>BPTQ01000005.1:51255134-51487048 GCA_019973895.1 Chrysanthemum seticuspe
AAGGGTGAAGGAGATGTAATCTTGAAGATGACATCCAAGAAAGAGCTCAAGTTGACTAATGTCTTGTATGTTCCAGAGATTCGCAAGAATCTTGTGTCTGGTTGGCTGTTGAACAAGTTTGGTTTTCGTCTTGTTTTTTAGTCTGATAAGTTTGTTCTTTCTAAGAATCAAGTGTATGTTGGTAGGGGATATGCCCTGAATGGTTTGTTTAAACTCAATGTAATGGTTGTTAAGAATGCTATCAATAAAATGAATTCTTCTGCTTACTTGATTGAGTCTTCTAATATGTGGCATGGCCGTCTTGGACATGTAAATTTCAATTCAATGCGACGTTTGATTAAATTTAATTGCATACCTAATTTCCATATTGACTCAAAATATAAATGTGAAACTTGTGTTGAAGCCAAACTTACAAGAGCATCTTTCAAATCGGTTGATCGAAAAACCGAACCACTTGATATGATACACACTGACATATGTGATTTGAAATCACTACCCACAAAAGGTGGCAATAAGTGCTTTATCACATTTATTGATGATTGTACAAAGTATTGCTATGTTTACTTACTGAAAAGTAAAGATGAAGCTATAGACAAGTTTGTTCTATACAAAAACGAAGTTGAGAATCAACTTAGTAAGAAAATCAAGGTGGTCCGAAGTGATAGAGGAGGTGAATACGTGTCTCCATTCGCTGACCTATGTGCGAAACATGGAATTAGACACGAGTTCACTGCTCCCTATTCACCTCAGCAGAACGGTATTGCCGAAAGGAAGAACCGTACCTTGAAAGAAATGGTTAATGCCATGTTGATAAGTTCTGGTCTAAGCCAGGACATGTGGGGGGAAGCCATTTTAACGGCTACTTATCTTTTAAATAAGAGACCTCGTAAGGAAAAAGAAGAGACCCCTTATGAATTATGGATGGGAAGAAAGCCATCATATCAGTACTTACGAGTGTGGGCGTGTCTAGCAAAGGTCGCTATACCGACTCCCAAGGCCCAAAAGATTGGACCTAAATTTGTGGATTGTATATTCATCGGAGATGCTAAGAATAGCAGTGCTTATCGCTTCATTGTACATGATTCGAAAAATCCGGATATACAAAAGGGTACTTTAATGGAATCAAGGAATGCTTCATTCTTTGAAACTATATTTCCTTGTTTAACAAAGGAAACTGGAAGTTCATCTAGAATAGATGAAGAAGTTGTCCAAGATAAGAGACAACGAGATGATAATGATCTCCAAGATGAGAGACAAGATCAAACTGAGGAAGAAGAGGTTGAACCTATAAGAAGCAAAAGGGCAAGAACCGAGAAATCGTTTGGACCCGATTTTGTTTCTTTTATGGTTGAAAACGAACCTACTTCATACCGAGAAGCGGTCACTTCCTCAGAAGGGCCTCAATGGAAAGAAGCCATTAAAAGTGAAATAGATTCTATTATCAAAACCATACTTGGGAGCTCGTGGATTTACCTCCTGGTTGTAAACCACTAGGCTATAAATGGATCTTCAAGAAGAAGATGAAAGCCGATGGCACCATTGACAAGTATAAAGCAAGATTAGTAATCAAAGGATTTAGACAACGAGAAGGTCTTGATTACTTTGATACATATTCGCCTGTTACGCGAATAACCTCGATTAGGATGATACTTGCTATTGCCGCCTTAAGAAATTTGGAAGTTCACCAAATGGATGTGAAAACGGCATTTCTAAACGGAGATTTAGAAGAAGAAATCTACATGAACCAACCTGAGGTTTTCATGGCTCTTGGACAAGAGAATAAAGTTTGTAGGCTTGTTAAGTCATTATATGGCTTAAAGCAAGCTCCCAAACAATGGCATCAAAAATTTGACCACGCCATGCTAGAGAGTGGATTCAAAATTAATGAATGAGACAAATGTGTTTATGTCAAAGACACAAATAGTGGATATGTAATCTTGTGTTTATATGTTGATGATATGCTTATCGTTGGCAGTAACGACAAGATGATCAAATCTACTAAAGACATGTTGAAATCAAAGTTTGACATGAAGGATATGGGTTTGGCTGATGTGATCCTTGGAATAAAGATCATACGAACTCAAAATGGACTTGTGTTAAGTCAAGCACATTATGTGGACAAAATTCTTAATACTCATAATGCGGGGGATTCCGGCCTAGCTAGAACTCCAATTGACACCAATAAGCATCTATCTAAAAATAGAGGCTTAGGTGTTGCCCAATTAGAGTATTCAAGAATTATTGGCATGTTAATGTACTTAATGACAGGTACCCGACTTGACTTAGCATATGCTGTAAGCAGGCTAAGTAGGTATACTAGTAACCCAAGCTATGCACATTGGGCAGCTATGACTAGGGTACTTCACTATTTGAGATACAGTCGCGATTATGGACTGCATTATGATCGATATCCAGCTGTTATCGAAGGATACAGTGATGCAAATTGGATATCTGACATAAAGGATTCTAGATCGACTAGTGGATATGTGTTTACACTAGGAGGGGCAGCTATATTTTGGAAGTCTTCCAAGCAAACTGTTATAGCTAAGTCCACGATGGAATCAGAATTTATCGTGTTAGATAAATGCGGACAAGAGGCGGAATGGCTACGTCAATTCGTAGAGGACATACCAAGGTGGCCTAAACCGGTAACGGCCATTAGTATACATTGTGATAGTCAATCGGCAATTGGCAGAGCTCATAGCATAATGTATAATGGAAAGTCCAGACATATCCGTTGTCGACATAATTCGATACGACAACTACTCTCAACAGGAGTTATCTCAATTGACTATGTGAAGTCAAAGGATAACATCGCGGATCCGCTTACGAAAGGCTTAAGCAGAGAGTTAGTAAGTAAGTCGTCTAGAGGAATGGGACTAAAGCCCTTGAAGGAATGAGTTTCTATGAAGGAAAACCTAACCCAGTTGACTGGAGATCCCAAGATCTGGGTTCAATAGGACAACCTAATCATAGAAATGTGGGGGAAGTCACGTCAATGTGGGGGAGTTACTAAATATTGTAACTTTCCTAGTCCATTCCTATAACAAATGTGACTTGTTGAGAGGTTAAACATATGGCTTTAATGATTCAGGATAAAATCATAAAGTATAATGATTCAAGATGAAATCACAGAACATATGTTTTTAATGATTCAAGATGAAATCACATATGTGAGAGAGAGAAGTGGGGTCGCTTTGAAGGGAAATGTGGGGGCGCAATTCCTAAGAGCTCTTGCATAACCAGGCTAGTGTTCATGACCATAACGAACACGACTATGAGGACTTGACAGTGTCAGGGAGAGTCTTGTGTGAAGTGTAATGTCGCCTACGTAAATGGATGATGAGTTCAAGGACATCGCGTCTACTCAGATCTAGGAGACTAAGTGCATCTCACAAGGGAAGGTTCAAAGGGTTACACATACCTATCCTATGCAAGACTTAACCGCAGAAATTTCACCGAAACTTTCGTGTGTTTTCGACCGATTTCCATTCATGTGGGGGATTGTTGGAAAAATAGTTTTGCAAAATGAGTTTTTGCAAATTTTGGACACTATTTAATATAGGTATATGTTATATATATTTATATTTCTTGGTAGCTTTGCGTTCTCCTCGACGAGAGCTTCGCAACGAGCTAAAGAGTGTCAAAAATGGAGTTGATATGAATGAGATATCGTGTCTCAAAGTGAGGCACTTGAAACACAAAATTTGAAAAAGTGGGAGTATCCCACATCGCCCAAAACAAGAAGTGAAACCTTGTTTATATAGAAATCTTGATATGAACCTTCAAAATGATTTGTTGGTTTTACTCCAACACCTACGTGCGCGCGCGCAGGTGGTTGTGCAGATTTCAGGATATCTGGGCCAAAATGGGTTCGAAGCTTCTGAACTCATGCGAGCCCGCGCGACCTACGGACACGAATGCAGCTCCGAAACGTCGCCTACGTGCGTATCTTTTTGCTGCATAATTCGTTTCCAAGTTTAAGATAAATTCCAGATTTTGTCCATTTATTTTTAGAACATATTTTAACTTTGTGAACAAGTTATATAGAATCTGTTTAAATAAATGAAAGATATTAAATCTGTTTTAGAATGAAACAGATTTGAAAATATCGTGTATATTGAACAGAATATCTTGTCTTGGAGAACAAGATAGGGTTTCAGTATAAATATAGCCATGTCTCATTCGGTTTTTACACATTCAGAAAACGCAGCTCCATTACTAAACGGTTCCAGCAATCTCTTCGATCAGAAACGCTCAGGCTTCCGTGATCTTTCAGGCAAGTGGTCTAGTCCGGCTGTACAACAGCTGCGTACGTTGTACCCTGGGAAACAAACGACGAATCTGTTTTAAGGGAATCGTATTCAATACGAGCCTCGTGCAAGTGTCTTTACTGCTTTCGTTTTTTATAATTTTATAGTGTCTGTCTTCTGCTTCTACTCCGTTCTGTCTGTTTTAATTTACTGTTTTGTTTCTGTTAATTTATATATTGTCATTATAATCTGATTTTATTATAAAAGTGTACACCGTTTCCCACATAGCTTTTGCAGAAAATTTTCAGTAGACATTTTTAAGTACAAAACTTTTTATAATGTTGCATAAAAAGGCATACAAGGCCGATTAATCGTCGCTTATGCGCTACTGGGCCATCAACCTTTTCGATTTGTGTAAATCGGCCAAACAAATCTGTAAACTGTGGTTAACGGCGGTCAGCAATGGTCAAACTTGCCGGAAACTTGCAAATCTTGCTGAAAATACTCAAACTCGTTGTAAACTAGTTTTAATCACATATAGTCGTTGTTTATATTCAAGACGTTTTTAAGGAAAAAATTGTTGGAAATACCCAAAACTCGCCAGAAATACCAGAGACTTGCCAAAAATGCCAATCTAATTAATTACCGATTAATTCCGCTTATTCCAATTACAAGCTACAAGGGAGTCAATCGCTCGACTACCGATTCACAATTTTTGCAACCTTGCATTTTACCACTTTCATAACAAACTGTCACTAAAACAGTTAACAAGTCTGATGTCACTAAAAGTAACTGTCCATTGAAATGCTACCAGAGCTTTAAGACAATATATACATATGCTCATATCACAAACAAAAAAATTATCTAACAACTATTGTACTGAAGTGTAACTACTTCACATTGATATACCTTGAACGAGTGAACGCTAAAAAAGGTACTAATATTACTATTACATCAATTTCTTTTGGAGCATTGGGCAATATAGTGGACGTGGACGACGGAGGAGGTATTGACCGAAATAAAACTCTTACTGCACAAAAGGCGAGTTGTGTAGATGAAAATAAGCAAAAGGATAAACATACAATCGAAAATACTATTGGGTCGCGTGATCAGCAATTGAACATTGAAAAGGGGGTGAATTTGGAATAGGCATCTATGCCTAGTACTTCAATGGGAGATCAAGAAGGTAATTCGGATAGTGAAATTGAGGAGGTTGATGATGAAACGGCTCGATTCATGGCTTCCTTAGCGAATCGAGCTGGTGGTGGTGCGAACGATGCAAGCTTTCTTGAGGATGAAGATTATGATATATATGATGATTACGAAAATGATGTTTTTGGATTAACAGAACAACAATTGGTATTCTGTAATGCGTTCGATATCACTCTTCGAGGTCAAGTTAAACGATAGGGTTATTTTTTTGTATCTTTCTGAGTCAAAAGTAATCTTGTCGTTGGTGGTCGTCTTTTATATAGTAGGTTCATAAGTCTGGGTGTCATTCTTATGATAGGTATAGTTTGAAGCAGATAAGGTGCGTTTCTTTTCGCCTATATAATGAGCTGAGATGTGATATTTCACCCACATCCTATGTATTTAAACGTTTTTTAGAGTAATACATTTACCGAAAAACCATTTACCAAAATAAATACCTTGAACCTCACTAAGACTGATTTTTTCCATCTAGCACAATATGGAATCTTTGTAATATGTCTTTAATCCTTGCATATATTGAACACATTTGGAACAAACTTATCTGCCACCATGCTAGTAGACATACCCATACTATTTCCCTCTCATTATCACGGAAGAACTATAAGATCATTGTACACCGTTGTTCGAATATTGTGTTACTTATGTTCAATCATGTTGTAAGACAATCACGGGATCACACAATATTAAAACAAACACTTCGGATATAACATTGTGGTTATTGGTTATTTCCAACGTAGTTTGCCATTAGCGAACTGACACTGTCTGATAGAAAAGGGAAGCACAAATAGATTGTCTACACACATCTTGATTCAACAAAAACTATAACATATAATCGAAAATGCTTTTAACATTCTATTAAATTTATAAGTAGCTCGTTTTGTGGCTGCTCAGCCTTAATATATGTATTAACATTCGAAATTGAATATAAGTTATTGAAGACACTTGAAAAAACACACGTGAAAACTTAAGCATACCATTTTTTTTAGGATTAACGGCGCCTGTTACACCAAACATACATACCCAATTTAAGGAAAATACGTTAGTTGCCTTCAGTACTGTTTAGATTAGTTTTTCTTTTTTTTTTAGCGACACTCAATATTTAGTTCAAAGCTCTTGTTTTCGATATGTGGATCAATACTAATCAGGAGTGTTTCCATTGTAGATTTTGTAATATGAGTAGTTCTTGCACTGTACCAGATTGATGGTGTTGGCATTTTATATTCATGTTAACCAAGTAACACTACGAGTACGCAACGGAATTTGGATCTATTTTATGCAATTAGGTTAACACATAATTAATAAACAATAAGTAATAAAAGGGATCAAGAAAACTAACCCTCGTAGTTACCCGCAAGTATTAAACGAACAAGAAACCAAGTATTCAAAACGAATACCTCTACGAGTCCACACACAAATACTTAACCACGAATACACCTGATAAAGCTAGTCGTGAACGTTTACTCAAACAACCTTTGTAAACTTGAACAACTGACGAACCAAGAAAACCAAGAAAACCATTCTTCTTTTCTGTACGAGAAAACAAAGCAACCTCGAGAACTTTACTGCTTTGTCCGATATCAGATAAAGCTATCCGATATACCCTGCCTTCTGTCCGATAAAACACAGAAACTTACCTTCGTTGTTGCACTTAATTCGACAAGTAACTGAGCAATAAGCACCAAAACTAAAACACTAAACCTCTTGGATCGATTGATATGCAAGTTTAGAGTTTAGAAGAAAACCAAACAAACCCAAATCGGATGTAGGGAAAAATTCGATCGGGTCTTGGTAGGTTGATAGATCGATTGTAGTTTTGTTTTGTTGAGAGTTTAGGGATGTAAATCGTGGGTTTGAATGGCTAAGTGTGGAGTATTTATAACCTCCAAAACCTAGTGTCCTTGGGCTCCAAACTTGAGCTCCAAGATACCCACTTTCCTAATCCAAACACAACTCTACTTAGCCCATTATACATGATCCAAACACCCCATATTGACCGGTCAATAGGCTTTGGATCCAATGGGTAATCGGGTCAAGTTTCTTGGACAAAGACGGGTCAAATAATAGTTCAAGTATAAGCGTATAAAAACATACTCTCGTGTTTAATGTGTGTGCCCCCATAGGCTCGCACACTTCTAGTCGTTTTCGTACGTATCAACTCCCATAAACTAATAGCTCCCACTTGGGAGTTGGAATAGCGTGTAGCACAAAAACCAATGATGGAAACGCCTAGCAACGCTCTCACTCGCTATTTAACGCAAAGTGTCTGAGATATAGTTTCATAAAATCTTCTCAGTAGCATGGTCATTAATGTCTTGCTTTAATCATCCTTTGTTATAGATACCGTTAAACCATGGATATGGATCCTAACTCATTCCATATAATTTAACCATTTTGATTCTCATTATAGAATTTAATTAGATATACCAAATGTAATCAAGTATCATCTTGCATTACCCTTTGTGTTTGGCCAAACAATTATCTGATTAATTCTGGAGAGGCGCCATGGTATCTTTCTGCACATATCAAGTGGAGTAACAAATCATTTATTGACTACGAGTGTTGTGGATGCTGCTTCACATCACCCCGAAATATAGCTTTTATAACTACCTTATTAAGGATAGCGTTTGGCTTATACTTACAAAAGTGATATCCACACATAACAGAACTTGCTTGTATCTCAAGTCTAAGGGCGACTTTAACAAACCATTTTCAATATTTTACTTATGACAAGGATCCAAAAGTAAATATTTGAAAGTTTGGGGTATTCAATATGCATCCCTTGTGAATACACATAATTTTGGCGGGAACAATCCACATTCTCGTTAGAATATAACCAACACTTACATTTGCCTTACATAACAATATTCTCATATTGTTAACCGACAATGGACATATTTAGAACAATAAAATTATTCAAGGATTAAACATGCAAGTATATGATAACAATTATTATATGAATGAATAACAAATACCAAGTATGTTTATTCATCATAAAGTAAAATTTGTCTTTCAATCCCAATTATCCAAATACCAAAAACAGATATGCATGAGACTAATTAGTAAGTTGAAGTCTAATGTTTCCAACATTTTCAACCTTTCTTTACAAGAAAAAACTAAATAGTCATCTGAGTAAACTTTCCGAATACTAGTTTCAAAATTCACATATAGTGAAGTATTTGAAATATATGATGAGTGTCTTATCTCATATGCTCATACTATTGCAAGAATCATAGTATGGAGATGTCGTTGTACCTTGCATGAGGTAGTAGAAGTCAACGATATACTAACAGTCATTTTCACAGTTTCTTAAAATGTAAAGTATTCTTATTCCTTAATGTGTAATGCAACAATGCTTTATGTTGAGCATATCTAGTTAGCAGATTTATGATAAAATCTTACTTTAACTAGTATTAATTATCCTATAGCATCATTGTACTTATACAACACTATACTTTATAATTCGTAAACATCTGTATTAACAATAATCTAAATACTCTTAATTAGATATTGTTGTTTTCGACTCATCTTGCTCTTGTACAAAAGCAACAACCAGTCCTATACACAATATAATATATACATGATAAATCTCTAGTTAAAAT
Organism: Chrysanthemum seticuspe; assembly: GCA_019973895.1. Taxonomy (NCBI): domain Eukaryota; kingdom Viridiplantae; phylum Streptophyta; class Magnoliopsida; order Asterales; family Asteraceae; genus Chrysanthemum; species Chrysanthemum seticuspe. Next base: position 51,264,199 of record BPTQ01000005.1, read on the forward strand.
ATAAGGTTTTCATCCATGTAATAAATTATTCCAAGTGAAATATACCATTTAAGACTTGCTTGAATGATATATTGCATTTGTGTTGGACTTAATTTTCCGCATTTGTTTATTCCAAATAAACATTTATTTCAAGGTTCTTTGTTTTATTCCATAAATCCCAAGTGAAGTTTCATTCCAAGCTTAAGGATTAATTATCTAGCTTAAATGGAATGATATCTTCATCATCTAAATTTAAGAAAAAACACAGTGCTCCCACTTAATGTCAGATGTACTCAAGAGTTATCTTAATTTAATCAAAATAATATTGTAATTAAATTCAAGATCTCAGCACTTAGATGCATGATTCAATACGAACTTGGATTGCTTAAATGTGCATACTACCTAAAGATTATGTAGATTCATAACCCTTTTGATTACACACTGTCCTCGCAAAAGGTAATCATAAAAGAAAGAGTTATAAAATTTTAATTGCCATATTCCACATACAAATAAACATGTATGACAATTATTATCTTTATATAATTAATGCGTGTATATATAAGAAATTTTAATCACAGTCAATAGTTTAAGTATGATTAAAAACTTCTTATTAAATGTCCTGCATTAATATGTATACAATTTTATCCTTGTGAGCCTTTCTTCAAAAGAAACTCATTCCAACCTCATAAGTTAACTGTTAGGCGAAATAACAATCAAGCTCAAAACATTGATTTGCCTTTTTAAGGACTGCATCTTATCATTCATAGTTCTAAAACATTTATCTGATTCAAAATGTGATAATGTATTTTGGTAGTTAGCTGATTTATAATAATCTTCTAACTTATATCCCTCAGCATTGATACTAAAATATCACTCAAGTAATGAGGCATCCTTGCGGATTTATGAATGCAAGTAACATTATACTTCGGTCGACATTTATATATTTAACTTTAGTATGACATTAATAAGTGGATTTTAGAAGGTTATGTATTTTGTTCTCAAATAACTTCAAGATTTGTATATGCTCTCACTTACTTTTGTAAGTAGAGATAATTCTCTAAATACTAGGTAGTTAAGTAACAATAAATTGTTCTTTATTGGGAACCACAAAATACATTTTAAGTTCTCATCTCAAGATTTGTTAGTAAAATGTTTCATAAGATTTTAAAAATTCAGAACTTAAATCAAGACATAATGAAATTCCTTCCAACAACTCTAATTAGGGTTTGTAGAAAAACTCTAATTTTGTAGCACTCTTTAACCAAAAAACTTTGCAACAGTTTTGTGTTTCGTCGAGCTAGGAGGAACACCAAAACTACAATCTTCAAGCTAGGAAGTTTAGAAAAATCAAAATCCAAAAGGGTTTAAGATTCGATTGGTTTGAGTGGAAAAACCAAAAATCCCTAAGGGATTAGGGTTTTCGGTTATGAGTTGTCTTGAATACCTTTTTGGTTTGAACTATATTGAGTGTATCCATGACACACACAATTTTCTAACCTTGATATTTTTGGAGGTAGAGCAATTAAAGCTATCATGAATCAAACAATATGAATAAGGTTTGTTTCAACACTTTAGACATACCGTAATAATTTGATATTCTATGAGTATTAGAATTGTGAAACTATATCAGGATTCCATAGATAACTTAATTCTCTTTGGACCAAATACTTGTCAATTGAGTCGAGCAAAATTGCGTATTAAGTATTTTTGAACCAAGTGCATGCTATAATGTATATTCCATGAATAATTCAAGAACCTTATGTTCACGTGTTCACAAGAAGACAAAACTTTTCAAGAATTATATGTTCATGTGTTTACAAGAAAACATAACATGTCGATAATACATTATAAGTATTTGAATAACTCAAAAGCCTTATTTTTATGTGTTAACTAGAAGACATAACAATTTTACTATATATACTTTATGTTATAAGTCATTGATTAATTCAAGGAATTTATAATTATGCCTTAACATGTAAGCATAATTTATGCTAACAAAAGTAATTTTGAACGCAAATTCTTGAGTTCTGTAGTAATTTCAAGTTAATTTTATACTTCAGAATTATGATTATTACCATTTAACCATAATTAAGTTGACTAAAACATGTGGTCAAAATGTTAAAGTATCTTTACACTATATCATGACATTTGAATGTAGTAGGGCAACAAACATCTTGCGTGTTCTAGTCCTAGTAAAATTATTACTCCCTCCGTCCCAAATTATAAGTCCATTTTTGATTTTTCAAAGTCTTTTTCTTCCGACTTTGACCTTAATTATTTCTTTTCATGTTATATAATAGTTGATGAAAAGTATACCAATAAAAATGCATTTAAATCACATATCTATTTATATATTTTACATCAAGTATTATATAACGCTAAAAGAAATAATTAAAGTCAAATTTGAAATAAAATGACTTTCGAAAAGTCAAAATGGACTTATAATTTGGAACGGAGGGAGTATTAGAATGTAGTAGGGCAACAAACATATCGCGTGTTTAAGTCCTAGTAGAATTATTAGTTTTCTTACCTTGCGGTCAAGATATACCAATAATATTGTTGTTCCTTGCACACACTTTGAGATTTCTCCCACTTGTGTAAGACACAACATCATATTATGAAAACAAACAACATGTGATTGATTGTGTGAACAATATGATAATGTCATTGATATTACAAGTAGTTTTAGAACCATAACTTTTAATAAGGAATTGTGGATTATTATTCTATAGATAACGCTTTAGAGAGCAACAGCAGAAAGGCAACGTGTTATCTTATAAAATAAAATGCAATTTTCCTTTAAGCAATGGTGGTTCATATTCTGAAAGTAATGAATTATTTAAAAGCAATTTTGAAATGATATGGGTGTCTAACAAGGAAATAAATCGTAGCTCCCACTGAAATTAACAACATTACATGAATGTTATTTCAGTAATAAAATGCAATGCTCCCACTGGATTTGTCAACATTGTAAGTGTTACATCGCCAGTAGAAAGCATATAGCAATTTTATACACTTTCCCATTTTTTTCAAATACCTACGAGTAGCAATGTACTTAGGTATTGAACAGAGTATATGCAGCCCTACTTATGTAGATGACGGATTAGCCACTCATGCTTTCATCTAACTTCAATCTTTAGCATGCAATTCCTCCTCTATTGTCTACATAGCCCCAAGGGTGTTTAGCACTTTAGGAATAATAAGAGTCTAAGAAAATTACCTAGCAAATATTCTAGTAATTTCTTTACTCTTTGCGGTTTAAACTCATACATCATGACAAGTGCAAGATGTCATTTATTTTGGTAGCTATAAACAAAATGTTTTCTAGTTACACAAAATATTTTATTTTTCAATTATTTCTAGACCTTAAAAGGGTAATGAAAGATCATAAATGAGTTTAACAATTTGTAATCCTATCTTAGTTTGTCAACTAAAGAGAAACGATAGAAATAAGTCTCACTCTTCTTACCAGGAAAAGAGACTGAGTTTGCCTTTTTAAGAAAAACAACTTTGTTTACGAATTATGTTGCAACAACACAATATAATCATAACATAGAAAGTTTAATTATAGTATTTTTGATAATTACATTCTTAAAAAAATTAACTACCCCATTAATTACTAATTAAGACTAAGATCCATCTTGACCTCCCACTTATTTACCAAAGGTCTGACCAATGAGTAACTAAGTGGGGCAAAAGGAATGCGACGAGCGTTAATTGTACAATGCAACTCTTAGATTTATGAGACTGATCAAGACATTAGTAGACAAGTAATAATGTCATGAGCATTTTAGTCTCATCATATGCCTCGGGTCCAAGGTCTGACCAAGCATACTCGAAATAAGTTGACCAAGTAAGAACTTGCAAAAATTACCAAAGGTCTGACCAATGAGTAATAATCACCATGGGTTGGAATGGCCCTAAGGTCTGACCAAAGAGGTCAAGCCAAATGTACGTGTTCATAGTTGGGTGGCATAGACTTAAAATTTTACACATAGGGTATTCACATTAATAAATGTGGTAAAATCGTGTACAAAGAAGCATGAAAAACAACTTGTAACACTTATTTTAAAAACTTTTGGTAATAACACTGTAGTGATCATCATGGTTCACGGTAGCTCCAATCGAACTCGCAGGGAGGCGGAGGACCAAGTCAACGCTAGGCAATAACCGGAAATACTTTAGGTGTGATTGCGCACACCTGCTTAAACCCCCTTTATAGTTTTTTCTAGTGGGTGAGCCGTATATCCCAAGTGTCCATAGCGTATAGTTTTTAAATTCATTAAAACTTGTTTCAATAGTTTAGGTCACTTTATTTAACAAAAACAATTTTCCACGAAACAAATAGCAGGTCACAATGAGCATGGTATTTAGGCATGTAAATAAATACCATTATTAATGTTATGATTATGATATGTATTATTTCATATTGCATACAATTAGGTGTCAAATACAAGTAACAATTATGCACATAAGGAATCACAAACATATAAATATAAAACATTAATATAAACACATATTGTTCCGAGTTCTCTCGCGAGTCTTTCTCAAAAGGAGAACCATAAGACCGTCACTAGGTACGACACCTAGATCGCCCCATACATCACAAAAAGCAATTGAGTGGGTCTTATAGCCGAAAAACACATAAAAAGCATGGCAAACTTAATTAACAATTTAATTATGCAATTTTATGTATTTAATAACAATATGTAATTCTAATTATCAATATAATTCTAATTAACAAATTAATATTGATTAACACTTTAATTCTAATTAACAATTTAATTCTAGTTAAAAAATTAATTATAATTAACAATTAATATAATTAGTTTGTGTGTCTATGCATTTTTTATTAATAATTGACAAGTACTGCATTATAGTTGTCAAAACAAAAATAAAACGAATAACTAATTAGATTTCATGCAGCCTTTTAACATGTTTATTAAAGCGTGTAACCCATAATCATAAAAACAATATGGCTCTGGTACCACTGTTGGGATTTTATATTCATGTTAACCAAGTAACACTACGAGTACGCAGCGGAATTTGGAACTAGTTTATTCAATTAGGTTAACACATAATTAATAAACAATAAGTAATAAAAGGGATCAAGAAAACTAACCCTCGTAGTCACCCGCAAGTATTAAACGAACAACAAACCAAGTATTCAAAATGAATACCTCTACGAGTCAATACACAAACACTTAACCACGAATACGCCCGATAAAGCTAGTCGTGAACATTTACCCAAACAACCTTTGTAAACTTGAACAACTCACGAACTAAGAAATGCAAGAAAACAAAAAAAAAACATTCTTCTTTTCTGTCCGAGAAAACAAAGCAACACTGAGAAATTTTCTGCTTTGTCCGATATCGGATAAAGCTATCCGATATACCCTGCCTTTTGTCCGATAAAACACAGAAACTTACCTTCGTTGCTGCACTTAGTTCGATAAGTAACTGAGCAATAAGCACCAAAACTAAAACACTAAACCTCTTGGATCGATTGAGATGCAATTTTAGAGTTTAGAAAAAAACCAAACAAACCCTAATCGGATGTAGGGAAAAATCCGATCGGGTCTTGGTACTTTTGGTTGATAGATCGATTGTAGTTTTGTTGAGAGTTTAGGGATGTAAATCGTGGGTTTGAATGGCCAAGTGTGGAGTATTTATAACCTCCAAAACCTAGTGTCCTTGGGCTCCAAACTTGAGCTCTAAGATACCCACTTTCCTAATCCAAACACGACTCTACTTAGCCCATTATACACGATCCAAACAACCCATATTGACCGGTCAATAGGCTTTGGATCCAATGGGTAATCGGGGTCAAGTTTCTTGGTCAAAGACGGGTCAAATAATAGTTCAAGTATAAACGTATAAAAACGTACTCTCGTGTTTAACGTGTGTGCCCCCATAGGCTCACACACTTCTAGTCGTTTTTGTGGAAAACTAGAAGGGGGGGGGGTTGAACAGTTTTACCAATTAAAAATGCGTTTTAAAATATTTAGATCGACTTATGTCAATCTATTTAGATGTGTATATTGGACATTGATAGATAGATATATAAATGTGTAATGAAAGATAAAGAGTAAGAAGCACATAACCACGATACGAGTATTTATAGTGGTTCGGCTACAAGGACACCTTCCTTGCCCTACTCCACTCCCCGAGTCACCTACTCGAGAGTTCGTAATCACTACACGACACCAACTCCTTATGGCGGAGAAGCCTTCACAACGTCGCCTACTCTTTTTCCGGTACTAGGCTAACCAACGGGTTCTTTCACCAAGGTGAACCACACCTACCACAACGTCGCCTACCCTTTATCCGGTACTAGGCTAAGTACCGAGTTCCATTACAATGGAGGAACTACTACCCAACACTACACAACACCTAATCCCAAAGGAGACCCCACTCCTTATTACAACAACATCAAGGATATCAACATCCTTGTAAACAAACTATCACTACATGTATAACGATGCACCTCATCGATTATACGACTTTGGCATCCTTCACTAATGCCACTTGATTTGACTCCTAGGCATCTTTCACTAATGCCCTTGACACGAACGCTTGGCACCTTTCACTAATGCCTTCGTCTTGACTCCTTTAGCATTCTTCACTAATGCTTTTGACACGGACGCTAAGCACCTTTCACTAATGCTTTCTTCTTGACTCTTTCGGCATCCTTCACTAATGCCTTGGACACAACACTTCTATGGAGGAAGAAAGAAGTATCAACAAGAGAACCTCAGTAGTCTTGATGATGACGAAGCATGGCAACTCATGGACTTGAGCTTGCTTGACTTCAAGAAGTTGTGATCTCGCCTTTAAGAGGAACCTAGAGAATCACACAAAAACAAAAGACAAACTACATAGAAAGATCCCTTAGGATCAGTGGTTAGAGAGTTACAATACTTGGGGAAAGTATGTGTGGGAGTGGCAACCAAAAAAGAAGAAATGGCTCACTATTTATAGAAGAAAACTAGTTACTGTTCCCCGGATCCCACGGATCCCTCCCTTAAGGGATCCCTCCAGTGTATTGACTGGGATCCGTGGGATGCTCCCTTTTGCCCATGGGTTTTTTGGTTATGGGTCATGGGTCATGGGTTATGGGTTGGTCCATGGGTATTTCCTTAGATACAATGTATCTAATAGATGCAATATATCTAGTCAAATGGATATGGGTCAATATTATGGGTTATGGATATGCTCCATGGGTTGTAGTTTTTACCCATTATAATACATACTAGTTATGTATATATTTACCCAATATGTAAACAGTAGTTGTTGTACATATGTATTAAATCATAAAATCACTTATACTTGTTTTAGTATTTTATGTGAAAACGTAAGTGTGTTAGAAAACTATTGGCTCAAACCATTTACGTATTTTATTTGTTTCGTTAAAATGATTTTACGTTTGTTATCGACAAAACATTAGAAGATCGTAAAATATAAATAAACGTTTTTAAAGCTTATTTGTATTAACAGTTTTCGCACGTATCAACTCCCATAATCCAACAGTTGGTATGTACACTTGTATTTATGACTATGTTGTAGGGCAATTTTGATTTTACCATTGGTTTCAGATAAAGAAGATTCCATAGTTCACCTAAAAGAATGCGCCAATCCGCAAGCCTTTCCTTAGGGAAACAATGCCATCACCTTTTGCCATTGTTTTGGATATCAAAGTCAGATTAACAATCGTGACACAGAAAGAGTCACAGTAGCATAATTTGAGCATATATGTCTTTGCTCATATTGACTCGTAGTTAAAAAGAGTGCTGGAAAGTTTTTCAGTTTTTTTGCTACACATATTTCTTGTAGTTTCAAACACTTTTTTACTACTCTGTCGAAATGTGTTGCTAGAAATGTGATCTAGTATTCTAGCAACACCTCTATTTCTCCCTACAGATGTCAGATTGTCGCGTACAAGACATTTACGTGTGGTTAGTGTTTCAACCTTTTATCAAGCACATGATGACATGAAGCTACCTTTAACATAAATATAAAGGAGTAACTGCTGTTTCTGATTTCTGAGATGTTTTGGAGAAAGATGGCGTTTGTGATAGATCAACCGAGCAATAATTATATAAATATATAATCCCATTAAAGACTTTCATATATGGTATTGCAGGACGAGCCGAATCTGTGGAAATATATACTTATTCATGATTAATTCTAGCTAGAAGAGAAAAATAAGCATATTTACTAACTTAATTCATTATTTATATGCCTAACTGGTGATCAAGGAGTTAAAACGTGCTGCTATCGAACTCATTGGACCAGAAAACCATGTTGTTCTTGGCATCATCCATGTTGCCAAAATAATCAACTTCTTTCACTTGTGCTTGATCTTGCGATAAAAAATTAGCGTTGTTGCTCAAGAACTCATCAATCTCAGCTTGTAATGCCCAAAACTGATGCAGTTCTATTCTTGACTGTTCTGTATCACCTGGTTCGGATACAGGTGTGGACAAACCAGTACTGGTGCTTTCATAGATGGCATTTTCCATTCCTCCATTGACCAACACACTACTGAATGGTGGATACTCTTGCTGAAGACTAGTATTATCGGGTGGTGAATAAGGGTCAACATTTTTAGGGACATTAGGTGAAAAATGGTGTGCCATTAGAGAATTGGATGATTCATTTAAATATTGGAGATTTTGAATAATCCTTTCTTGAATAGGGTTTAACTGGCATGGCCACATTGTCAAGTTAGCACCGTTGGAGATATTAGGATTTGCTTGGTTTTGGAGTTGCATATGAAGTTGAAGCCTCTCAATTGCTGAATTGCTCAAAGTTTCCATGGCGTTCACATCTTTTAGATCATCGCTCCTATTGGCGAAAGACTGTTTGTGCCTTCGAAACAGTTTCTTCTTCAGCTTAGTGTTCCAATAGTTCTTGATGTCATTATCTGTTCTGCCAGGCAGTTGGGCTGCAATAATGGACCACCTATTCAATTTCCAAAATATTAGAGACATATATCAAGAACTAAGAAATCTGAAATAGAGATCAAAAAACAAAACTGAAATCAAAGAAACTAGATATTGCAAATTAGCATAAGAAATTAAGGTAACATGATTATAAATCAAAAACAAACTTGAATATATTATTTAACAAATTAAAAGCATCATGGACAAGTGAAAAAGGACAAGAACATAGACAGGCACATAACACACATGCGCACTCACCCGTAATAGAGAGAGTAATACTATACCTGCTGCCAATGCTAATATAGAGACTGCAAATGATGTTGTCTTCTTCTTGAGAGAATCCTCCATGCTTAATGTTAGGTCTTAAGTAATTCAACCATCTTAGTCTACAACTTTTCCCGCACCTATTTATGCCTGAAAAGATTGCTATGTTACAACTCAGATGGTCTCCTATTAAAAGTTTTCTTGAAAAGGAACATATTAATTAATTATGAGCAATGAATCAAAATATTATACCGATCTTTTGAGGAAGAGCGATCCAGTTACCGCCGGTACCATAACTTTCGATGTAATCTTTAAGTTTAGCATCTTCTTCAGGAGCCCAAGGACCCTTCTTCACAACTGTTTTGTCACAGCAAGGAGCTCTGCCCATATTTCTTCAATTATTTTTTGTAACCTAAGATAAGTGGGTGAGTATGAAAATTAGTATGGGCCTTTGATGCATATTTATAGAAAAAGAAAGTCATGCGTACACAACTAGATTTTTTGGTCTCAACTCTATCTGCCAGTAAAAACAGTCCATGTGTTAATACACTTTTAACTTGAATATGTATTATTCTCTCTTACACAAAAATTTACCGACTAAATAAAATATTAGCTGAACATCTCATTGGCCAGATTTTATGTGAAATACATTGACGACTATGTTAGTTACTGCTTCTTTTTTATACACCTTAAAGGATTTTATGAGCTATATTAGTTCTCAATTGAGGGTTTTTGTGCGATTTGTTGAGGTGATACTTGTTTGGTTTTAGGAGTGCTAGGTGTGCTTTGCTTTGGTTCATTTACTTGAGTTTGTATTAACATATAATCTCGTTGGCTTCTTGCTAGTTTTTCAATGATTATTCTTTGCCATTTCGGAAAAAAAAAAAAAAAAAAAAAATCGAGTAACTTTTATTGCATATATTGGAGCCGCCTAGTTAGAAAGCTAGCTTTGATGCACTAAAAGTAGGTGATAATATATAGGGGGCAGTTATTAATACGGTGGCTATGTTTTTATTCATACGGTGGCTATTTTTTTTTTTTTTTTTTTTTTTTTTTTTTTTTTTAATCAAAAAGCTATAAACCTGAAAATGCGGAACTGTAAATATAAAGTTTAATAAGCCAAACGCTTAAAACTGTCAGAAATACGGAACAAAAACTGACAAAAAACTGTGTTGTACCGGAAAAAGTGGGGGGACAAAGGGAATATTCCCTGAAAAAGTGGCAGGGCTAGGGGCATAGCCCCCGTATGAATAGTATATCCCAATATATATCAACTTATGCGTACCATATATGTGTGTACCTTTCTGTTTGTTAATCATAGGGACATGATGATTGACTTTAGGTTAAGCAATGATTTGAGTGTGAAAGAAAGGCCGTACTCAACCCCAAAGGCCAAGTACATTTGCTATCATAAGAATGGTAAACAAATCAATGTAGAGACTCCATTTTCATTTATTTTTTCCCTTTTCCTTCATATGTGTAAAATCTAGACCACAACAGAAAACTCGTTGTATGTACTTGATTTATAAATGTGTCGCTACATCTGAATAAAAGTGCACGTCAAGCCGAGTAATTCTGTTTGTTACCATTATATATACCATAGACCTTTGATTTTCTATTTAGCAAAGTTTGATCTTTAGACATGTAGGATGATGCTTTTTTTTGTTAATTTAGCTAGTAATTTCTTCTTTGGTATATGATATGTCATATGTTCATATTTGTTTTATAGACATGCAAGGAAAGAAAGGATCCATTTTTTCACCAGGGTCCAGGTTGACAAAGAGGCATATATATTGACTTGCGAACATAGACAGAAAATTTTCTTTGTAGAATGCACCTAATTAGTGACCAAATCTGTTGCTTTATTGTTTGTATACGTATTTAAAACAAGTTTTATTATTAATCACTGCACTTTACGCAATAGTTTGAGCCCTATTAGATAATTAAATTAATTAATCAATTTACTTGTCTTTTTTATTGTTAAAACATAAATAGTCAACACTATGATCCTAACAAATGATTTTCTATAAGATTAGGTGTTGCTCCTTAGTGATATAAACTTAACATAAATAAGTTAAATCACTTTTCATGCATGTAATCTGATGTATGTTTAAATAGTATAAAACAGAATACTTAACGTAATTTAAAAAAGCTAAACAATAAGGTTTTTTAACGTTTAAATTCTTATTAGAAATGAATTAAAGAATTTACTATGATCTTTTACGGAATAACAATTAAAGTTGAATGACAAAGTATAGTGATCTACTCACTTTCGTAAAGAGTGACCAAAGTATGCGTTTAAGTAAGAAATATACTAATACACTGAATGAGTTCAAAGACTTAGTTCTTAGAGGAGTAAATGCTCTCGTAAATATGTAGCACATTAATTGTACGAGGTAAATTTACTCCATTACAACATTCTCTTAAAAAAAAAAAAAAAAAAAAAAAAAAAACTCAAAGTTGATTGATGAGTGTCTAAATACTCATCATTTTTGTACCATCTAGACTGCAAAAACATCTGAAAACACTCAGAAATGCATCAAAATGATGAAAATATCACAAATCAGTGTTTTATGTGTTTTAAATGCAAAAATATCAAAATCAGATGAAAAAAACATATCAAGTTTGCAAAATTGGCAGTTTTAGTCCCCCAAGTTTCAAAAGTTGTCAAATCTAGTCCCTGGAATCCAAAAATGTGGAGTTTTATCATTCAAGGTCCCTGAAATATTCTAAGTTGTCAAAAAATGATCCTTGAATGAATCTTTGGTCAAATGGCAGAAAAGGTCCTTCAAGTTTGAAAAGTGTCAAAAATAGTCCTTGGATTTATAAAAATGGAATTTTATGCAAAAATGGTCCTTGTGTATACAAATCCAAAACGGATCCTATATTAAACACAAGCCCATCCCACACTTGAACCTTGGACCTAGAACCCTTGACCCTTGACCCCAGTCCAAAATCCCATTTGAACCCTACCCCGTTATTAATAGAAACGGGTCAGCGAAAGTCAAAAACCAGGCACTGTGCATCCCTTACCTCATTGTCACGCCAAAATCCAGATACCATGGTGGTTTCCTTGATTTGCTCTATCCACCCTTTACACATGTCTCACCACTTGTATACCAACCCCCCTCCACCTTCACAATATCCAAAATTAATTAATTGATTGAAACCTGCTAATGACTTTTTTGGCGCCAAATCTACACATGGACGATTCTGATGAATTTTGAGGATCCAATGGCTGGAAAAAGGTGGGAAACAATCAGAGGTCGACAAGAAGTCTCAAAAGTCTATAAAGAAGAGATAGGAAGCAATGTGGGAAGATATCTAGAAAGGACAGTAGGCGAAAACCGTGCATCCTGGTCGGATAAACTGGATGACGCACTCTGGGCCTTCCGTACAGCTTACAAAACACCCATCGGGTGTACTCCATACAAGCTAGTGTACGGAAAGGCATGTCATCTTCCGATTGAGCTCGAGCACAAGGCATACTGGGCCTTGAAACATGCAAACTTCGATATTCAGACAGCCGGAGATCACAGAAAAGTTCAAATGAATGAACTAAATGAACTCCGTGATCAAGCATACGAGAACTCTTTGATCTATAAACAAAAGACAAAGAAGATTCATGACTCAAAAATCAAGAACCGCGTTTTCAACGTTGGTGATCGAGTCCTTCTTTTCAATTCAAGATTAAAGATTTTCTCGGGAAAGCTCAAGTCCCGTTGGTCTGGTCCATTTACTATCACTAAGGTTTATCCTTATGGCACCATTGAGTTATCTCAGCCTGATGGTCCAAATTTTAAAGTGAATGGTCATCGATTAAAGCATTATTTTGGAGAGGACATTCCTCCTGTGGTTGTCCCGGATCTACAAACTTTCCCCATGAACCAATGAATGCGGGGATCGAGTCAAGCTAGTGACTCGGGAATCAAAAACAATAGCACACACCATATGGGTTTTCACCCATATTTCTGTCTTCTTTCTCTGTTCTACCATCCTAGTGTGGGGGAGTTGCCCCCCGCTATTGTATATAAGTTTTCTAAAAAAAAAAAAAAAAAAAAAAAAAAAAATCTTTCAAAATAATGGCCGTAGTATTTCCCTTTTACGTTCTCAGTTTCGGCATAACCGCCGGTACTTTGAATATTGAGGGCAATATTCATTTCTAAGTGTGGGGGGAATTCTCACGAATTTTATCATGTAATTATACCGCCTAATTCCCCCATTTTTGGCCAAAATTTTTTTTTGGAGTAAGTGTTTTGCACTTACTCAGCTTATGGTAATCAGTCCACCATGTCTAACCCACATAAGGATTGGCTAATCCAGGAGCAAACGGATCTTGGTAAAGATATCTCAAATCCGTTGATGGCTTGCAATTTGCCCAAAATTGTATGGTGTTCAGCTCACCATATCTTTAATTAGTGAAGAGTTAGCTAGCCCGCAAGTTTATGGCTTGTGGTAAAGGCAGTTGGAAAACCATAATTGGTAATCGGCTCACCAAAGATAATATTGATAATTTATCTAAGAGTTGGCTAGTCCAGAAGCAAACGGCTTCTGGTAAAGACAAATCAAAACCGTTGAAAGCTGGTGATTTGCTCAAAATCATTTGGTTATCAGTGTACCAAGGTTCTTACTTGAACTGAAACATTTGGCTACTCCAGAAGTAATGGCTTTTGGTAAAGAGATTCAAATCCATTAAGTTTTTCTCAAAAGATTGCTAGGGACTAGCAATATCTTAGTGTGGGGGATTGATGAGTGTCTAAATACTCATCATTTTTGTACCATCTAGACTGCAAAAACATCTGAAAACACTCAGAAATGCATCAAAATGATGAAAATATCACAAATCAGTGTTTTATGTGTTTTAAATGCAAAAATATCAAAATCAGATGAAAAAAACATATCAAGTTTGCAAAATTGGCAGTTTTAGTCCCCCAAGTTTCAAAAGTTGTCAAATCTAGTCCCTGGAATCCAAAAATGTGGAGTTTTATCATTCAAGGTCCCTGAAATATTCTAAGTTGTCAAAAAATGGTCCTTGAATGAATCTTTGGTCAAATGGCAGAAAAGGTCCTTCAAGTTTGAAAAGTGTCAAAAATAGTCCTTGGATTTATAAAAATGGAATTTTATGCAAAAATGGTCCTTGTGTATACAAATCCAAAACGGATCCTATATTAAACACAAGCCCATCCCACACTTGAACCTTGGACCTAGAACCCTTGACCCTTGACCCCAGTCCAAAATCCCTTTTGAACCCTACCCCGTTATTAATAGAAACGGGTCAGCGAAAGTCAAAAACCAGGCACTGTGCATCCCTTACCTCATTGTCACGCCAAAATCCAGATACCATGGTGGTTTCCTTGATTTGCTCTATCCACCCTTTACACCTGTCTCACCACTTGTATACCAACCCCCCTCCACCTTCACAATATCCAAAATTAATTAATTGATTGAAACCTGCTAATGACTTTTTTGGCGCCAAATCTACACATGGACGATTCTGATGAATTTTGAGGATCCAATGGCTGGAAAAAGGTGGGAAACAATCAGAGGTCGACAAGAAGTCTCAAAAGTCTATAAAGAAGAGATAGGAAGCAATGTGGGAAGATATCTAGTGTACTTTACTTTTAGCTTATGTCGTTTTAAGTAATTTTCAATTCTCAGTGTATTTTAAAGCCTTCAAGTGTTTTGTTAAGTCATTTCAGTGTATTGTTAAACTTTTTGGAGTATCAATTTCAAGTCTTAATCATATTTTCAAGTTTATGCATTTTTCAAGTTCAAAATCTCATATTATGTTAATGTTGTTAATAGTTGTTATCTTGGACTGATAGGCTCACTTAAGCTCCTATATAGCTTATTTAAGCTATTAGAAACCTTTAAAATCAGTTTAGAATCAAAAAGAGAAAAATACCAAAAATACAAATTAAATAGTGAGAAAATCAAAAAATCATAAGAAATGGTGATCACAGCTGGAGCAGGGTGAATATTGGATTGCCCTGGGTTAGAGGCTTAGTGGTAAGCCTATAGGAGTGGTCTTTTGATCTTGGTTCTGTGGTTTCAGTTGGATACCCTTTTGTAAGCTTTTAACTCAACTTTTGCATTTTACTGTATAAGTAAGTTTATAGCTTAAATCTTTGTGTTTTTGTGTTTCTTAGTTATAGCTAAGTAAAGTTAAACATTAAAATAAGTTGTTTGTTCATTAAAATTTGTAGTTGTTAAAAATCATAGTTTAACAATTAATATAGCATTAGTGACATTCTAGAGTTTTATGTTGTTATTGTTGTTGTTTTACACTTATTTAGTCCTCATATATGATATTATAAGGTCTGTAATCAAGTGCATGGTTTAAATCTTTGAAAGTCTTTGAAAAGTCTCAAATCAGTCTTATAAAGGCTTGTTTGGTTTTGTTAGTTAAACGGTGTTATAGGTTGCTTGTGTTGTTGCTTTTTGTTGTACTGTGTCACATACACAATTAATAACTCAAACAAACCATAAAAACCAGTCCTCAGTTGATAAAAAGTCAAAATCTCTTTAATCTCACTCATTTGTTAACTGTTAAGGTTTCAGTTTGTTAATCTCATCACATTAGCTTAAAACTTGTTAACTTAGCTTAATCTCATTTTATTTTAGGTTAATATAACATAATCAGTAAGTAGATTTGATTCAAAGTTCACATTAGTCAACTTATCCGTGATTCTGCTGAATTGCATTGGAATCTACTGAGGTGTTATTTGCCGATTCTGCTGATTCAGTATTTTGGCTTCTGCTGATATGCTTCTGCTGATCTGTTTGAAGTTTGCTGAATTGATTTTTGATTCTGCTGATGTAGAAGTTTAGATTCTGCCGATTTGTTTGTTGTTACTAATTTCTATTTCATTTATGCTGATTTAGAATTTTAGATTCTGCTGAATCTGCTGATTCTGCTGAATTGCTTATTGTAGTTTAATAGTCTGTTTCTTTACATTCTTTAGCTTATTTCAGTGTGCTTAAGTTGTCTACAGCTTAATTTGTCCTCAACAATCATTTTAAATCTGAAAGTTTTAAAACACCATTGAGTCTCCGTGGGACTTAACGATCCGGGAATCCACTATATTCTCCAGATCTTCATTGCATTGGTTTCTGAGCAGTTTTAAGTTTATCACGGTTAGCCATTCACAAGTGGTTAGCTTGTGTGATTAAACTTGACTGTCTGGAGATCAACCAAATTTTGGCGCCGCTGCCGGGGAGGCTGTAAGCGTGTTTTAAGCAGTTTTCAGACCCGTACTTGCACATATACCACCGTTTGTAAACAGTTTTTTTTTTTTTTTTTTTTTTTTTTTTTGTAAAGTTAATCAAAATCAAAAAGTTCATTAACACTTTTCCTAAAGTGTTAAAAACACCAAAAATATATAAAACAACAAAACAATCGTAACGTTTTCTAGCTTGTGTTTCCTTTAAGGTGATTCTTAAAGAGATACGATTTGGTTAAACGAGACGATACCAAAAATATTGTCCAAAAGTTTTTAAACCATCAGCACATATCCATACCTACGTCTTTTTAGTGGTACTTAAATACATAAAAATCAACCACCGCAAATCAAGGCAGTACACCTACTAACTGGGGGTGTGACCATAATAAGTTCCCGAACAACAGATTTAAAACTTGCCTTTGTGTCCTTGTGATTTGGTGTACCTTTTTCAAAGAAGCCATTTCATTTGTGATTATTGGTTAAGTTCACTTGTCGTTTTGCCTCACATTTGTTTTGAAAACTGATTTTTATACTTAGTGCATGCGTACTCGTTCTTCCAGTTCTACAAGTCCACTTTCTGAGCTTGCAAATATTCCTCGTAGACGTAGAGGACGTTCTGCTCCTTCAGCCGTGACTAAGGAACGTCTACCACCACCACCCCCTGTCGTAATGGCCGAAGATAAGCCTATGAATGAGCTTCTCCAAGCACCCATCGAGGGTTACGGAGATGCTATTGTTGTCCCAGCCATCGTGGCTGATACCTTTGAGCTCAAAACCGGGTTGCTTAATTTGGTAACCCAAAGCCAATTCTATGGTTTTGAGCGGGATGATCCTCATGCACACATTCGATGGTTTAACAAGATTGCATCTACCATCAAATACAAGAATGTCCCACATGAAGCAATTAAGCTTCTTCTGTTCCCATTTTCTCTAGAGGGACAAGCCCGGAATTGGCTTGAGAAACAACCCCCTCGTTCCATTGAGACATGGGAGGATCTAGTTACCAAGTTTGTTAACGAATTCTATCCTCCATCCCGAACTACAAGTCTTAAGAATGAGATAATGAAATTTTCTCAAAGATTTGATGAATCATTCGGGGAGGCATGGGATCGTTACAAAGAGTTGCTTCGCAAGTGTCCGCATCATGGTTTTACCGAGTTAATGCAAATGGATACTTTCTACAATGGTCTGAACCAGACTAATCAAGACTCTTTAAATGCCTCCGCGGGAGGTAATTTCCTGAGCAAGACCACCAAAGAAGCCTTACAAATCATTGAGAACAAGTCCCAGGTCCGCCCTTTCCGAGCAAAGACATATCAGTCTCAGTCTAATGCTGGACCTTCTACTTCATCTCCCGTGAGTACATCTAGCACCGATGCTAAGATTGACAAACTCACAGATATTGTTCAGGCTTTGGTTCTTGCTAACCAAAAGAAAGTCACCTTCACACAAACACCATCGCATGGTGAAGTGAAGAAAGTCGAGAGTTGTGTTACTTGTGGTGGCCCTCATGCATACTACAACTGTACTGCCACCGATGGTAGTCCATTTGAAGCCAATGCTCTAGCCGGTACTTCACATCAGGGAGGTAATCAATACCGTCCTCAAAATGAACCAAACTACCGTGCTAACACTTATCAGGCACCACCCGGTTTTAACCAGAATCCTAACCGGAATCAGAATCAGCCTAGAATGAACCAAGGTTATCAAAACCAAGGTAATTTCTATCCCGGACCTAATCAAGGTTTCCAACATCAAGGGAACCTTAATCAAAACACTTTCAATCGAGGGAATCAATTTCAGGGAAATATGAATCCTAATCAAGGGAATTTTGGCTATAATCAGAACATACAACCTCAAAATGTCCCTCCACCTCCACCTCCTCCTGTATCAACATCTGATGAGCTTTTAAAGCAATTCATGAAGTCTCAAGAGGAGACAAACAGGTTGTTGGTCAGTCAGATCGTTGAATTAAAGAAGTCTTTAAATGATCAACCCTCGGGCTCAGGAAAACTTCCGAGCAACACGATCGCTAACCCGAGGGGCGATGCTAAGGCGATCACAACCAGAAGTGGTGTTTCATACGATGGACCCGCTATTCCTACTACCTCTTCTTCTTCTTCTCTCCCTAAGGTAGTGGAAAGTGAACCTGAGGCAACAAAGGATAAGGAACTTCCTACTAATAACGGAGGTACCAACAATGTCCATCCTCAAGTTGTCCAGAAACCCAAGTCAAATCCAGGAGTTGTTTTTGAACCTCCAGTAGCTCCCGTTGAGAAACAGAAATCTAAATCTTCTATTCCTTACCCATCACGTTTGAATGAGCAAAAGCTCCGCGAGAAAGCCAGTCATCAAATGGACAAATTTTTTCAAATTTTCCAAGAGTTACATTTTGACATAAGCTTTGCGGATGCTATCATGCTGATGCCCAAGTTTGCATCAACTCTCAAACACATATTAAGCAATAAGGAAAAGCTGTTTGAAATGGCAAAAACTCCTTTGAACGAGAACTGCTCAGCAGTTATCTTGAAGAAGCTTCCTGAGAAACTTGGAGATCCTGGAAAATTTCTCTTACCTTGTGTATTTCCAGGAATGGTTGAATGCTTTGCCCTAGCCGATCTTGGTGCAAGCATCAATTTGATGCCTTATTCAGTATGGAAGAAACTTTCTCTTCCGGAACTAACTCCTACATGCATGACTCTCGAGCTTGCAGATCGTACAATATCCCGTCCTCTTGGCATTGCCGAGGACGTATTTGTGAAAGTAGGAAAGTTCCATTTTCCAGCTGACTTTGTGGTTGTTGATTTCGATGCCGATCATCGGGTTCTTCTCATTGTTGGACGAGGATTCCTGAGAACGGGCCGTGCTCTCATTGATGTATTTGAGCAAGAAATCACATTACGTGTTGGTAATGAAGCTGTCACCTTTAACCTTGATCAAACTTCGAGGTACTCCGCAAACTATGATTCTGAGTCGGTTAACCGAATAGATATCATTGATGTTGCTTCTGAAGAGTACTCTCAAGAAGTTCTTGGTTATTCTCATAATTCTGTGAGTGGGGATCCCACCACATCTTCTCAACCTATCATAGCCAATTCTACTCCTTCTATCACTCCTTTTGAGGGAAGAGACTTCATCTTGGAAGAGATTGAAGCATACTTGGCTAGTGATTCTGTTCCATGGGAAATTGATCACGCTCCAATTGACATTGAGGGGGGACATACTTCTCATTGAGAAGTTGCTTAATGATGATCCATCATCAACCCCTCACACTAGTGATTCAATTCCTAATGAGATTAATCTGGAGGGAGATATTCTTCTTGAGAAGTTGTTAAATCAGGACACTTCTCCTCCTCTCCCTCCCGTCA
Source organism: Chrysanthemum seticuspe (assembly GCA_019973895.1). NCBI lineage: Eukaryota > Viridiplantae > Streptophyta > Magnoliopsida > Asterales > Asteraceae > Chrysanthemum > Chrysanthemum seticuspe. The sequence continues at coordinate 51,283,978 of BPTQ01000005.1, forward strand.
AGCTTCATAACAAGGAAGTCAAGTCAGTTGAGAAAACTGAAGAATTTCCTGAAGTCGAACTTCAGGACTTACCTCCTCATCTCGAGTATGCATTTCTTGAGGGTGATGATAAATTACCCGTCATTATTGCTCGAGATTTGAGTAAAGATGAAAAGACTGCTCTCATAAAGGTCTTGAAGTCACACAAGCAAGCATTTGCTTGGAAACTCTCCGACATTAAGGGTATTAACCCTGAGTTTTGTACTCACAAAATCTTAATGGAGGATGACTTCAAACCAGCAGTTCAACATCAGAGAAGGGTGAATCCAAAAATCCAGGATGTTATCAAACAGGAGGTTATCAAACTTCTTGATGCAGGATTGATTTACCCGATCTCAGATAGTCCTTGGGTTAGCCCAATTCATTGTGTTCCTAAAAAGGGTGGCATAACTGTTGTCACAAATGAAGATAACGAGTTAATTCCAACTCGATTGGTAACGGGATGGCGTGTTTGCATTGACTATCGTAAGTTGAATGACGCTACCCGAAAAGACCATTTTCCTCTACCCTTCATGGACCAAATGCTTGAGAGATTAGCAGGAAACGAGTACTATTGTTTCCTTGATGGTTTCTCGGGTTATTTTCAGATTCCCATTGATCCACAGGATCAAGAAAAGACTACATTCACCTGCCCATACGGAACTTTTGCCTACAGACGTATGCCTTTTGGCTTATGTAATGCTCTTGGCACTTTCCAACGATGTATGATGGCCATTTTCCACGACATGATCGGGGAAACAATAGAGGTGTTTATGGATGACTTCTCGGTCATTGGGGATTCGTTTCAAACATGTCTCTCCCATTTAGAAAAAATGCTTCAAAGGTGTGAAGACACCAATCTTTGTCTAAATTGGGAGAAGAGCCACTTTATGGTCAAAGAAGGCATAGTCCTTGGCCATAAGATTTCAAAAAACGGGATTGAGGTAGATAGAGCAAAAGTCGATGTTATTGCTAAATTGCCTCATCCTACTACCGTTAAAGGTATTAGGAGTTTTTTAGGTCATGCCGGTTTCTATCGTAGATTCATACAAGATTTTTCTAAAATCGCCCGGCCTATGACCCATCTTCTTGAAAAAGATGCTCCTTTTATCTTCTCACCTGAGTGCATCGAAGCTTTTGAAACATTAAAGAAAAAGCTTACTGAAGCACCCATTCTCGTTGCTCCCGACTAGGACTTGCCTTTTGAGCTCATGTGCGATGCAAGTGATTTTGCTATCGGTGCAGTCCTAGGGCAACGTAGATCCAAGCATTTTCAGCCTATCCACTACGCAAGTAAGACTATGACTAAGGCTCAAACCCATTACACCACCACAGAAAAAGAGCTATTAGCCGTGGTGTATGCGTTTGAGAAGTTTCGGCCGTACTTAATCTTGACCAAATGTGTGGTGTATACAGATCACTCGGCTCTCAAATATCTCTTTGCAAAACAAGATGCAAAGCCGAGATTGCTCCGTTGGGTTCTCCTCCTCCAGGAATTTGATATCATTATATGTGATAAAAAAGGAGCTGAGAACCTGGCTGCTGATCATCTGTCCCGATTAGAGAACCCTCACCAAGATGTTTTCGAGAAAAAGGAAATAAATGAAACATTTCCTCTCGAGACACTCAATGCGGTTTCTTTTCGTGGAAACTCTACCACCCCATGGTTTGCTGACTTCGCAAATTACCATGCGGGTAACTTCATAGTGAAAGGGATGTCGACCCAACAGAAGAACAAATTCTTCAAGGATGTTAAACATTACTTCTGGGACGACCCCTACTTATTCAAAATCTGTGCGGATCAAGTCATCCGACGGTGTGTTTATGGACAAGAAGCTATTGACATTCTCAAAGCTTGCCATGCTGGACCCACTGGGGGCCATCATAGTCCAAACTACACCGCCAAAAAGGTGTTTGATTCCGGGTTTTATTGGCCCACGATTTATAAGGATGCCCATGAATTTGTCAAAGCATGTGACGCTTGTCAACGTCACGGAAATATCTCGCAAAGAAATGAAATGCCGCAAAATTCCATTCAAGTTGTGAGATCTTTGACATTTGGGGTATTGACTTTATGGGGCTATTTCCATCATCTCGAGGAAACAAATACATACTTGTGGTTGTTGACTATTTGTCAAAATGGATTGAAGCGAAAGCTTTACCTACTAATGATGCCCGAGTTGTTGTAAAATTCTTAAAATCTCTTTTTGCTAGGTTTGGAACTCCGCGAGCTATAATCAGTGATCGTGGTACACATTTCTGCAATGACCAATTTGATCGTGTCATGCAAAAGTATGGTGTTACCCACCGTCTCTCTACTGCATACCACCCCCAAACAAGTGGGCAGGTGGAAGTTTCCAACCGTGGTATTAAAAGAATTCTAGAAAGGACAGTAGGCGAAAACCGTGCATCCTGGTCGGATAAACTGGATGACGCACTCTGGGCCTTCCGTACAGCTTACAAAACACCCATCGGGTGTACTCCATACAAGCTAGTGTACGGAAAGGCATGTCATCTTCCGATTGAGCTCGAGCACAAGGCATACTGGGCCTTGAAACATGCAAACTTCGATATTCAGACAGCCGGAGATCACAGAAAAGTTCAAATGAATGAACTAAATGAACTCCGTGATCAAGCATACGAGAACTCTTTGATCTATAAACAACAGAAAAAGAAGATTCATGACTCAAAAATCAAGAACCGCGTTTTCAACGTTGGTGATCGAGTCCTTCTTTTCAATTCAAGATTAAAGATTTTCTCGGGAAAGCTCAAGTCCCGTTGGTCTGGTCCATTTACTATCACTAAGGTTTATCCTTATGGCACCATTGAGTTATCTCAGCCTGATGGTCCAAATTTTAAAGTGAATAGTCATCGATTAAAGCATTATTTTGGAGAGGACATTCCTCCTGTGGTTGTCCCGGATCTACAAACTTTCCCCATGAACCAATGAATGCGGGGATCGAGTCAAGCTAGTGACTCGGGAATCAAAAACAATAGCACACACCATATGGGTTTTCACCCATATTTCTGTCTTCTTTCTCTGTTCTACCATCCTAGTGTGGGGGAGTTGCCCCCCGCTATTGTATATAAGTTTTCTAAAAAAAAAAAAAAAAAAAAAAAAAAAAAAAAATCTTTCAAAATAATGGCCGTAGTATTTCCCTTTTACGTTCTCAGTTTCGACATAACCGCCGGTACTTTGAATATTGAGGGCAATATTCATTTCTAAGTGTGGGGGGAATTCTCACGAATTTTATCATGTAATTATACCGCCTAATTCCCCCATTTTTGGCCAAAAATTTTTTTTTTGGAGTAAGTGTTTTGCACTTACTCAGCTTATGGTAATCAGTCCACCATGTCTAACCCACATAAGGATTGGCTAATCCAGGAGCAAACGGCTCTTGGTAAAGATATCTCAAATCCGTTGATGGCTTGCAATTTGCCCAAAATTGTATGGTGTTCAGCTCACCATATCTTTAATTAGTGAAGAGTTAGCTAGCCCGCAAGTTTATGGCTTGTGGTAAAGGCAGTTGGAAAACCATAATTGGTAATCGGCTCACCAAAGATAATATTGATAATTTATCTAAGAGTTGGCTAGTCCAGAAGCAAACGGCTTCTGGTAAAGACAAATCAAAACCGTTGAAAGCTGGTGATTTGCTCAAAATCATTTGGTTATCAGTGTACCAAGGTTCTTACTTGAACTGAAACATTTGGCTACTCCAGAAGTAATGGCTTTTGGTAAAGAGATTCAAATCCATTAAGTTTTTCTCAAAAGATTGCTAGGGACTAGCAATATCTTAGTGTGGGGGATTGATAAGTGTCTAAATACTCATCATTTTGTACCATCTAGACTGCAAAAACATCTGAAAACACTCAGAAATGCATCAAAATGATGAAAATATCACAAATCAGTGTTTTATGTGTTTTAAATGCAAAAATATCAAAATCAGATGAAAAAAACATATCAAGTTTGCAAAATTGGAAGTTTTAGTCCCCCAAGTTTCAAAAGTTGTCAAATCTAGTCCCTGGAATCCAAAAATGTGGAGTTTTATCATTCAAGGTCCCTGAAATATTCTAAGTTGTCAAAAAATGGTCCTTGAATGAATCTTTGGTCAAATGGCAGAAAAGGTCCTTCAAGTTTGAAAAGTGTTAAAAATAGTCCTTGGATTTATAAAAATGGAATTTTATGCAAAAATGGTCCTTGTGTATACAAATCCAAAACGGATCCTATATTAAACACAAGCCCATCCCACACTTGAACCTTGGACCTAGAACCTTTGACCCTTGACCCCAGTCCAAAATCCCTTTTGAACCCTACCCCGTTATTAATATAAACTGGTCAGCGAAAGTCAAAAACCAGGCACTGTGCATCCCTTACCTCATTGTCACGCCAAAATCCAGATACCATGGTGGTTTCCTTGATTTGCTCTATCCACCCTTTACACCTGTCTCACCACTTGTATACCAACCCCCCTCCACCTTCACAATATCCAAAATTAATTAATTGATTGAAACCTGCTAATGACTTTTTTGGCGCCAAATCTACACATGGACGATTCTGATGAATTTTGAGGATCCAATGGCTGGAAAAAGGTGGGAAACAATAAGAGGTCGACAAGAAGTCTCAAAAGTCTATAAAGAAGAGATAGGAAGCAATGTGGGAAGATATCTAGTGTACTTTACTTTTAGCTTATGTCGTTTTAAGTAATTTTCAATTCTCAGTGTATTTTAAAGCCTTCAAGTGTTTTGTTAAGTCATTTCAGTGTATTGTTAAACTTTTTGGAGTATCAATTTCAAGTCTTAATCATATTTTCAAGTTTATGCATTTTTCAAGTTCAAAATCTCATATTATGTTAATGTTGTTAATAGTTGTTATCTTGGACTGATAGGCTCACTTAAGCTCCTATATAGCTTATTTAAGCTATTAGAAACCTTTAAAATCAGTTTAGAATCAAAAAGAGAAAAATACCAAAAATACAAATTAAATAGTGAGAAAATCAAAAAATCATAAGAAATGGTGATCACAGCTGGAGCAGGGTGAATATTGGATTGCCCTGGGTTAGAGGCTTAGTGGTAAGCCTATAGGAGTGGTCTTTTGATCTTGGTTCTGTGGTTTCAGTTGGATACCCTTTTGTAAGCTTTTAACTCAACTTTTGCATTTTACTGTATAAGTAAGTTTATAGCTTAAATCTTTGTGTTTTTGTGTTTCTTAGTTATAGCTAAGTAAAGTTAAACATTAAAATAAGTTGTTTGTTCATTAAAATTTGTAGTTGTTAAAAATCATAGTTTAACAGTTAATATAGCATTAGTGACATTCTAGAGTTTTATGTTGTTATTGTTGTTGTTTTACACTTATTTAGTCCTCATATATGATATTATAAGGTCTGTAATCAAGTGCATGGTTTAAATCTTTGAAAGTCTTTGAAAAGTCTCAAATCAGTCTTATAAAGGCTTGTTTGGTTTTGTTAGTTAAACGGTGTTATAGGTTGCTTGTGTTGTTGCTTTTTGTTGTACTGTGTCACATACACAATTAATAACTCAAACAAACCATAAAAACCAGTCCTCAGTTGATAAAAAGTCAAAATCTCTTTAATCTCACTCATTTGTTAACTGTTAAGGTTTCAGTTTGTTAATCTCATCACATTAGCTTAAAACTTGTTAACTTAGCTTAATCTCATTTTATTTTAGGTTAATATAACATAATCAGTAAGTAGATTTGATTCAAAGTTCACATTAGTCAACTAATCCGTGATTCTGCTGAATTGCATTGGAATCTACTGAGGTGTTATTTGCCGATTCTGCTGATTCAGTATTTTGGCTTCTGCTGATCTGTTTGAAGTTTGCTGAATTGATTTTTGATTCTGCTGATGTAGAAGTTTAGATTCTGCCGATTTGTTTGTTGTTACTAATTTCTATTTCATTTCTGCTGATTTAGAATTTTAGATTCTGCTGAATCTGCTGATTCTGCTGAATTGCTTATTGTAGTTTAATAGTCTGTTTCTTTACATTCTTTAGCTTATTTCAGTGTGCTTAAGTTGTCTACAGCTTAATTTGTCCTCAACAATCATTTTAAATCTGAAAGTTTTGAAACACCATTGAGTCTCCGTGGGACTTAACGACCCGGGAATCCACTATATTCTCCAGATCTTCATTGCATTGGTTTCTGAGCAGTTTTAAGTTTATCACGGTTAGCCATTCACAAGTGGTTAGCTTGTGTGATTAAACTTGACTGTCTGGAGATCAACCATTGATACTCATGAAGTAATAGTAAGTGTCAAAGATCTAATTACAAAGGTACAATGTACCTTACTGCATTAAATATTTTTATTCTTTGAATATGTTCAACCTCACTTTAGGGTACAATGTTGATAATTGTTTTCTTTTTTTGTACCAACTCTTGTACTTGTTTGACTTTCTTTGATAAGTGTCTTTCATTTATCTTTCCAAGAAAGTTCCCGCCTACGTCTTTTAAAGACTTAGATACTTTTCACAATATCTATGTTAATAATGTCTTTGATATGTTAAGTAAATCAAGGAAAGTTAGTGACTTATTGTCATCACTCACTCACCCATCATCTTCTTTCAGGTTCAGGGACTTCACTTGTTATCTTACTGAGTTCCGCCTCAAGAAGTGGTGAAACTTTTTTTAGTTTCTGAAAAACTCCGAAGATGACTCCCGAATGTTCTATCATTCAGGGACTTCATTTACACTTAGGATATTTTATATTCAAATCCTAGTCGAAGATCATTGGGCTCTAAATAGGCCTAACATTAGGTTTTGACCTCACTCACTAATTACCCTTCACTTAGGTGTCACTTTAACGCCACATTGTGTGCCTTCCTTCTCATTCATCACTCGCACTTTCGTGACTCTCACTCACCATTGGATATATACATGGCTCACACACCCCTTCATCTAGTCATGCGACTCATTGTTTGCCCTCCAACAACAACCATTATGATACGACCTACCCATACCGATAGTAGCACCACTTATAGCGTGTGTGAGCTTTGTAAGAAAAGAGAAAAAGAACAAGAGAATTATTGACCGAAAACTTAATGACTTTCATTCATACGGTGAGTTTAAATATTAGTAATGAGATAATCTCAACAAACTCGAGTACTTATCCTAACACGACTCAAACACATAACCTAAACAACTGATAAGTATGATAGTTATCCTAACACATCACGAAGTCCTTTTTCCAGCCAAACAGTTTTTATCCTTTTGGCTCGTTCCATCCCATGAACCGCGGGTGTGTAACATTCCCCTTCCTTTAAAAATTACCTTGTCCTCAAGGTTATAATCCTCTTCTTCCATTAATAACAAGAACTTACCGAGACACTTTTGACCTCGCATCCACTTGTTATCACAATTAAAACATTACTCTTTGTTAAGGCGTTCTTGACATTTAGCTGGTGAAATCCACTTGATAGCAAGTGGCTTGGCATTAGTGTTGGTGGTAGCGTGCGTGGGTGTTGGTAACAAGGGTGTCTTACCCACGTCAGAACTAGCAACTGAAAAAACACGTCGTAGGTTGCCTTTGAGTAACAACATTGTTCGTGGCATTAGTTGTGTGGACAACGGTGGGAGACCATTGGTCTTCTAATTGCGCTTCGGTAATGCGTGCCAAAGAAAAAGCTTCGTATAGTGTAGTAGGTTTTGAGACCAGGAGTTCCCGTTGTAGGTTCGACTTAAGGCTGAATATATAAAATGATATGAGTAAGGTTTTCGAGATATTCGTCACCCGATTCATGAGGTTTCCGAACTCACTCTGATATTGTGCCACCGTACCCGTTTGCAAAAGCTTGTACATCGTACCCTAAGGATCCTCATATTTAGTTTGACCAAAAGGGTTTTTGACATTCTCCAAAAACTCGTCCCAACTATTGATTAATTTGTTACGAGTCATCCACTAAAACCATTCAGTCGCGTCGTCTTCGAGGTTGAAACCCACAACCCTAAGTTGTAGGTCGACTAGTGTATCCAAGAGGGCAAAGTACTCGGTAATCTCAAAAATCCAACTGTCAGGATCAACACCCAAAAACTTTGGAACATCCAGCCGCATGGACCGCGGTATCGTTGACACCGGATCACCGCTTACCCCAAGAGGTGTTAATGCCAATGTTTTGGCAGCTTACAATTCCTGATGTAACGTCGCAATCTGACTTGTAAACATGTCTGATTCTCCTTCAAGAGCAACTGTATGGCCTGTTCGTTCATCGCGAAACAATGTGTTAATACAAATATCGTCATTAAACGTTATTTATATTTTTTATCTTTAGCTAAGTTTTGTAAACGACAAAAGTAAATTTAATTTTCATAAAGCTTAAAGCTTGTCAAGTTTAATAGATATTAAATCAAGTTTTTTTAAATAATATCTTCATCACTCAAGCATTTACATTGTGATTAATCATATTTTGATATGACTCTAACCATAATGTATGTTAGTATTTTTAGTTCAAGAATGTTTTGGTTTCTTAAAACAAAACATTACATATGTATTTACATTTTAACATATTTCTAAAAATAGAAAAACAAACACATGACATCATGTAGTGCATCATTGAAATCCTTAGAAGATTTCACTAGATACTTTGTGTAGATTTAGACTCTACATATCTTACACAATCTTGGATAGATGAGGTTGCCTTTGGTAAGATTTTGTAATATTGCTGTCAGACCTCGGCGGCACCAAAATAATACACGGGCGGAACCCTTTTAAGGGTTCCGTGGTCCGTGGTGCCTGCTGATCATTTTGGCTATAAATAGCAAAGCCAAACCAAGTTTTTTTTCATCCTTTTCTATCATATTCTCATAGATTCCTTCTCTCTAACATTTCTAACTCAGTTTCATATCATATTAGTGATCTCTTTTGTAGCAAAGAAGATCAAGGCACATTCAAGCTTCAACAAGAAGTTGGAAGTCTTGTTTGTTTGTTGTTGTATGATCTTGTGTTGATTCATACATCATTGTTGTACCAAACCATCATAATCTTGTGAGTATGAGTGGTTAGTATTTTATTCCTTAAAATACATTGTATGTGGGAGTGGTTGTACCCTTGAAAAAAACTCGACATCTAGCTTAGTGTCGGAAATAGTGTGTAAGCGAAGTGTAACGGTTTCTCCGCCGGTGAAAGGAGCTTGTTGACTAGTGAAGTTAAACTCTCGAGTGTGAGACTCGGGGAGTGGAGTAGGGCAAGGAAAAAGAGTCCTTGCAGACCGAACCACTATAAACAACTTTTTGTGGTTTGATTGTTTCTTTCCTTATCTATTCTTTATATATTGTTGATTATTATTTACTAACATATCTAAGATCAATATCAATTGATCTTTCAATAAGTTTCAAAACAAAGTTTTTAATCGGTAAACTATTCAACCCCCCTTCTATCTAAAAATAATGAAGCTAAAATGATGCTTTATAATGTTTTGCCTAGAAAAGAATATGAAAGAATCTTTATGTGTGAAACCGCTAAAGATATTTAGGAATCTTTGATTATTACACATCAAGGAAAGTCACAAGTCAAGGATAACCAAATTGATCTTCTTGTTCAATAATATGAACAAATTGTTATCTCTGAAGATGAAACCATTGATTGTGGCTTTGCTCGCTTTAATACTATTATTACATCTCTTAAAGCACTTGATGAATCTTTTCGTAGTAAGAACTTTGTCAGGAAAGTTCTTAGAGCACTCCATCCAAAGTGGAGAGCTAAAGTGACGGCTATTGAGGAATCAAAAGATCTCTCAAAAGTGACACTAGACGAGATAATCGGAAACCTTAAAGTACACGAAATGGTGATGGATAAAGATTCGGAAATCATCAAAGGAAAAAGAGAGAAAATAAAATCCGTTGCTCTAAAAGAAAGAACGGATTCAAGTGATGATGACGAATCTTGCTCTGGTAGTGAAGATGAGGAGTATGCCATGGCCGTTAGAGATTTCAAAAAGTTCTTTGGAAGAAGAGAAAAGTTTGTAAGACAACCTCGAGAAGAAAAAAAGCCATTCCGAAAAGATCGGGATGACAAAAAGGGTAAAGGTGAAAGAAAGTGTTTTAGATGCGGTGATACAAGTCATCTAATAGGAGATTGTCCCAAGCCACCTAAAAGCAAAACTCAACGAGCTTTTGTAAGTGGTGCTTGGAGTGATAGTGAGGATGATGAAGAGTCGAGCAAGGATGAGATCGCTCTAATGGAACATGAGTCAAACGAGGTACATTCCGACTCATCTTATTTCTCTATTGATGATGACACTTTGCAAAAACAATATAATCAATTGTGTGAGCTTAGTCTAAAAATTATAACTAAAAATAAGTTTTTAAAGACTAAAAAGGAATTTTTAGAAAATGAAGTCTATGAGTTAAAAGAAAAGGGAAAACGATTAGAAAAGGGAAAAGCAAATGACATGGTTGCAAATCATGTCAAGAGCTCAATCTTGAAATAGAAAAACTAAAGCTCACACAAGATGTTCTAATCGAACATAATTCTAAGTTTAAAAGGTTTAACAAAAACATTGCTTGTGCCGATGAAATAGTTAGAATTCAAAAAACACCAGGAAACATGAATATACTAGGATTTAATGAGGTGTTAATTCCAAAGAGTCAAACCAAAACGGCCGAAAAAGACAAACAAACTGTCAAAACTGCTGCAGTACAGCACGGACCAGACGGACCCAAAAACAGGGTTCCGTCCTTTGTAAAAAATGGTGCCGTGGGGACTGCAGCAGGACAGAATGTTTATAATACGGACCGTAGTGAATTTGTCAAAGTAACAAAGAAAACCAAGGATAGTGTTAAACAGAAACCTGTTGTTACATCAGGAGTAAGACTTGCTAGAAATGAATTGAAGATCTAAAACCACTCAACAACGACATAAAACACCTTTTGCCAAACGCCCCTTTCCTAAGAGCAACCGCAACATACAACCCAACTATCAACATAACGGTTGGAATCAAAACTTCCCTAGACCATATCAAACTCCAGATTACATGCCATGGAATTCTTACCCATCATTTCCATACATGAATCAAGTAAATGGTATGTTTAACCCAAACGAACCCATGAGATATTGGGGACCAAACGCTTGAGTTATTTGTGTCTTAGGTATGCTTGAAAGTTGGATTGGAACCTGATGAGTGGATAAAAGATAGTGGATGCTCACGACACAGGACGGGCAACAAAAGGCTCTTCTCAACATACCAAGAGTATGACGGACGTAATGTCACTTTTGGTAGCAATCTCAAAAGCAAAATCATTTGCAAAGGTACGATCGCTCATAACTCCCTAACTATTGAAAATGTTGCTCATGTCGATAGGTTGGGATTTAATCTACTTAGTATTAGCCAATTATGTGATAAAAAGTATAAAGTACTATTTGAAGAAAATGGTAGTAAAATACTAAAAGATGGTATCACCATAGCTAAAGGAGTTAGGAAAAATAATATATACGTCATGAAAATAGATAAAACATCTAATGAAAAACTTTGTCTAACAACATTAGATGATAGCTCAACTCTTTGGCATAGACGCTTAGGTCACGCTAATATGAGACTTATACAAAACCTATCTTCAAAAGAGCTAGTTAGGAATTTACCAAAACTTAAATATGACCAACATTTTTGCGACGCTTGCAAAATTGGTAAACAAAAGTAGTCATAAGGCTAAAAACATGGTATCCACATCTAAGTGTCTATAACTTTTGCATATGGACTTGTTTGGTCCATCTGCTATAAGAAGCTATGGAGGCAACTTATACACTTTAGTCATAGTAGATGATTACTCAAGGTTTACTTGGACATTGTTTTTGAAAACAAAAAATGAAGCTTTTGATAAATTTGAAATTCTTAGCAAGAAAATTCAAAATCAACTAGGTGTTAACATTGTGTCGATTTGAACGGATCATGGTCGTGAATTTGACAATGAAACACAATTTGGAAACTTTTGTGATGCAAATGGTATAACACACAACTTCTCGGCTCCTCAAACACCTCAATCAAATGGAGTTGTAGAACGTAAAAATAGAACCATTCAAGAAATGAGTAGAACAATGATTAAAGAACAAAACATTCCTCAAAAGTTTTGGTGTAACGCCGTTGACACTTCTGCATATATTTTAAATAGAGTCTTAATACGTACTTTCTTAAACAAAACACCATATGAGCTATATAAAGGTAAAAAGCCAACTTTAGGATATTTTAGAGTATTTGGTTGTAAATGCTTCATTCTTAATACTAAAGATTATCTCACCAAGTTTGACCCAAAGTCTTATGAAGGTGTATTTCTTGGTTACTCACAAACTAGTAAAGCTTACATTGTCTTAAACAAAGAAACAATGAGAGTCGAGGAATCGTTGAACATAACATTCGACAAGAGTCCACCTCCCTCTAAGACATCACCTTTGGTAGATGATGACTTAGTTGAAAGTCAACTTGTAGAAAGTCACGAAATAATTGAAAATGACAAGGAAGATGAACCATTAAATAATGAAATTATAAACATCAAAGAATCCAAAAGTCATCCTTTAGAAAAAGTCATAGGACAACTTAATCAAAGAACCTTAAGATCACAAGCCCAAAATCAAATTAATAATTTTTGTTTTGTATCTACCATTTAACCGAAAAACATAAATGAAGCAATAAAAGATGAATCTTGGGTAATTGCTATGCAAGAAGAGTTAAACCAATTCGTTAGAAATGATGTTTGGAAGCTAGTTCCAAAACTTAAAGATCAAACTATAATTGGAACAAAATGGGTTTTTCGAAATAAAATGGTGTAGTGTCTAGAAACAAAGCTAGGCTTGTCGCACAAGGTTTTAATCAACAAAAGGGGATTGATTATGATGAAACTTATGCACCGGTAGCTAGGCTCGAATCTATTAGAATCTTACTTGCATATGCATGTGCTTATGAATTTAAATTATTTCAAATGGATGTTAAGAGTGCGTTTCTTAACGGGTTTATTAACGAAGAAGTGTATGTGGCTCAACCTCCCGGTTTTACCGACTTCGAGAAACCACATCATGTCTTCAAACTCAAGAAAGCATTATACGGTCTTAAACAAGCACCTAAAGCTTGGTACGATAGACTTAAGACTTTTCTTGTTGAAAACAAATACACCATGGGATTAGTAGATAATACTCTTTTTACGAAGAAAAAGGAATCACACATTATCATTGTTCAAATATACGTTGATGACATCATATTCGGATCAACTTGTCAAGAGCTATGTGATGATTTCTCTAAAATCATGCACGATGAGTTTGAGATGAGTATGATGGGTTAATTAAACTTCTTTCTAGGACTTCAAATTAAACAACTAGAAGATGGCATATTCTTTAACCAATCTAAATATATAAAAGATATGCTTAAGAAATTTGGTCTTGAAGACTCAAAACCCACTAAGACACCCATGTCTTCGGACACTAAACTCACCAAGGATGAGGAAGGTGAATCGGTAGATAACACTAAATATAGAGGAATGATCACGGCTAGTAGACCCGAAATTATGTTTAGTGTTTGTGTATGTGCTCTCTTTCAAGAGAATCCCAAGGTATCACACTTAGAAGCCTTGAAAAGGATATTTAGATACATTAAGGGAACGATATATTTAGGATTATGGTATCCCAAAGGAACGGGTGTAGAAACTATAGTGTATGCCGACTCGGACCATGCCGGTGACTATGTCGATAGAAAAAGTACAAGTGGTATTTGCACTTTTGTCGGACATTGTCTCACCTCATGGTTTGCAAAGAAGCAAACGGCTTTAGCTATCTCAACTACTGAAGCCGAGTACGTCTCAGCCGGAAAAGCATGTCAACAAGCTCTTTAGATGAAGCAAGCTCTCGTGGATTACGGAATTCATCTCAACGATATCGTTATATTTTGCGACAACAAAGGAACTATTGATCTCAGCAAAAATACCGTCCAACATGCTCGTACGAAGCATATTGAAATCCGTCATCACTTTCTTCGCGACAATATTCAAAAAGGAAACATCTCAATTGTGAAAGTATCCTCCGAAAACAGCATTGCCGACATTCTAACTAAGCCTCTCAAACGAGAACCATTTAATCTTCTTAGACTTGGTTTGGGGTTAATGGAACCAAACATTTAGGTAAAACATAGTCTAAACCTTAGAACAAACAAAACAAAACATATTTGTCTAAAACTGCTACTGTTCTCACGGTACCAAACGACAACAAAGGCGAAACCAATTTTTTGGTGTCGTCTGGTCCATGGTGACAACAGTAGCAAAAATACTACCTACAAAACATCTACTTCCTCATAACCTACTTTACCAAAACGTGTAAACATTAGACCTAACTCATTGTTGACATTTTCTCACCCATTAATCACTAAAGATAACATCATTGTAAGTATCCTAACTACATTTCATCTCTTAATTCTGAGTCTAGGATTCCAATTTGTGCACAAATTCATTACATGGGGATTATGTATATTCTTATACAAAACATGGATTCAATTGGCAAATTGCATAACTAGTCATTGAAATTAGGTACTACATTGTCACATTGCATAAACAAATCATGTTTCCCACTAATCATAAGATAATGACTATAAGGCTTTATTCAAAATAACCAAACACCCCATGTCAAAAATCTTTGAAAAGCTTCTCACTTGTAGGAAAACAATTTTTCATTGTTAATACAAATAGAAACATAAAATTTTCATCACTTGCATGCTCTTGAATACTAAAGGTAATGCATAACTAATATGCATTCCCGGGTATATTCAAATGAAGCCACATTGAATTAGGAGCGTTTGGGTTATCTCGTGCCTTTTGCCAAACACCCCCACTAAAAACCATTTTATGCATAAAATGAGTCGAGATAACCGCAACTCCAAATAGTTTTCATATAGGCACACACTAGAACCAAAACGCTAAGTTTGTTCTCATTTTTTTAACATATAAATTCTTGCTCATAGGAATAACCATGGTAGCCGCAAAATTCGATGATCACAAGGATACTCTTAGCTACATTCACAAACATCACAAAACAAAGGGCCTCTCCAAAGAACAAGTCAAAATCATTAAGAGTCTAGAGCAAAGGTACTTCCATGAGGGTAGAACCATTCACTCCTCCTTTGTCAACGGAACCAACCTCCGTCAAGAACTAGCCACCATTCACTTCGATTGTCTCCTTGACATCGATGAACCCATTTGCCCTAGTGTTAATACAAATAAGCCGTGAAAATGTTTATTTATATTTTACGATCTTCTAATGTTTTGTCGATAACAAATATAAAATCATTTTAACGAAACTAATAGAGTACGTAAATAGTTTGAGTTAATAGTTTTCTAACACACTTACGCTTTCACATAAAACACTAAAACAAGTATAAGTGATTTTATGATTTAGATACATATGTACAACAACTAGTGTTTACATATTGGTTTAAACATATACTTAAACTAAATATACTAAAATGGGTAAAAACTAAGTGTATGCTAAATTGGGTAAATACAAGTATATACTAAATCGGTAAATACTAGCAAATGGTTTTGACCCATAACCCATGGTTTTATATATACTACTTAACCAAGTTCATTGTATCCTTAAGATACATTGTATCTAAAAAGAAAACCATGGATCAACCCATAACCCATGACCCATGACCCTTAACCAAAAATACCCATGGGCAAAGAGGAGCGGACCACGGATCCCTAGCTTTGTGCTAGCCGGATCCCTTGTGGTAGGGATCCATGGGATCCTGGGAAACAGAAGAGAATTTCCTCTATAAATAGAGAGCCATTTCTTCCTTTCTATGTGTGCTTTTCATATATACTTCCCCAAAGTATTCTCACCCTCTAACCTCAAATCTAAGTGATCTATGTAGTTTGTCTTTTGTTTTAGTGTGATCTACTAGGTTCTTCCTAAAGGAAAGATCACCACCTCTTGAAGACGTGCAAGCTCAAAGTCCATGAGTTGCCATGCTTCGTCATCATCAAGACTACTAAGGTTCTCTTGTTGATAGTTCTTCTTTTCTCCATAGATGTTGGGTTGAAGGCATTAGTGAAAATTGCCGAAAGTGTCAAGATGGGAGCATTAGTGAAAGGTGCTCTTCATCCGTGTCAAAGCATTAGTGAAGGATGCTAAAGGTGTCAAGACGAAGGCATTAGTGAAGGGTCCCAAGCGTTGTGTCAAAGGCATTAGTGAAGGATGCCAAAGAATCAAATCAAGTAGCATTTGGGAAGAATGCCTAGGTCGTATAACCGATGAGGAGCATCGTTATACATATATGTATTTGTTTATATACAAGGATGGTGATATCCTTGATGGTGTTGTAACAAGGAGTAGATCTCCTTGAGATTAGGTGTTGTGTCGTGAAGGTGTAGTTCACCTAAGGTATGAAAGAACTAGGTACTTAGTCTAGTACCTAATAAAGGGTAGGTGACGTTGTGAAGGATTAGTTCTCCTAAGGTGTGAAAGAACTCGGTGGTTAGCCTAGCACCGTATAAAGTGTAGGCGACGTTGTGTTAGGTGTGGTTCGCCTTGGTGTGAAAGAACTCGGTATTTAGCTTTGTACCGGAAAAAGGTTAAGCGACGTTGTGAAGGCTTCTCCGCCATAAGGAGTTGGTGTAGTGTTTACGAACTCTCGAGTAGGTGACTCGGGGAGTGGAGTAGGACAAGGAAGGTGTCCTTGTAGCCGAACCACTATAAATACTTGTGTCGTGGTGATGTGCTTCTTACTCTTTATCTTTCATTACACGTTTATATATCTATCTATCAACGTCCAACATAAACAATCAAATAGATTGACATAAGTCGATCTAAATATTTAAAAGGAAGTTTTAAATTGGTAAAACTATTAAACCCCCCCCCCCTTCTAGTTTTCCACAATTGGTATTAGAGCTTCGTTACCAAGTTTCTTAAAGTATGTTGTACTTTAAAGACTTGATACGATCCGTGTATGTTTGAAAACTACAAAGAAGGATTTTTTTTAAAAGTTCATATTTTCTTTTAAATCATTTTGTTGGAAATTGATAGATCATTCTAACAACTTTTGTTTTCAAGAAATCTTCATGCTAGAATCTCTCCAAAATCTTCATTCAAAGAATGATGAAGACAACATTCAAGGAAGGATCTTTAAAGTAATCACTACTTACGTACACCAAGTACAAAAGATTACTTTAAAAGCTCATGAAGTATTTTTGGTATTAAGCCAAACCAAGAAGTATAGAGGTATGTTTTACCTTTCATTAGATAGGTTACATGAGTTCAATTTATTTTATAGTTCTCTTTGTTTAATAATCACTAGCATCTTTAGAAGTCTCTTTCGTCACTTTTCCATCTCTTTCATCATCGAGAATAGTATTCCTTTTGATTCGTCAAACTAACGCCGTCGTCACATATGAACCCTCGATATGTGATTCATCAAAAGCCGTCATCCAAAAACAATCTTCATCTAAATACCTCCAAACTATTTTTTGTAAGCTTATTTATAAGCCTACTACATTAATAATGCCAAACAATTGTTTTTTGTTCACAGTAGCCGGATCTCTCTAGTTGTACTAGCCGGATCCCAAATACAAAGGATCCGGGGGAACCGTGGAACAGAACTCAGCTATACGCTTTCAAAAATTCACCACTGATTACTTTCCCTCTATTCACACAACACAAAAACGACCAAGCTACTGAATTAATCCTCATTGACTTCCATAATTTCAAGTATTCCTTGCTAGAACATCATTGTAAGTAATTACATTAACTTGATCTATTTTTCATCATCCTAATTCAAGGGTTTATGGTTTCTTAATTTCTAATCAATTAATTAGGGTTTTTCAAAATTAATCATGAAAAGGGGTTTTTAAATCACATTGTGTTCACAACATTGTTAATACAAATCAAAACCATAAACCCATATCAACCAATTTAACCTAACTGAAAATTTTGTATTTTTAGGACCAACCATGCCCAAAGCCACTTAACAAGATCATCATGACACCGTCCATTACCTTACTCATTACTATCGTAAAAGGGGTCTGACCAAAACTAACCGTAAAATTTTCAAAAGCCTTACAAAACGACTTATTCACGAAGGTCGTGTAGTCAAGGAATGTTTCCTTGAAGATACCGACATTCGTCAAGTTTTCTCGACAACCAACTTTGATTGCCTTCTTGACATTGATGAACAAATTTGTCCGGTTTTTATTTTTGAGTTTTACAAAAGCTTTAGGATCATTAGGAACATCGATAATAGCATCTCAATCGCCTTTATCATCAACACACAAAACTTTACTCTTCCCCTCAACACTTTTGCTCAAATTCTTCGCATTCCTTGTGAAGGAATTTGTATGTACTCTCAAGATTGGGAAATTAACGCTCAAAACCTTGCACTTGATCCTAAGCCTCTTTACAACACTCCTCTCGACAATCCCAAAACTATTCGTGATACTATCTTTAAAATTAGGACCGACCAATCCCGTTACGATCGTAACAAAAAGCTCATTCACCGTGACCCTTTTAAAATGGAACTTTTCGAAATGCATCCCATGTTTAGAAAATGGGAAGAAATCCTTAGGGAAAACATCATTAGCCTAGTTGGAAACAAAGATCATCCAAACGCATGTCTTGTGCAAATGATCTATTGTCTTACCCACCAAAGGCCATTTAATCTTGCCTACTACATGGTAAGGAGAATGGTTGGGATATTCAAAGCTTCCAACATGGTACTCCCATATGGTTTGCTCCTAACACGACTTTGTAAGTATGTTAGTGCATTGCAACCATCCCCTATCAACGATGATCATTACCTCTCCGATCACGTCATGGTACCTCTTACCAAACAACCCTCTAAACGGTTCATGGTCAATGGAGAGAAACCTGAAGCTCTCTCGGACTCCTCGGCCGGAGAAGAAGAAGAAGAAGATGAGGAAGACATCGACCCCGTATCCAACATCAAATTGGAAATCCTTGAATACCACGAACAACTTCCAACCATTCCAAACGAGACCGCGGAATTTAAACAAATAAGAGGCATGATTCAAAACCTCGCTTACAACCTCACTAAGCCGTCAAAAAGGAAAAGGAAGAATTGACGAAAGAGACAATAGGAATGTGCTTAGTTTCATTTATTTTATGTCTGAATGACTTCTCTTTAGTATTTTTAGTTGATGGTATTTTGGATATTGTTACTTTACCTTGTAAGTGATGTTTTATGATAACTTGCTTGTTCCTATTTGCTTGTTTTATAGATTTAATAGTGTACAAAATCTGCACATCATTTTCTGTGTAGGTTATGTGTTGGTTCTGATCTGCAGATGCCGGATCCCTAGGATTAGCCTAGCCGGATCCTTCCCTTGAAGGAACCGTGGGATCCGTGACATCAGACCAACAATGCAGCATTCAGCACATCAAAACTGCTTTCTAGATAACATCACATTAGCTTGGCATATGTTTTTAGAACCCAACTAAGTCCACTTCAAGGATGAGAAAGGCTTAGATTCACTAAAGGCTTACTTAAGATCTTAGTCTGATTTTATCAACACATCTAAAACTCACCATATTTCCGCTTCAACTACTCACAAACTATTTCTCACCTCTCAAAACACTTTAAGAAAGCAAGCTAAACAATTTTAGGAAATTGCTTCTAGTCTTTTATATCTCAAGGTAAGACAAAAATTAGTTTTTCAATTCTTGAAATTTTTAAGAATTTTTCTTAATATCACCTCAAGCTAAAACCTGATCACTAGGATCATTTATTATGACTTGACACCCTCATAACTCTTAGTGTTATCCTTGGACATCCATTGGTAGTCTTCTTGTCCCATCCCTCTTCCATAAAAAGCAATCATTTGCTATAACACTTATTACCTCTAATCATTCAAGTACCCCTTCATCCTAAACCCTTAGGAGAACTGAAACATTCAAAATGAGATAAGCCTTAGCTCCCAGAAACCTCATTACAAACCTGTCATAACTGCTGAGAGCCGGATCCCTAGGATTAGCCTAGCCGGATCCCTTCAAGGAGGGAACCGTGGGATCCGGGTGACAGTTTATGCCAAACATAGCTAAAACAATCATTTCAACTTATTTTTTCTAACTCAAACACTCCATCTCATCTTAAATGAGGTCCTAGATCAGTGAAACTCTGAATCTCAACCTTGTGCATGTCAATCATCACATTTCCAAGAACATTAGTGGATTAAGTCTTAAATGCAATTGCAAAGCTCTTCCCTTTATAACCCACATTGCCAAGAACACTTTAGTCATCAAACACAAACATAATTATCAGCAATTACAACCATCCTCCTTAGTCATCTCATCATGAGAAAAGCTCCTAGTGCTTACTCATCCACTCAAAAACCACCTAAGAAACTTGCTAGAATCATACACGAAGTTTCCTCAACCGAATCATCTCCGGTTAAGTCCACCTATGCTAGGATTTCTCCTACACCAAGGAAACCAATCAAACTAATTCCCAAGAAGAGTGTTCTCACTAAGATTTCATCACCAAATTCTATTATACCAAACATACCCTCCACAACTCAACTTATTTCATTAATACCTAGAGCCACCTCCTAATCATCTCCACACTCTCACAATGTAGAAGATTTACCTTCTTGGCCATCTCATCTTTCACCATTACCAACTAATTCACTTGAAAAGATTGAGCAACAAAATCAAAGTGTTGAATCAACACTTGATCCAAAAGCAAACTCTATTATTCCTCCCAATAGTCCATTTTGGATTATGAGAAGACATCAAAGGCAACCACCCGATCAAATGGAAGTTGATGCTTCTTTACCTCTACCCTCAAACATTGTAGAGCCACCACTTAATGAGCCTCCACCAAATCCTCCTTCATTTAAAGATCCTCAACCCACTTCACTTGAACTT
The DNA here is from genome assembly GCA_019973895.1 of Chrysanthemum seticuspe. Classification (NCBI taxonomy): domain Eukaryota; kingdom Viridiplantae; phylum Streptophyta; class Magnoliopsida; order Asterales; family Asteraceae; genus Chrysanthemum; species Chrysanthemum seticuspe. Next base: position 51,304,851 of record BPTQ01000005.1, read on the forward strand.
TCACCTCAAGAAACCCAAAACCATGACAAGGATTGCTATCATTGTAAACATGTTGAAAAGTTGATACATGAACTACGTGAAGAGCAACGTTTCATGTTTTATCACCTCCTCGAACGTTTCGAAGAGGTTAACAAGCCTAAACTACAATAAGCATCATATTCAAAAGATCAAACTTAGAACATTTAGGAAACCTTTCTCATCCTTGATCATCATTAAGCTTTTAGTCGAATCTTAAGTTTGGGTTAACTTATTAGCATTAGTGGCACCTATTTGGCTAGTTCATTCTCTTAGTTTTTAGAGATTTGGTTGTGTATCTCTTGTTTTATTGAATGAATACTTATATGCTATGTTTATTAGGTGTGTTGTGCTTGTTATATTGTACATATATCTCATTCCCTCAAATAGCACTCCTTGACATTTCTTCACTGCTGAAGAAACTGTAACAGATAGCCGGATCCCTTCCAAATAACTAGACGGATCCCTCCTTGAAGGGAACCGTGGGATCCGTGGTACAGAAGCACAAATTTCTACTAACTTGAGTCTCTTTTGCAAGAAATTATGCACTATACTCTTGTTTTTCTAACCTTTGTTTTGTAGTTATTCAAAATACACATAAAGATATTGACACCATAAAGCTAGGGGGAGCTTTGTGTCAAATGACATTGCAAAATCATTTGCAAACTTAATCCTATTTTGGGTTACACTTCATGACACCCCATTGCAACATTGCAATATTTAAGGGGGAGCACGTTCTCGTCACTTAGACGAACCATTTGCAAACTTAATTGCAAACACAATTAGGTTATTTTACGTTATGTCCTTGACGCCCTTTCAAAGGGATGGACTCGTCAAGGGGGAGTTAAGACGAGTACCATTCCCGTCACTTGCTCTCTTTACATTTTTACATCTTTTTTTTCTCTTATAAAAATTGTGTTAGTTTCTTTTAACACTTTTTGTTTCGACAAAAAGGGGGAGAAGAAAGTAAAAACTACAAATTCAAACTTTTACGAATTTTAGATTTTTCCTTAAAATAATTTTATGTTTTGTCATCAACAAAAAGGGGGAGATTGTTAATACAAGGGATTGAGTCGTAGAATAGCAACGTACTTTTCCAAGTGTCCCATTCTGGTACGTGTACTTTTTTTAAGCTATAGAATAGCAATGTACTTTCCATAAGTGTCTCGTTCTAGTACGTGTACTTTTTTAAGTCGTAGAATAGCAATATACTTTTCATAAGTGTTCCGATTTAGTACGTGGGATGACGTACCAAATTGGAACACTTATGGAAGTAGGACGTACCAAATTGGAACACTTATGGAAAGTACATTGCTATTCTCCAACTTAAAAAAATTACACGTACTAGAACGGGACACTTATGAAAAGTACATTGCTATTCTACAACTTAAAAAAAGTACACGTACCAGAATGGGACACTTGGAAAAGTACGTTGCTATTCTACGACTCAATCCCTTAATACAAATAAGCCGTGAAAACGTTTATTTATATTTTACGATCTTCTAATGTTTTGTCGATAACAAATATAAAATCATTTTAACGAAACTAATAGAGTACGTAAATAGTTTGAGTTAATAGTTTTCTAACACACTTACGCTTTCACATAAAACACTAAAACAAGTATAAGTGATTTTATGATTTAGATACATATGTACAACAACTAGTGTTTACATATTGGTTTAAACATATACTTAAACTAAGTATACTAAAATGGGTAAAAACTAAGTGTATGCTAAATTGGGTAAATACAAGTATATACTAAATTGCTAAATACTAGCAAATGGTTTTGACCCATAACCCATGGTTTTATATATACCACTTAACCAAGTTCATTGTATCCTTAAGATACATTGTATCTAAAAAGAAAACCATAGATCAACCCATAACCCATGACCCATGACCCTTAACCAAAAATACCCATGGGCAAAGAGGAGCGGACCACGGATCCCTAGCTTTGTGAATTTATTTTATATTTGAATATCGTATTTTCAATAAGGTCCGCTCTCGGCCATTCCACACGCTGCCTAGCAGAGGCGTGGATCCGTGGGATCCGGGGAAACAGAAGAGAATTTCCTCTATAAATAAAGAGCCATTTCTTCCTTTCTATGTGTGCTTTTCATATATACTTCCCCAAAGTATTCTAACCCTCTAACCTCAGATCTAAGTGATCTATGTAGTTTGTCTTTTTTTTAGTGTGATCTACTAGGTTCCTCCTAAAGGAAAGATCACCACCTCTTGAAGACGTGCAAGCTCAAAGTCCATGAGTTGCCATGCTTCGTCATCATCAAGACTACTAAGGTTCTCTTGTTGACAGTTCTTCCTTTCTCCATAGATGTTGGGTTGAAGGCATTAGTGAAGAATGCCGAAAGTGTCAAGATGAGAGCATTAGTGAAAGGTGCTCTTCATCCGTGTCAAAGCATTAGTGAAGGATGCTAAAGGTGTCAAGACGAAGGCATTAGTGAAGGGTGCCAAGCGTTGTGTCAAAGGCATTAGTGAAGGATGCCAAAGAATCAAATCAAGTAGCATTTGGGAAGAATGCCTAGGTCGTATAATCGATGAGGAGCATCGTTATACATATATGTATTTGTTTATATACAAGGATGGTGATATCCTTGATGGTGTTGTAACAAGGAGTAGATCTCATTGAGATTAGGTGTTGTGTCGTGAAGGTGTAGTTCACCTAAGGTATGAAAGAACTAGGTACTTAGTCTAGTACCTAATAAAGGGTAGGCGACGTTGTGAAGGATTAGTTCTCCTAAGGTGTGAAAGAACTCGGTGGTTAGCCTTGCACCGTATAAAGGGTAGGCGACGTTGTGTTAGGTGTGGTTCGCCTTGGTGTGAAAGAACTCGGTATTTAGCTTTGTACCGGAAAAAGGTTAAGCGACGTTGTGAAGGCTTCTCCACCATAAGGAGTTGGTGTAGTGTTTACGAACTCTCGAGTAGGTGACTCGGGGAGTGGAGTAGGGCAAGGAAGGTGTCCTTGTAGCTGAACCACTATAAATACTTGTGTCGTGGTGATGTGCTTCTTACTCTTTATCTTTCATTACACGTTTATATATCTATCTATCAACGTCCAACATAAACAATCAAATAGATTGACATAAGTCGATCTAAATATTTAAAAGGAAGTTTTAAATTGGTAAAACTATTCAACCCCCCTTCTAGTTTTCCACACTTAGGTTTGTTCTAGAATTCTATGCTAGTGTTACGGCCTTCACTGATGAGGATGATGAATTTGGTCTTAGGTTTAGGATCAATCAAAATGACTACTCCATCTCCTTAAGCCAATTTGCTCAAGTGCTAGGAATTCCCAACCAAGGTACATGTGTCTATTCGGATAAATGGTCACTCACTATCCTTGATGCAATCAATGACCACTCTCTTCCCTACCAAACTCCTTTAGCGGATAAGGATGTCATCCGTGAGCACCTTTTTATTGCAAGGGCCGCTCCAACCCGTGTCACCCGTAAGGGAAAGGAAGTAAACCGAGATCCATATGGTATGGAGCTCAATGAGCTTAAGCCCGAATTCAAGAAATGGGAGGAACTACTTAGAGCCAATGTCATTAGCACCATAGGAAATAGGGACCATATCAATACTTGCCTTTGTCACATGCTCTACAACTTGTCCACCTGTCAACCATTCAATTTAGCCTACTACATTGCTAGGAGAATGATTGACATTCCAACTCAAGGATCGGTCGATCTTCCTTACAGGATACTTCTCACCCGTCTCTATAGAGCCTTTGCACCCATTCCACCAAGCCTAAAAGGGTTGAAGCTTGACTATGCTCTCATCCCTTACATATTTGTGCCCTTGAGTGACGAGCGAATAGCTAAGACTAAAGGCAAAAGGGCAAAACCTCCAACTCTATCATCATCATCATCAAATAGCTCCGAGGACGGTCTTCCAAATTCTCGCCTTCCACCTCATGAGTACTATGCATCTCTCCCCGAGATTGAGAATGAATCGGCGGAGTTCAAGCAAACCAAGGGGATGTTCAAGTGCCTTGGTAGGATGATGAATAAGATCTACAAGAAGTTGGATAAGTGAGGTTCATTTGAAGGAGTGTTTGGAACAAGACAATAACCTTGATGTACGATACAATTTGGTTGTTTTTAATTTGTAGGATGATAATATGACTTAAAAAATGTTGTATGCTAACCGTTTCATGCAGGGGGATAGCACAAGTGTGTTATCAAATTTTACCCATTTTCACTTATATGTGAAAATCGTTAGCCCTTGGTCAAAGTCTATGCTCCACTATGTTTGCATATGTGCTATTGACTTTTCCTAACTAGAAATAATTAATGTCACATGTTTTAAGCAAAATTTCAGGTTTCGGAAAAGTCCCCGACACCTAAAAAAGTGGTCTGTGTTGATTTCTGGTCACCAGGGACAGGACGGCACCAAAATTTTGGTACCGTCTGTTTTGCGATTTGGTACCGCCGTTGATGTGTGTAAATACTCATCATTTTTAGTCAAATCTGAACTGCAAAACGTTTAAAAATGCTCAGAAATGCATCAAAATACTGAAAATATTCCAAAATTGCATTTTATATGTTTCAGATGCAAAATGTTCAAAATCAGATGAAAAATGAGCAAAGTTTGCATAATTGGCAGTTTCAGTCCCCCAAGTTTCTAAAATTGTCAAAAATAGTCCCTGAGTCAAATTTTCAAAAGAAAAGTCACCAAAGGTCCTTTTAAAATCATAACTTGTCAAAATTAGTCCTTTGGTGAAAAATATAAAAAGTTTGAGAAAATTACAAGTTTGGTCCTCCAACTTTGAAATTTGGCAAAAATGGCCCTTGGAAATTGGAAAATGGCAAGTTTGGTCCTTGTACTTTGTGAGATTGTCGCTTTTGGTCCCTTGAAACCTCTTTGATGAATTGGCAGCTAAGGTCCTTGTATTTTCAGAATTTACACATTAGGCCCTTGTGTTTTAAACCTTTAATCAACCATTTGGACCCTATCACAAACCCATATGACCCTGCCAACCCAAGTGACCCCCTGTCATTATGAATTTTGGACCCCCTTTCAATAATACTGCTTTGGTCAATCTCTGGTCAAACCACCAAACACGCGCCAAAAAGTCATCCCTTCAACTGCTTCTCTGCAACCAAGCTATCTCCCATTCCCCCTCCTCTCCTCCACTCAACATTGTTCCCCCCACTGCAACTACCCTCCAAGAAGCATTAAATGCACCTTCCCCCCCCCCCCCCTTCACTCAACCTTCCAGTGGATAAATCAATTTTGGCGCCAAAATCCGTTTCAATGGCCAAGATCAAATCTTGCAATCCAATGGTCAAGAAAATGATGGGAACTATTCAGAAGAGAGAGACAAAGAGTTTGGTTTATAAAAGAGAGAAGAAGGAAGAGTAGAAAAGAGTCTAGTAGTTTTTATTTTATCTTTAATGTCGTTTTCAACTTAAAGTCTTTAATTTAGTATAAAACTTGTAATATTTTGTTTCTTTGTATCAAACTAAGGTATTTGTATCATTATAACTTGTTTCCAAGTATTAATTCAGGTTATGTTAAAATTCCTTGTTTAAAGCTTACTGTTGAATATTTCCATTTCAAAGTCTTACATACAAGGTTTTATTAGCTTATTTTTAAGCTCAAATAGGCTTATATTAGCTTATTATAGCTTGTTATAAGCTTATATTTAAGTTTGAAGCCATTTTGGAATCTGGTCAACAAAAGTCAAATTGAGCTCATGTGGTCTTGGAAATGGAAAATGGTTGAATCAGAGCTGGATTTGGGTTGAATCAGAGTTAGGTTAGGGGTTGGATTAGGCTAGTGTTCACTTGGTTACTGTTTTCAAGCCATAGTGGCTATGGATCATTTGTAAGTCATTTTTAAAGTTTCATATGCATCATCTGTCTTTGTAGTTAGAATAAGCTCAATCTTGTTTAATTAGCTGTATTTAGGATTTATGGACTTAGTTTGATCATTTACTTAGCTGGTTAACTGTTTAGTCTAAAGTTGATTGCAAATCAGTGGGGTTAAGAGGTGTTTGGATCAGCTTGTTATCTGTCTTTAAGGTTGGCTCAAGAGTTGAGACCTGTTGTTTCATCCTTGTGTGACTCTTTTATGCTCATATATGTCATTAAACTGTGCCTGCAACCCACCAAAGTCAACATCACATGAATACTGTCCTATATGCTTATCTGTTGTGATTTGTGAAAATCAAGAACTTGATTTGTGTTTAGAATAGAGAGATAAAGCTTGCAGAGGTTCCATTTCTTCATATAACATCAATCTTAGTACTTAAAATCTGTTGCAAAGTTCAATTTGGTCAAAATTCCAAATCTGTTAAAAAGTCAAAACTAAAAAAAACCTTGTTTTCACAAATCTGGAGTGAATTTTCTTGGCTTCATTTTTAAGCCAATTTAAGTGAAAATTGTTGTTTTAAAAACTTCTCTTGGTCTATTTTCTTATAGCCATTTTTGTATAATTTTGCAATTTTTTTAAAAGCCCCAAACAAGCTTGTGGATTGAGCCTTAGTTGCCCTGTGCAAATGAGTCAGTGTCAACTGACTCTGCACAGGTTTTGTGCAAGGTTGCAACAAGCTCATTAGAGCTTATCATGGTCTGATATTTGGTTTATAGTTGGTCACCCAGGTCTAGTTTAAGTCTCCACATTTAGTTTTTGATTTCTAGCTTATTCAAGTGCTTAATTTCCTGCCTAAACCTGGTACCCTCTCACTGTTTTTGTGCTTAAACTCAAATAAGCCAAATCCTTGCAAGTTGCAATCCAGAGGTTATAGATAGTTGTTTTCTGTTGCATTTTGGTTCTTTTAGCTTATTTAAGCTTTTGTTTTGGTTTGGTGCTTATTGGTCTCCATTTGCTTACTCAAAGTGCTTATTTAGAAGCCCTTGGTTTAGCAGTTTCATATTCCTCCACACAAGCCCCTGTTTTTCCATTTTTCCTAGATTCCAAATATAATTTTAGAGTTTTCCTGAAATTTTCAGATTTTTCCAAGTTGGTTTGCTATTTTTCTGCATTTTAAGCACTTTTTAGCACTTTTTAATTAGCTTTAAATACAAATAATTAAGAAAAGGTTCAAAAAAAATAATTTTTCATTTTTCTTAAGTTAAGATAAATATAAAAAGACAAAAAAAATATTTTTCTAGATTTTTCTTAGTTAAATTTGTATTTTTAAATAATTTAATTAGTTTTTAATAGTTTTTAATTCCTAGAAAATAGAAAAATAATCAGAAAAATACAAAAATAGTTTTGAAAATTCTCTTTTGATATTTTAGATTTTTCTAAGTCTTAATTTTATTTTTCTAGCTTTGTTTCATATTTTCTTGTATTATAAGCTATTATTTAATAGTTAAAAATAGTTTTTAATTAATAATAATTAATCAATTAGTTATAAAAATAATTTTCTTTTTCCAAATATTTTCTTTTATCATTAGGTTTGTAAAAATATCATTTTCATATTTTTAGGATTAATATTGTGTAAGTTTCACATTTTCAGTTGTACGTTACGTAGATTTTAATTCAGTTTTATAAAAACTTAAAAACAAGAACATCATTTTGCAAATAGTGATAGCGTTTATTTAATAGTTTTTATCTTTTTAACTTTCTTTAATTTGCATTTAAGCCGTTGTAATTTGTTGGCTTTTTCTGTAGTCATAATCATTCTCAATCCCTTTTTCCGTTCAAATCTCTCGATCACTATACGTTGGGTGATCGATTGCACAGCTCGCTGGGACATAACGACCCGGGGAAACACTATACTCCCCAGATCTTCATTGAGTTCGTTCCTGAACCGTTTTAAGTTTCTTACGGTCGGCCATTCACAAGTGGCCGGCTTGAGTGAGAAAACTTGACTGTTTGGGAGCGCATCAAATTTTTGGCACCGCTGCCGGGGAGCTGTGCTGATTATCTATCGTCTAGCAGATTAGTGATTTGAATACTCACTCTTTGTTCATACCATCCATCTCTATATCTATATCCATATTTTTCTTATAAAAATTTTCAAAAACCCAAAAACATCTCAAAATCTATAAAACACAAAAATATTTTTCTTTTGTTTCTCTATATATGTATAACCATAAAACTCAAAAATAATATTCTTTCCCCAATTTCATAATTCCTCTTCTTAACTCTGAGATTCCTTAGAGTTATCTCTAGTGCATGCGCACTCGTTCTTCTAGATCATTGAGTCCTTTGCGTGATCTAGCAGAAATTCCAAGAAGACGTTCTCGTAGACGTGCTACCCAAATAGTCGAACCCGAGATTCGTACTATTTCAATCAACAATATGGCAGACGAACGCACTATGGCGGAAATGCTCCAAGCACCCACCGAGGGTTATGAAGATGCCATCATTCTACCAGTAATCAACTCTGATCACTTTGAATTGAAGACACATTTGATCCAACTTGTGTCTACAAATCAATTCCACGGGTTTGATCGTGAAGACCCGTATGCACACATCCGTTGGTTTAACAATTTGACTTCAACTATCAATTTCAAGGATGTACCACAAAAAGTCATCAAGTTGATGCTTTTCTCATTCTCACTTGAGGGGACAGCCCGGATTTGGCTGGAAAAAGAACCCCCTCGATCTATCGAAACTTGGGAGGATCTTGTTCAAAAGTTTGTGAATTATTTCTTTCCTCCATCAAAGACGACTAATCTTAAAAATGAAATTTCTGGATTTCGTCAAAATTTCGATGAAAACTTTGGAGAGGCATGGGAGAGATTCAAAGATCTCCTCAGGAAATGCCCCCATCATGAATTCACGGAGCTTCAACAAGTCAATATCTTTTACAATGGGTTGAATGGTAACGATCAAGATTCCTTGAATTCAGCCGCAGGCGGCAATATCTTGAATCGTAGACCTAAAGATGTGATTGAGATTTGCGAGCAAAAATCAAAAGTTCCTATTTCTCGAAACAAAGTCAATACTCCTAACCCTCCTGCTTCTTCATCCAGTAACTCTTCTGAGTTAGCAGCTCCGATAGCTGCTCTAACGGATGCCATCCGTTGTATGATTAAGGATGTTAAGGAAATCAAAAGCGAAATTCATAAGCCAGAACCAGTCAAAGCCGTAAACAAGGTGTGTGAAACTTGTAGTGGTCCACACGCGTATTATGATTGTCAAGCAACCGATGCTTCCTTTTACCAAGCTCCCGTAGCTTCGGTAAACCACAATCAATACCGACCACAGGCTGATCCTCACTACCGTGCACCTAGCGGTATGACACCACCTGGTTTTCCTCCCGTGCAAAACCATGGCAATCAAAATCGCTTCGTTCCGAATCAAGGACAAAATTTCAATAACTCTCAAAATTTCAATCAAAACCGGAACAATTTCAACCAACCTTATCAAGCTCCTAATCATCAAAGTTATCAACAACCTCCTCAAGCTCCCATGCCAAATGACTTCATGAAAATGACTGAGTCAAACATACGATCAATGCAAACTCAGATCAATAACATGAGAGTTGAGCTTAAAAAGGAAATTGATACCACAATGTCTCGGCAGACAAATGAGTTAAAGAATATGATGAGCAGTTTCATGAACATGAATATGAACAAAGCCTCGTCATCTTCTGGAGGACTCCCAAGCAATACAATTCCTAATCCCAATGCCGAGTTGAAAGCCGTCACCACTCGTAGTGGTAAGACGCACAATGGACCTAAGACTCCAATGCCCCCTCCTCCTGTGGCAATGAGTCAAGTTACCAAGGATACAACGGACAAGGTGCAATTCTCAAGCCCACGAAGTACCGCACACGTCCCACCTTCGGTAGTCCAAGCCTTAAGTCCGGAACCCGAAGTTTCGAAGAAAAATCCTGAGCCAGAAAACACTTCCATCCCGGCTCAAAAGCCTAGTCAGCTTCCCTACCCATCAAGAATGAATGATGAGAAGCTCAAAGACAAAAACAAAGAGCAAATGGAAAAAATTTTCCAAATCTTCAATGAGCTTCACTTTGATATAAGCTTCGTTGATGCTCTCGTTCTAATGCCTAAATTTGCATCCACGCTTAAAGGCTTACTCACCAACAAAGATAAGTTATCAGAGATGGCTAAAACTCCTCTCAATGAGCAATGCTCAGCGGTCCTTCTCAAGAAGCTTCCCAAAAAGCTTGAAGGCCCTGGCAGATTTCTAATCCCGTGTGATTTCTTGGGGATGGTTCAATGCTCCGCCTTGGCCGATCTTGGCGCTAGCATTAACCTCATGCCACTCTCAGTATGGAAGAAACTGTCTCTTCCTAAACATTCATCCACTTGTATGACACTCGAGCTAGCGGACCGTACCGTAACTCGTCCACTTGGGATAGCCGAGGATGTCGTGATGAAAGTGGGAAAGTTTCACTTTCCTACTGACTTTGTTGTAGTAGACTTCGATGCAGATCCTAGAGTTCCCCTCATCTTAGGGAGAGCTTTCTTGAGAACGAGTCGTGCTCTGATTGATGTGTTTGCTGAAGAGTTGACCATACGGGTTGACAACGAAGAGCTCACGTTAAATATCAACCAAAACTCCAAACCTTTGTACAAACAGAGTGTTGCCACAATTGATCAAAGATCTGAAAGATTCAATGCAACACTCTCAAATTTCACGGTTAAGTCGAGTCACCAAAAACGTGCTGAGCTCAAAGCTTTGAAAATCAACCCTGGTTCAAACAAATGGTTTAAAAGTTGTACCAGGGAAGTCAAGAGTGTTCTTGATGATGATGATGATCTAGATTCGGAGACTTCATCGGAAGTGGTGGAAACTGCTAGCTCTAAGAGCACACCACTTGTCCCACCTCCGGAATCAGTTTGTCGCATCGAGTTTGTTAACTCTGTGGATGAAACCAAACTCTCTTCAGTTTCATCTGAGTTGGATGATGATGTTTGTGATCCAATGGGAGACACTCTTCCCATTGATGAATTGCTCAAAAATGATCCATCATCTTCTAGTCTTATTCCCGACTCTTCCATCCCTTCTCTCACTCCTGATGAGGAAGATGACAACTTTTGGAATGAAGTCGATGCATTTCTTAGTGATGAGTCAATTCCAACAGGAATTGATAACACTTACTTGGATCCGGAGGGAGACATCCTTTTTCTGGAAAGTCTGTTGATTGAAGAACCGTTTCCCACCCTCCCTCCCGGACATCTTCTTGACAATCACCATCTAAGCTTTAAGTTTAAGCTTAAAGATGTCAAAACTGGTGATTTGCTTCTCTCTGCTGAGGAATGGACTTGCATTCTCATGTACGTCTTTATTCCATTCTTCACAGATGGTGTGGTTGCTCTTTCCCTTTTCTCTTTCGGGAATGAGGACACCATCTTTGACCCCGGTATCATCCCTTATAGTTTCTACTATTAACAATACCGCGGTTGTATCTCGTCGGTGTGGAACTTTCTGATGTTCATATGTTTATTAAAATTGTGAACGAAAGTCCGATCGAGATTGGTTTTCCACGTTACTTTCCCCATGAACAAATGAATACGGGGTCGAGTCAAGCTAGCGACTCGGGGATCAAAAACAGTAGCATGCCATATGGGTTTTCACCCATATTTCTGACTTCTTTCTATCTTTCTACCACCCTAGTGTGGGGGGGGGGGGGGGGGTTGCCCCACATGTTGTGTATATAAGTTGTTTCACAACAAAAAAAAAAAAAAAAAAAAAAAAAAAAAAAACTTTCTAAATAATGGCCGTAGTATTTCCCTTTTACGTTCTTTGTTTCGGCATAACAGCCGGTACTTTGAATATTGAGGGCAATATTCATTTCTAAGTGGGGGGGGGGGGGGGAATTCTCACGAATTTTATCATGTATTATCCACCCAATTCCCCCGTTTTTGGCCAAAAAATTTTTTTTTTTTGGAGTAAGTGTTTTGCACTTACTCAATTGGTTATCAGTCCGCCATGTCTAATAAACAAAAGGATTGGCTAATCCAGGAGCAAACGGCTCTTGGTAAAGATATCTCAAATCCGTTGACGGCTTGCAATTTGCCCAAAATTGTATGGTATTCAGCTCACCATATCCTAAAAAGTGAAGAGTTGGCTAGCCCGCAAGGTTATGGCTTGCGGTAAAGGCAGTGGAAAAACCATAATTGGTAATCAGCTCACCAAAGATAATATTGATAATTTATCTAAGAGTTGGCTAGTCCAGAGCAAACGGCTTCTGGTAAAGACAAAATCAAATCCGTTGAAAGCTGGTGGTTTGCTCAAAATCACATGGTTATCGGTGTACCATGGTTCTTACTTGAACTAAAACATTTGGCTACTCCAGAAGTAATGGCTTTTGGTAAAGAGATTCAAATCCATTAATTTTTTCTCAAAAGATTGCTAGGGACTAGCAATAGTTTAGTGTGGGGGATTGATGAGTGTGTAAATACTCATCATTTTTAGTCAAATCTGAACTGCAAAACGTTTAAAAATGCTCAGAAATGCATCAAAATACTGAAAATATTCCAAAATTGCATTTTATATGTTTCAGATGCAAAATGTTCAAAATCAGATGAAAAATGAGTAAAGTTTGCATAATTGGCAGTTTCAGTCCCCCAAGTTTCTAAAATTGTCAAAAATAGTCCCTGAGTCAAAATTTCAAAAGAAAAGTCACCAAAGGTCCTTTTAAAATCATAACTTGTCAAAATTAGTCCTTTGGTGAAAAATATAAAAAGTTTGAGAAAATTACAAGTTTGGTCCTCCAACTTTGAAATTTGGCAAAAATGGCCCTTGGAAATTGGAAAATGGCAAGTTTGGTCCTTGTACTTTGTGAGATTGTCACTTTTGGTCCCTTGAAACCTCTTTGATGAATTGGCAGCTAAGGTCCTTGTATTTTCAGAATTTACACATTAGGCCCTTGTGTTTTAAACCTTTAATCAACCATTTGGACCCTATCACAAACCCATATGACCCTGCCAACCCAAGTGACCCCCTGTCATTATGAATTTTGGACCCCCTTTCAATAATACTGCTTTGGTCAATCTCTGGTCAAACCACCAAACACGCGCCAAAAAGTCATCCCTTCAACTGCTTCTCTGCAACCAAGCTATCTCCCATTCCCCCTCCTCTCCTCCACTCAACATTGTTCCCCCCACTGCAACTACCCTCCAAGAAGCATTAAATGCACCTTCCCCCCCCCCCTCACTCAACCTTCCAGTGGATAAATCAATTTTGGCGCCAAAATCCGTTTCAATGGCCAAGATCAAATCTTGCAATCCAATGGTCAAGAAAATGATGGGAACTATTCAGAAGAGAGAGACAAAGAGTTTGGTTTATAAAAGAGAGAAGAAGGAAGAGTAGAAAAGAGTCTAGTAGTTTTTATTTTATCTTTAATGTCGTTTTCAACTTAAAGTCTTTAATTTAGTATAAAACTTGTAATATTTTGTTTCTTTGTATCAAACTAAGGTATTTGTATCATTATAACTTGTTTCCAAGTATTAATTCAGGTTATGTTAAAATTCCTTGTTTAAAGCTTACTGTTGAATATTTCCATTTCAAAGTCTTACATACAAGGTTTTATTAGCTTATTTTTAAGCTCAAATAGGCTTATATTAGCTTATTATAGCTTGTTATAAGCTTATATTTAAGTTTGAAGCCATTTTGGAATCTGGTCAACAAAAGTCAAATTGAGCTCATGTGGTCTTGGAAATGGAAAATGGTTGAATCAGAGCTGGATTTGGGTTGAATCAGAGTTAGGTTAGGGGTTGGATTAGGCTAGTGTTCACTTGGTTACTGTTTTCAAGCCATAGTGGCTATGGATCATTTGTAAGTCATTTTTAAAGTTTCATATGCATCATCTGTCTTTGTAGTTAGAATAAGCTCAATCTTGTTTAATTAGCTGTATTTAGGATTTATGGACTTAGTTTGATCATTTACTTAGCTGGTTAACTGTTTAGTCTAAAGTTGATTGCAAATCAGTGGGGTTAAGAGGTGTTTGGATCAGCTTGTTATCTGTCTTTAAGGTTGGCTCAAGAGTTGAGACCTGTTGTTTCATCCTTGTGTGACTCTTTTATGCTCATATATGTCATTAAACTGTGCCTGCAACCCACCAAAGTCAACATCACATGAATACTGTCCTATATGCTTATCTGTTGTGATTTGTGAAAATCAAGAACTTGATTTGTGTTTAGAATAGAGAGATAAAGCTTGCAGAGGTTCCATTTCTTCATATAACATCAATCTTAGTACTTAAAATCTGTTGCAAAGTTCAATTTGGTCAAAATACCAAATCTGTTAAAAAGTCAAAACTAAAAAAAACCTTGTTTTCACAAATCTGGAGTGAATTTTCTTGGCTTCATTTTTAAGCCAATTTAAGTGAAAATTGTTGTTTTAAAAACTTCTCTTGGTCTATTTTCTTATAGCCATTTTTGTATAATTTTGAAATTTTTTTAAAAGCCCCAAACAAGCTTGTGGATTGAGCCTTAGTTGCCCTGTGCAAATGAGTCAGTGTCAACTGACTCTGCACAGGTTTTGTGCAAGGTTGCAACAAGCTCATTAGAGCTTATCATGGTCTGATATTTGGTTTATAGTTGGTCACCCAGGTCTAGTTTAAGTCTCCACATTTAGTTTTTGATTTCTAGCTTATTCAAGTGCTTAATTTCCTGCCTAAACCTGGTACCCTCTCACTGTTTTTGTGCTTAAACTCAAATAAGCCAAATCCTTGCAAGTTGCAATCCAGAGGTTATAGATAGTTGTTTTCTGTTGCATTTTGGTTCTTTTAGCTTATTTAAGCTTCTGTTTTGGTTTGGTGCTTATTGGTCTCCATTTGCTTACTCAAAGTGCTTATTTAGAAGCCCTTGGTTTAGCAGTTTCATATTCCTCCACACAAGCCCCTGTTTTTCCATTTTTCCTAGATTCCAAATATAATTTTAGAGTTTTCCTGAAATTTTCAGATTTTTCCAAGTTGGTTTGCTATTTTTCTGCATTTTAAGCACTTTTTAGCACTTTTTAATTAGCTTTAAATACAAATAATTAAGAAAAGGTTCAAAAAAAATAATTTTTCATTTTTCTTAAGTTAAGATAAATATAAAAAGACAAAAAAATATTTTTCTAGATTTTTCTTAGTTAAATTTGTATTTTTAAATAATTTAATTAGTTTTTAATAGTTTTTAATTCCTAGAAAATAGAAAAATAATCAGAAAAATACAAAAATAGTTTTGAAAATTCTTTTTTGATATTTTAGATTTTTCTAAGTCTTAATTTTATTTTTCTAGCTTTGTTTCATATTTTCTTGTATTATAAGCTATTATTTAATAGTTAAAAATAGTTTTTAATTAATAATAATTAATCAATTAGTTATAAAAATAATTTTCTTTTTCCAAGTATTTTCTTTTATCATTAGGTTTGTAAAAATATCATTTTCATATTTTTAGGATTAATATTGTGTAAGTTTCACAGTTTTAGTTGTACGTTACGTAGATTTTAATTCAGTTTTATAAAAACTTAAAAACAAGAACATCATTTTGCAAATAGTGATAGCGTTTATTTAATAGTTTTTATCTTTTTAACTTTCTTTAATTTGCATTTAAGCCGTTGTAATTTGTTGGCTTTTTCTGTAGTCATAATCATTCTCAATCCCTTTTTCCGTTCAAATCTCTCGATCACTATACGTTGGGTGATCCATTGCACAGCTCGCTGGGACATAACGACCCGAGGAAACACTATACTCCCCAGATCTTCATTGAGTTCGTTCCTGAACCGTTTTAAGTTTCTTACGGTCGGCCATTCACAAGTGGCCGGCTTGAGTGAGAAAACTTGACTGATTGGGAGCGCATCAGCCGTACCTATACAGGGGGACCAGGCGGCACCTTTTTAAGGGTTCCGCCTGTATAAAGTTTTGGTGTCGTGGATCCTACAGGTAATTTTCTAAATTTCGCTTAGTTTAACATTCCAAATTACCATACATTGCTTCTAGGTTAATCTTAACTAATTCTTACCCATATTAGAACTAGTGTAACACACTTAGGCATATAAGATATCCATTTCCCACCAAAATTCAAAAATTTCAAAAATCCACCCAAGGAGCCCTTTTTCATAAAGGAAGGAACCAAAAATTTAGTACCTTGCAATCCATGGGTAATCTGATTCTAAAGATCCCATAATCATTAGAACACATTTATTGCAAATCTTTGTCTCTTCACTCCATCCTTCTTGTATGGATTGACTTGGGTGATATGACTAGCATTAAACCCACTTCAAAATCATTAGGAATCTCATCTTTTCTATGGTTTAACATCAAATCAAACACATTTTTCCATAATTTTCCATTCCTATAAATTATGAGCTTTTACCATGATCATCTTCACACCTTCTCAATTCTCATCATCTTCTAGCAAAAACCTAAGTCAAAATGACTAAATCTTCAACATCAACCAAGCCTTGCAAAAGAACCGCTAAAATGAGCGTAAGACCTTGTTGTTTTGTCAACATAAGCTCCTCTTCCGAGTCATCTCCATTAACCATCTCATCTCGGATAAGAGATGAAATAACTCTCTCTTTGGCTACTCCTACACCACCTCCACAATCACCTATCATTGCCAACACTCCACCACCAACAAAGACTCCTAGCTCACCACCACCGGCTCCCATCCAAACATCAAAATCACCATCACCTACAAAATCTCCAACACTCATCCCATTAGAGTTATTCTCTACACCACCTACATCTCCAAGTCCATTTTTGGAAGACTTGGAGGACTTGCCTCCTAGGCCTAATCATCCCCCAACACTACCATCTTTTGCTACTATTGAGCGAATAGCTCATGAGTCTCCACGTCCATCATTTGACCCAAACACCCCGTTAGGGCCAAAACCTCTTCTTTTCCATCTCATCCACAAGGAAATCCATGGTCCTTTTCAAATAATATCTTCATCACTCAAGCATTTACATTGTGATTAATCATATTTTGATATGACTCTAACCATAATGTATGTTAGTATTTTTAGTTTAAGAATGTTTTGGTTTCTTAAAACAAAACATTACATATGTATTTACATTTTAACATATTTTTAAAATAGAAAAACAAACACATGACATCATGTAGTGCATCATTGAAATCCTTAGAAGATTTCACTAGATACTTTGTGTAGATTTAGACTCTACATATCTTACACAATCTTGGATAGATATGGTTGACTTTGGTAAGATTTTGTAATCTTGCTGTCAGACCTCGGCGGCACCAAAATAATACACGGGCGGAACCATTTTAAGGGTTCCGTGGTCCGTGGTGCTTGCTGATCATTTTGGCTATAAATAGCAAAGCCAAAACAAGTTGTTTTTCATCCCTTTCTATCATATTCCCATACATTCCTTTTCTCTAACATTTCTAACTCAGTTTCATATCATATTAGTGATCTCTTTTGTAGCAAAGAAGATCAAGGCACATTCAAGCTTCAACAAGAAGTTGGAAGTCTTGTTTGTTTGTTGTTGTATGATCTTGTGTTGATTCATACATCATTGTTGTACCAAACCATCTAATATTGTGAGTGTGAGTGGTTAGTATTTTAGTCCTTAAAATACATTGTGTATGGGAGTGGTTGTACCCCTTGAAAAGAACTCGACATCTAGCTTAGTGTCGGAAATAGTGTGTAAGCGAAGTGTAAAGGTTTCTCCGCCGGTGAAAGGAGCTTGTTGACTAGTGAAGTTAAACTCTCGAGTGTGAGACTCGGGGAGTGGAGTACGGCAAGGAAAAAGAGTCCTTGTAGACCGAACCACTATAAACAACTTGTTGTGGTTTGATTGTTTCTTTCCTTATCTACTCTTTATATATTGTTGATTATTATTTACTAACATATCTAAGATCAATATCAATTGATCTTTCAATAAGTTTCAAAACAAAGTTTTTAATCGGTAAACTATTCAACCCCCTTCTAGTTTTTCACACAATGAAAGCACCAATTGACATGACCTACTCATACTGATAGTAGCACCACTTATAGCGTATGCGAGCTCCGTAAGAAAAGAGAAGAAGAACAAGAGAATTTATGACCGAAAACTTAATGACTTTCATTCATACGATGATTTTAAATACTAGTAATGAGATAATCTCAGCAAACACGAGTAGTTATCCTAACACAACTCAAACACATATCTTAAACAATTGATAAGTATGATGATTACCGTAACTCATCATGAAGTCCTTTTGCTAGCCGAACAGTTGTTATCCTTTTGGCTCGTTCCATCCCATGAACCGCGGGTGTGTGACACATTATGCGTAACGGATCCCCCGTGATGCAGTTGACACGTAAAGGAGTCCCTCACCGCCGGTAGCTCACGCACGCCTTACATGTTCGATTACGTCCAATCTAAGCATCAAACAACATATTGTTTAAGCAATATTTATCATAAATAAAAGTGGTCAACAAATCTACTAAGAATAATTGTTCTTAGAAACTCGAGTTATTATACGGTCTTTTTTTAACGGCAATTGTATTAAGAACCTAGCAAGAAGCTAGCATTAAGCGTTACAATGATTAGATATGACGATACGAGGGTTAGAATACCACTCTATCCAATTACAAAAGTTTTTGCTACATATCTACTAGAAATCCAATTGAACAAGTGAAGCATCACATCATTTAGAATCGCATTTTTGTTCCTTCGGTTGTTCTTGAAAGTTATCTCGTTAACATCAAATGTTGTAGAGATAACAATTAAGATACTTCGGTATTTACATATATAAATGAGTGTTGTCTTGATGACTAGGTGTTCTGTGAGCAAATATTGTTTCACAACAATTAACTTTTGAAACACGAAAAATAATTTGAATTATGCTTAAGTTGATTTCGGTTAGATGATAAGTATGAGAGTCTAGAGCCTATTAGCACAAACATAATCAAATTTGTATCATTGGTGCTACCATATATTGACTTATTCGCACCATAACTTTACCATTTTCTTTTGTCATTTATAGGGATATGATGATTGCTTTTGGTTATGCAGGTGTTCTAGAGGCAAAGAAGCCGTACCCCATGTCAAAGGGTTAAGTACATTTTCTACCATATAAAGTTGAAGTGTAAGGTTGTCAAAATCGCGATCCTGTGATAATCAAAGTAGTGTTTAATCATATATGATTTTTTTCATGCAAATTTCAAGTAACGTAAAAAAGACGAAAAACGTGAAAAAAACGATTTTTTTTTCTTTTTTCAAAAGTATATCAAAGATAATTAAATGTGCTCGTCTATAGAAAGATAATTAAATGCTTTTCGCGACGGTGTAAATATTTTCACTTAACGATTAACGGTTTAAGAGACATATAATTATAAAAAATAAGTGAAATAATAAAATGCTTTTAATCTCATCCATTGATTTATTTTTAAATGGATGGTGGAGATGAGTCTCTTGGTATGTAAGAAAAGTTTGGTATGTAAAATAACTCTCCTAATAACTTTATTGTATTTAAGTATATCATTATACTTACTAGAATTTAAATGTACAAATAACTTCTTGAAAAGGACAACTTAATTAAACCGTTGCTTTTGATGAAGTAACCATACTAAATTAAATAAATAAACTATTACATTAAAATTTTCAACACATTTGGTTTTTAAATCGTTAAAATGAAATTGTCAACACGGTTATCCTACCAAATCCATATATACCTTTAAGTATCCAAGAAAATTGACATTGTTCTTATCTTTAATTACTAGTCTTAATTATTTTAATCTTTATTATAGGGTGAGTAACCCTTAAAAAATGCTAGAAACAAAAGAACATTAATCAGAAAATTTCTGTTGTTTTTCATGACATGAACAAAACAATTTGGCTTGTGGTGGACATAAGGTGAGGTCAAAGGGCTAGTGACAAGTTTGACAATTATTATATATCAAAAGTCAAAATAGGAGTATTAGGTATGAAGGTTTAGGGCAGTTGTGGGGCAGTGAAATGAATGAGCCAATGAGGTCATGATAATTGACCCTTTAATTTTAAGGCTTTTCTTGCAAGTAGTTACTCATAATATCTATTAACTAACTCATAGTGAGGCCACATGAAAGAAGTCAAGTGTTCATACAAGTAAGGTAGCACAAAATATAGACATCTAAAGTATGTGAATTCCAAATCATATATAATTTTATATGTGAGATGGAATGACATACATGGATTAGGAAGGTTTTTCATAATAAACCTAGTCGAACCTCTAAGGCTCTAACTTTCGTTTTTGTAAGTTGGATCAAAGTATTTTTTATTGTCAGGTTCGGTTTCAACTCAGCTTAAGTATTCAAGTAAAGTGATCATCTTGAAGTTGAGAAAGACATGATGTTATCTATCATAACTAATGACCAAAAGGTTTTTGTCTCAATAATGGTACTCACTGATGTGTTAGAAGCTTCTCAACTAAATGATTATTAGGCAGTTAGTTGTCGTTCATGAAAAGATTATTTCATAACTAATGAACTGAAGTCTATCAAAGTTAATATTCTTTGCTGGAGATTAGTCAATTTGAGGCTTCCTACAAGATTGAATCTCGACTACAGGGGTGTTTATTTGGATAGCGTTCGATGCCCCATTTGTGATAATGATATTGAGAATGAAGACCTTCTCTTTGTCCATTGTGATATTTGTGATAAACATATCTACTCCTACTTTCGATTACTTTGATATTGTGGTTAGAACAACCATTTGGGTCTTATGGAGGTTTAGAAACGCCGCCTCTTTCGACTTCAAACGGCCCAACAAATACCTTATTCTCAACAACATCAAGCTCTTTTCTTATACTTGGGTTTCTAGTAGGCCAAATAAATTGTCTTTGAATTAGATAGAGTTGTGTTGTAATCCTCGTAATGGCATATCCCCTATTTTGTAATCTTTTTTTCTAGCTTCTTGCTAGGTTTTGTTAATACATATTGCTGTTAAAAAAAATAAAATAAATAGAGTAATGTTTAATTATGCACATATAACCTAACAAAAGTTTATAAGATTAATTCATTTGTTTTTAAAAGTATTTATCATTAAAACAGCATTTTATAATTCACAATATAAAATCATTTGCCACAACGACAAAGTCCTAACAACTAAAGAAAATTCTAATCATAGAGTTAATATGCTAAAACTCGTACCCTTAATTAAATTATCATATTCGTTGACGCAATAAGTCGATCATTATGGCCCATATATGGTGTCAAGATCACAAAGTTTATTACACACTAATAATAATTTAATAAACTTTTTTTTCTTTTTTTTTTTTTTTTATGCAGTTAATAAATACTTTATTAAGTGGTGATATGAAACAATTCAAACAATATTTGCAATATTTTATTTTATTTTTTAACGCGCAAACACAAAGTTGAAGCAATAGTTGCAAAACAATCTTGAAAATCTAACACAAATCTGACACAAAACTCCGAGCTAGTAAATATGCCCTCGAACAATTTTGATTCATTCTTTTAGTAAAGTTTTTCGCCACAAGGATGTTCTTCCCGCACAGCCAGCTGTGCGCATGTAATATCATGCCATCAATCTTTTAGTACCAAATTTGTGTTTGCTATAAAATACACTGCAAAGAACTTAACTTCTTATGTCGTGTAATTATAACGCACTGTCCAAATTTTGGACAAAGATTGGTTCTTAGTTCTTCATTTTATATATGCGAAGCGCAATCTGTTTATTGCAACCCCGTATGAAAAAGCCGATGAACCAAAACTGTAAGTGAAACTGGATTAAAATTTCAACAAATCTCATTGTCTGGTTGATTTCGGTCATGTCAACTTTGGGTTCATGCAAATGTCAATTTAAAAAAATACAGTAGAATAAGAATGCAGTTTATTCATCTGAAGTGCCAACAAAATGTACGTGTATAAAGTATTGAAGTGAAAATAATAAGATCAAAAACGATCATCTATGTTTTACACGGAGATGCTACATATATTATTGCCTGCTAAAAATAAAAGACAATAATACTTGCGACTTGTGAGTTATTATATACAGATGCATTCCTTGAGCTTCAGTGACAGATTCTGTAAGGGCTGCAACCACTCTCAAGTCTCGGCCTGCAAATTCCATGTCCAGTACTGTCCATGATGACAACTTTGGAAGTACTCCATGTCGTGTTACTTTGGGATCACACGTATTTCTGCACTTTATATACCGTGGTGATGTAAAGGTGTGTGTGCAGTTATGAACCAATACCAGTTGTTGATGAGCATATCATCATTTCACGTTGATAGCTGCAGCCATAGTTCTCAACTTTTGAGAAATTTCAGAAAAGGATGGCCTTTCTGATGGTTCAGCAGACCAGCAACTTTCCATTAAAGCCTTCCATTCAGGATCACACCATGTTGGGATTGTTGGACGCAATGAGTTGTTCACGATCCCCCCTACAAGAGATAACATCATATTCAAAAATTATTAACTTGTAGAGAAATATATTCATTCGGAAACATAGTGCTTACCATTAGTTATTTCACACACATTTCATAGTATACTATTGTAATCCTAATTCTAGAGATCGCCAAAGGTCGTCACTTAAATGTTTTGTGACAAAAAATATAAGGGTATAAGTTGAAAGTTTGGCAGGTTGAGTAACAGCTGAGTCCAGACGTGTCCAGACGGGTAATTTGGGTACGGGGCAGAAGGGTTGGTCGGGTTGGGTTGATATAAAACACTTGGCCAGTTGGTCTCCTTGCATTTACAGTTTATAGCCTCCACTACATTTACTGCATCCTAGAAATATTTTCTGACACTTTTGTTGTTCATTATCCATTGTTGTCCAGTTAACAGAATCCGACAAGCTGATATGAGTATGAAGGAACGTACCAATTATGGAAGCACAATGCATATCTCCATAAGGTTCATCTCCAGTGAGCAACTCCCACATGACAATCCCAAATGAGTAAACATCAATCTAGATTATGCAAAAAACAGAAAAACGAAGATAAATAAATTGTCTTGTCAAATAATATTCCAAGAGTAAAAAGGGATGGGGTATGGGGGAATCTTAGAATGTTCACACTTGGTGGTGTACCTTTTCCGATACCATGTGACTTTTGCCACTAAGCAGCTCAGGTGCCATCCAGGGCAATGTTCCTCTAACACCTCCAGACACCAAAGTGTGTTGTTTTACTTTTGATAAGCCAAGATCCCCTATCTAAAAGGATGAAAATACACAAGTGAGCATACATGTTTTTATTAAACAATTTATTATGTTTCATAAAGCTCATCCAAGCAAAGAAAACAGAATTGAAATGTAACGAATTTACTGCATACCTTGCAAATTGGTCGATGTGGATCTCTCATATTGACAAGTAGGTTTTCACATTTTAAATCGAAATGCACAATATTCTTTCCATGCAAATATTCCATTCCAAAAGCAGCATCCATAGCTATGATGAGCCTCTTACGGCGATCAATAGTTCTGTCACCAAATGTTATACCAAATTATTGTAAATGCCATCAGTCTGGTAATGAATGCAACGTTTGATTGTACACAATTTGATAGAAAAGTATTTGATGATTAGTCAAGTTTCTAAATATCCACTCAGCAGACAATATAGACGAATCTTGTAGACCAAAATCAGTAAATGATTTAATGATTGAAAATGGCCGAAGACTAATTTCTAACTTTAGAAAAAAGGCAAATTCTTGTAGTTCTTATTTTTAAGATATCCTAAACAGGATATTATTAGTTTAATAGAATGTTAAGAAAATCTATGCAAACAGGGCTTATAATTCTAGATTAATTATGCTTGATTTGAGACACTCATTTGGTATACTTAAACAGCATCATCAAGAGTCAGGGCACTTGGTTTACCTCCAAAAAGTAACCCCCCTATCTAGGAGAATTGGCCCTTCTCTTGAATATAAGCAGTTGTTCTTCATAACAATTTCTAGCTATTTTATTCAATTCCTAGTGTTTTGTATTCTGTTCTGATCAAGGGAAACACAGCTTCCAATAGGAATATTTAAAATTGCGTATTGGAACTAATGATCTAAATATTGCAATTTGAAAAGAAGAAGAAAGCATCACTGTTAGTGTTTGCATAAGCTAATTGTGTACAGGACTGGTTATCAGATTGTAATATAAAAGTACATTTTCACCTATTTTGTAACCTAACTTGAGAGACTCTTACCACATAGCTAAATCTCTCGTTTTTCTAAAAATACTATCATTTCAATCATTTTATGATTTAATCTATCAACTCACTTTCGTATCTAGTTATTATGACTTCAGACAACAAACGCATGTCCAATAACTATCTTCTACACCTCGTTTTGTTACAGCTAAATATTCTGATTACTGAATATTATATAATAACTTTCAAACAGATCTCGAAGCAACCCTTATATACTAAAAATCTGGTTGTCAGTGGATGGGTGGGTGATGAGATGATGATAATTCTATATATTCACAACATAAACAAGTAAAAATGTTACCTGTCTTTTTTCTGTAAGAACTGCTTGAGAGATCCATTAACCATGAACTCTGTTACAGTGGCCAAAGAGCCATCTGGTCCATCACGAACTATACCATAAAAAGAGACAACATTTGGATGGTGCAACGAACTTAAAATCAGCGCCTCCTTCCAGAAATCTGCAATCTGTACACATAAACAAATGGAAAAAATTAATTAAAAGGGAGGATCCAGTAGAGCAAATTTACCAATCACCACTAAAAAAAAGAAAATAATGAATTCAAACCCATCTTCAAGATAATTTCTGATATATAAAAGGTCCTAATATTGACAGTTTATGACATCAACCATATCAAACTCGACAACAAAGACAGTTATAACACTATTACACAAAGGATAGACAAGAACATCCACGAATCTTTGATAAAGCATTCAATTAGGAACCAGAAGTTTGTCAGTGGATTCTTCTGAATACCTATTGATGTGCTTATCTATTATCACGGCAAGAATAGACTTCTTTGTTTAAGTATATGGAGAAAAGATCCAAATATTTAAGTATATTTAAGTATATGGAGAGCCTTTTAATCCATAATAGTCTTAAAAAATTGACATGTGAACTACAATGGGATTAATTACGGATACATATATAAACTAATAATTAATCACCTTTTTAATTGTGTTATGCTATAAGATTTATACATATAGGCTATCCATATGGAGCAATACTCAGTCCTTTCGTTAAGTAACTTGCCATGGCAGGCCACTAACAGTGATCAAGTAAACTCACAAGCAAATAACACATAGAACTTCAGTAAAACATATTGAGCAGTTAAAAAGAAAATGACAGAAGAAAAGAGCATTAATGCAATCATACCAAACGCTCTCTTTCTGATGGCCTCCCAGCAAAACAACTGGCTTTAATTCTTTTGATAGCTACGTCTGAACCCTTCCATTTCCCATAATAAACAGCTCCATATGTACCAGATCCTAATTCCCGTATTTCCTCCAGATCATCATTCTTTATAGTCTAATGAAACATAAAAATTAGAAATATATGGTCATTCATAGTTTTCAGTATAGCAATTACAAACATGATATATAACTCATTTACATTTTGCAAATCAAATTACAAATGAGGGTAAAAAAGAACCTGCAAACCCCTAGCAATAGCTTCCTCCTCAGCCTTTGTCGGTTCGATCTTTGCATTGCTTTGAGTGTCACTCCCAGAATCCAACTCTAAATCCACAGGTGCATCCTAAAAAAGCAAATAAATATATTAGGAACTAACGATAACTAATGTTCAGAACTTAAAACTAGTAGTTTAGTACCCCTTTACTTACCACCGCATCCAATTCCTGCACGGTTTCATCTTTAACCTCAGTATCATCATTCACTGCAGCAGAAGCAGAATCTTCTTGAGGTTCAGCTTTCACCTCCTTAGCACCTTCTAATTCTACTTTCTTTACAGATTCAGTAGGTTGAGGCACGTGACTCAAACACTCAACCTCAGGTTCTTTGCTCCGAAGAACAGAAGTATTGTCTTGATCGGATTTCTTAGCTCCGATAATTTGCTTGACAGGTGAATTTAACTTTTCTTTTTCGTCATCATCTTTTTCCTCCAACTTGCTAACTGGTGTCCCGCTACTAGAATTATTTTGTGCTTCCGTGTTCAAAACGTTCACAGAAAGTACCTTCTCATTAATCAAAGTTGGTGCTGGATCAGACCTTGCCACTGGTTCTATTGGAACTGAGTAGTTTGGCGAGTCGGTAATCTGAGTCGGATTAACAATTCCAGGGGCCAGCTGAGCAGACTGAGGAGCAAATTGTGTAGGTGCAGGTGTGAACTGGGCAGGTTCAGTTGGTATGTAATGCTGATTCTCTATATTTAAAGCATTTGGCATCGCATTCAAAGAATAATCAGCAACTTTCAGAGATGAATCAATCCAAGAATTCTGATTCTCCACTCCAACCGGAAGCCTAGGACTATAATCTGCAGTAGTCCTAACATAGCCATTATCTTGCTGTGGCGAACCCGATGCTTCATAAGATGGCCGTCCATGCGCTGGACTTTGACCATTTCTCCAATACGCATTCGCAGGCACATGCCCATGTGACGGTGCATGGTAAAGATTCTCACCCGCATAAGCATTCGGATAATTCCCATGCCAAACTGCAGGCTCCTCGTGTGGAGAGTGAACATGCGGACCGGGAACCATGCCCGGATCATGAAAAATCTCATTAACAAACTCAGGCCCATGACGAATAAAACGCGGACCACGGTCCTCGTGATGAACATAATGTGGCGGCACATGATTCCCATCAGGATAAGCAGGATGGCCAGCAGCAACATTCATATTATTATTACTATTACCATCTACTCGGGCATTTGCCTGATGCATCATCCACGCTCTTTCTTGCGGGTGACCCTCGTTATAGAAGGGTCTATTCGACATATAATTCTCCCTAGGACTAACAACCTGATGAGGCCCATTTCCCGTATTAGACCCATGAAGTATATTACCAGGAAAACCAGCCTTATCGCCTAATAAAGGTCCCGGCGGTAAATATACAACATTCTCCGGTTGCCTAAAATAATCTTCCTGATTAACTCTATCATAACTTTCGCCATAAGGACTATGATACCGCGAACTCGAAGGAGAACTAGGAAAATCACTAACATTATGTCTAGGTGAATAATATGCAGGACTCCAAGGTGACTCCATTTCACTATACCGTTGGCCCAAATTCTGCGGATGCGGAGGTATCCTTACATGTTGCAAATTAACCGACGGCAACTGATTATAACTACTTCCATCAATACTTAACTGATTATAATACTGCTCTATCAACTGCCCATCATCCTCACCACTCGTAGCCTCATTATGACTATTCAACGCAACAACATACCTCCGTTCATTATCCCTCTCATCAAAACACCCCATATCATCGTCGCTACTCGAAAACAAAAAAATCCTTAAACGTGTAAACCCATCACCCGTACCCAGCTTCTCATACTCCTCAATCATATTAATCACATCATCATCATTAACAACCGACACTAAAGCATCTAAATCCTCATCAGGCTGCTGATACTTCAACACACTAACATTATCAAACAACTCCTTCATTTTCGACATAAGTTCGTTGAAGTTCACATCTTTCGGGACACTAACAATACGTGTATCCCCGCCAACGTATCTAAGCTTACCGTCTAACGGCCTAGGCAATATACTACCATTAAAACTACATAAAAACTTTAACCTATCATCATTAGAACCTGGACTATCCATTTTATCGATATTCTGAGACATGGGTATTGTTCCTTACACCTTCAAATGTACTAAAACCAGAATTGGTCCCATTTTAACAACTGCATCCAAAAGATCAGATAAACAAGAAAATGAGCCTAATTCTGACCCACCTAATTTTATAAAATTTCTCCAAAATCTAAGATATGGGTATTGTTTCTTACACCACTAATTGTACAAAAATGAAAATTAATTTAATTTTTGACAGCTGTATAAAAATATCCTAAAATTGAACCAAAACTGACCTAATCTTGAAAATAGGGCACAAGATTATGAAAATAAGACACAAATGTGAGATTTTGAGATATGGGTATTGTTTCTTACGCCTTTAATTGTATAAAAATGAAAATTAATTTGATTCTTGATAAGTGTGTGCAAAAGCCCTAAATTAGGATCAAATTTGAAATTAAAAAAGAAAGTGTGATTTTGAAGGTGGATTTAGGGCCACTTACGATTTGTGATTGATCTGAATCTGTGTGTGAGTTTGAAGCTATGGCCACAAGGAAGAGATGGTTTTTTTTATTATTATTTTTATTTTTTATTTGTTGTTTTTATTTATATTTTTTGAAGTGTGTATATATATATAGTGATAAATAAGGATCTTATTAATGGCATATTCTATGTATAGATTGGAGTGTAATTGAAGTTCTTAGAAAAGTAAAAAGAAGAATTTGTTCCATGAAGATTGAAAAGTAGATTTTACATCATTCTACTTTTTTTTTATGTGAAAACAGATCTATTGATTTATAATTTTATTTTCATATTTATTCGTTTCACATTATTTGTTCGAAGATATTGTTGATTTTTCTATTTAGTTTGTGTTACATTTACATAAAAATATATATATATGTATTTTTACGTGTTCATAGTTAGGAGCGGAGTCATAAAATTTTACTCAAGAGGTTACATTTTAATTTTTTTTTTTTTTTTTTTTAACTACATTATAAATTGGTTCGTCTAAAAAAAAAAAAAAAAAAAAAAAAAAAATCTAATATTTTCAAAATTTTACCCTACAATTTTTTTCGCTGAAGGGGCACATGACCCTTGTGCCCCCCCCCCCCCCCCCCTTCTTCTAATCTCCACTTCTGTTCATAGTTAATGGGTTTTAAGATGTTGCCTTCTGTTATCGAGGATGTATTTAGAAATCTAATATAGTGATCGTCGGTGTGACTGTATATACACCTTAGAGGGCACGGTATGCTGTGTTTTAACACGTCAAATGCACTCTTTTTTGTGTCATTCGTGTGCCAACGATACCGTACCTTCATGCCATTGGTGTGCCACTGGTTTTCAGCCAATGCAATGACTCATGCCATTTTCTTTTTTTTTTTTTTTTTTTTTTTTGTTTTTGTATTGTGAGTGAGTATGTATATTTAGTGGGTATTTTGTTGGACCTAAAGGTGATGTCACTGGTGTTAGGGGTGGCAATTCTCGACACGACACGATAAACGACACGAACCCGACACGAAGTTAAACAGGTTTGGGTTGAGTATAAACAGGTTTGGGTCAAAAACGGGTCAACCCGTCTAACCCGTTTAATAAACGGGTCGTGTTTGGGTTGAGTAAGTATTAAACAGGTCAACCCGTGAACCCGTTTAAATATATAAGATCTTAAAAATAAAATATATAACCTGGTTTTTATGTTAGATGTGGATTAAATGTATTTTGTTACTTACTTAGTATGAGTGAATTATAATTTTATGCTTTAGATATCATGAAAATTGACGTTTATAATTTAGAAAATTGTCGCATAGTTATTTGTATGTTATTTTTATCATATTTTAGATCCTTATATCATTTTTTGCATTTAAACTAGTTAAATCGACAAACCACCAGCTTTATTCACACTTGACCTATTTACTTAAATGGGTTAAACGGGTCACAAATGGGTTACACGTGTTATGCAGGTGTGGGTTAGGGTTGAGTTTCTTGACACGATTAATAAATGGGTCGTGTTTGGGTAAAGGCTATACTAACCCGCCAACACGCGAACCCGAATAGGTTAACACGAACACGACTCGATTGCCACCCCTAACTGGTGTGTTATGGGGGGGTTGTTTTAATTATTGGTGTGTTATTTGGAGGGATGAGATGCGCTGAGGTGACATACCAATAACGTGTAATGATATCTAGCACTCTTAGGCAGGTTGTAGTGTAGGGTGAAATGGCTCACTACTCACATTCCACATCAGCTTTTTCTCTCCTCTCACTTTCCCTCACTCCTTCTCACTTTTCAGTCGAGTGGTCACCTTCCTCTCACCTTTCATGCCCATTTTTTTATTTAATTACTTTTATTCATAAACTAAAAACGTAAATGTGAACGTAAACGTACGAAATTAAAAACGTAAATGTACTAAATTAAAAATGTAAACGTACTAAATTAAAAATGTAAACGTACGAAATTAAAAACTTTTATTCATAAATTATAAACAGTACGGAATTAAAAACAATACATAGCTAAATAAAAAACGTAATCTAAAATGGCAAATCCCACTTTTCTTTGATCCCCGCCCTTATCGCTTCCATATGCTCGAGTGCGACTCCAGCCAAGTGATCATATGGCCGCATATAGAACATTAAGTATTTTTGACACGCTTTATATTCATGAACTTCCAATTCCTTCTTTCTGATTGCCAAAAATTCAGCGCGCTCTTCTTATGTCATTGCTATGGCACGTTCATTCTAACTTACATACTCGGAGACCATCAATTTAGCCAATGCTTCCTCATTCATACTTGATCCTAATGATCTCGTACCTTTCTTCTTCAATGCTTTCTCTTTGGCCCTGTCAACTGGTCGTACAACTTCTTGCACCTCATCTTCCTTGTCATCTCCATCATTCACATTCAGATTGATACTAGCATCCTCAAAGTCTGGGTTGAACGAACTAGACTAGAATGACTTGTATCTATTGGACTTTTCTTCTTGTTGCTTTGCTTCAAAGCTTGAAACTTCAATATCCATCCATTTCGTACATTTTTTTAAAGCCTCCCAATAATGACGAAGTGTAAATTGTACTTCTTATTCAGCTTCATAGTTAAGAAGTGCCTTTTCGATGTAATATGCGTCTCCGGCTCCACTCATCAGTGCCATACGCTTGACGTTACTGTACACCCCACAAAACCGAGCCACGTTAGGGCGCACCGTCTTCCATTTCCCGTTCACCATTTCGTAAGATCGACGACCAGGTTGCTTCATTTTGTTGTTGACGTAGTCTACAATCTCATTTCAAAATCCAGCCGACCTCCCCGCGTTACCAACGACGCTATTTTCGGATACATGAACCCAACCTTTGTACAACGCAATTTCTTCCTCAGTGGTCAATGGAATGGTACGGGATACGTATCGGCTATCGTCCTCTTTTGGCGTCTTTTAGCCTTTGGCTTCCTGGTGGGCAATGACGGGGTCGTGACTTCGACGAGAGATTCCTCACGATCTTGGTTTAGCATAAAGTCCGAATACTGAGGTTCGTACATTTCTTCAAATGGAAATGAAGGAATGGGAGACATGGGTTGGTGTGTATTTTGTTGTGATGACGAACCACCCATTTTGGTTTGTGAGCAGTAGTTCGGGTTATTGAATGGGAACACGTTTTGTTGTGACAAGAATTGGCTAAACGGGTTTTGTTGTTGTTGTGAGTATTGGTTAAAAGGCTTTTGTTGTGGATATGGGTTCGGGTATGGCTGGTTTGGGTAAGGTTGCTTATAATAATAGTATGATTGTGGTCGTAAGTTTATTTGTTGGTTTGACGGTGGAGTATTTCCAAGATTAAACGTTCCTTCAGGTGTCGGTGGCGTGCTTCGGGTATTTTTTTTCGTTGGTTACGTTTGGTAGTTCGGGGAGTGTTTTGAGACATTTTTGTATAAAATGGTGAAACATAAATGTTGAGAGTATGAGAGCATAAAATGGTGATGTTGTGTTTTAAAAATGATGAAGTTAATGAGTATTTATAAGTAAAAAATGGGGTAGAGGGAAGGTTTTTTTTTTTTTTTTTTTTTTTTTTTTTTATGTTGCAACAGTTAGTTTTTCAAATGGTCCCCCAAATAATCTGAAACACCAAAGGTGAGGGAGTCACCTTTCGTCCCCTTTTTCTTCCTCGCTCGCTCGCACGTGAATGTATGTCTTGGCATTGGTGTTTGCGCGTGAGCCAACCACTCACGAGTGACTCCTCACTATCACTACAACCGGTCTTAGAAAAACTTGAGTTTTTAATATAAACTCTCGCTCCAAATAAATTCGCCAAACACTCTCTTTGTTTGATTATGGGGGTTGGTTATAATTATGTGTACTTCCTAAATTGATAACTCTACCCTTTTAACTTTTTTTTTTTCTATTGTAAAACTATAAAATGGAAAGCACGAAACAAAAAATATAAGTTTGACATGAAATATGATACAAAAATTGATAAAAACAATTGTACTGTACTGTAAATAAATGAATTAAATGGTGGGTAAAGGAGTAATACTTGCAAAAAGATGGTTAGAAGGGTACTACTAATGAATTAAATGATGGGTAAAGGAGTAATACTTGCAAAAAGATGGTTACAACTTACAAGGGTACTAGTAGTAGTGTAGTACCACCCTTGATTATGTGATTGATTAAAATTGTGATCTCCAACAAAATGACTTTATTTAATAAAAAAGACAAAAAAATGTAAATAATGAAAGAAAAAATTACACGTTTGGTCCCTGTGGTTTACCTCAAATAACAGGTTTAGTCCCTAAGTCGTTTTAATTACACCACACATACCTATTTTTGAAACCTATAACCCATTTAGTCTCTATTTTAAAAAATAGGGATCATCTGTGTAATTATTTACAGTTTTTTTTATTACACGGATAGTCCCTATTTCCTCTAATAGGGACTAAATGGGCAATAGGTTTAAAAAATAAGTATATGTGGTGTAATAAAAATGACTTAGGGACTAAACTTGTTATTTGGGGTAAACCACAGGGACCAAACGTGTAATTTTTTCATAATGAAATTAAGTATCTTATTAGTCCAAAAACTATAAGCTATATTATCATTAGAAATCAATTTAAAAATTAACTAAATTGATTATCCTTATCAAATTTTTAGTTACTACTAATATCAACAAGATTATCTTAGTTCCTATTTGTGGAGAAAATTGGTATATGACACACAAATACAGGATCAAGTGCATAAAATAAGTAGGCAGCTTCATATACATTTCTGTTTTGGGTAAGATAGTAAAACACACAAAAAAGGTGTAAACAATACATAAATCATACAATGATGGCAAGATACATTGATCTAAAGTACCATTGTATACATAACATCCATATGAGTCACAGGGTGGTAATCAGGGCCGGATTTGAGCATGTGCGGGGTGCTCGACCGCACAGGGCCTCCAAATTTTCAGGGGCCTCAAGATTTGAGTGGCAGTGGAGTTTTAATTCAGGATTTTGGCGTAACGTTGATGAAAATGTATTCTAAAACTTGAAATACACTGTTTTGATTGAGATTAAGTAAACAACGAGTGGTTTGAAGTTATTTTAAGCAAAAATGGCAAGAAAAGAACAGGGCATGGATGTCATATGGAGGAGGAGGAAGATGAAAACTTTTAAAATTATCTATTTTTCACCTTAAAGTTTCTTAAGTTTTGCTTATTTTCTTAATATTTTAGTTTTGTTTCTAAATAAGTACAAGTGAATTTATGAAATTAATATTTTTCAACCTAGATTGTGCCAAAGTTTCAAAAAGATCCAAATTGTTTCCTGGGTGATAATATATTTTCGTATTTGCTATTTGAAAATGTTTTAGCACCGTTATTTTAGTGTTTGCGTGTACGAATATTTATTTGTATGTATGAATCTTGTGTGTTGCTCGAGGGGCCAAAATTTTCATTATGGCACAGGGCCTTAAAATTTCACGGGACGACCCTAGGTGGTTACAAGGTTACAAGAAGTGATACCTCTAAACCACTTGATAAAAAATATCAGTGTATCTACATCATCTCGTCACACAATGATACAAGTACGTAAGTTTTGTTGGAAAATGAGTATTGCAAAATGAGTTTTTGCAAATTTTGGACAATATTTAATATATGTATATGTTATATATATTTATATTTCTTGGTAGCTTTGCGTTCTCCTCGATGAGAGTTTCGCAACGAGCTAAAATATGTCCAAATTGGAGTAGAAATGAATGAGATATCGTGTCTCAAAGTGAGGCACAAAATCTGGAAATACTAAACTATCCCACATCGCCTAGAAGAGGAAGTGGAGACTAGTTTATAAGGAAATCATACTATTGAATATCAAATTCCTTTAGTTTGGTTATGCTCCCACTCCTACGTGCGCGCGCGCAGGGGGGGGGGTGCAGAAAATGGGATTTCCGAGCTAAAATGAGTTCGAGGCTTCTGAACTCATGCGAGCCCGCGCGACCTGCGGACACGAATGCAGCTCCGAAATCTCACCTACGCGGGTATCTTTTTGCTGAGAATTATGTGAATTGATTCTACTGAAGCACATGGGATTCTGCTGAAGCGAATTATGTGATGCACAGATTCTGCTGAAGCACATTTCTGCTGAAGTTCTACTGAAGCACATGGGATTCTGCTGAAGTGAATTATGTGATGCACAGATTCTGCTGAAGCATATTTCTGCTGAAGTAATAAAACCGTGTAGATGGATAATTTCCAGAATATTCTGTAATCTATTTAGGAATAGATTTAGACTTTGTGCTTAAGTCTTAACAGAAATATGCATATCCTGTTTTGGAATAACAGATATGCATATATTTTTATTCCAGGCGTATATTCTGGCTTGGTGACCAAGCTAGGTATTGCCTATAAAATAAAATCTTCTCATTCAGTTTTGATACACAGAAAAACGCAACTCCATTACTGTTTCGTTCCAGCAACCTTCGATCAGAAACACGCAGGCTTCGGTGATTTTTCAGGCAAGTAAGTTTAGTCCGGCTGTACAACAGCTGTGTACGTTGTACCCTGGGAAACAGACGGCGAATCTGTTTTAAGGGAATCGTATTCAATACGAGCCTCGTACAAGTCTCTTTACTGCTTTCGTTTTAATTACGTTTAATTGTGTCTGTCTTCTTCTTCTACACCTTTCTGTCTGCGTTTATTTACTGTTTTTACTTTCTGTTATTTATTATTGTAATCTGATTTATAATTATAATAAAAAGTGTACACCGTTTCCCACAGTCTTAAAACAGATTCGGTTTAACCGAATTTAGAACACTTTGTTATAAAATCGGATTATTATTTAACAGGATTTTATAAACTGTTTTCTGTCGAAACCTTGTTGAGTTTCTTTGGAAATCAGTTTCTTTTAACAGTTTTATACATACAGTTTGGTTGAACAGACTAACGTTTTTTTTTTTTAAAAGCAGTTTATTATCAGTTTACCGAAACCAAGATAGAGTTTCTATTAAACTGATTTACTCGATTCATCAAAACCAAGCTAGAGTTTTGTTGAATCAGATCTGGTACAAGTAGATACCAATATACAACAGCTTGTTTGACTGTTTGTGTTTGTTTTTCAGGATGACAAACACGACTACCCCTCCAGTGAATACTACTGTGAACGTACCTGGTGCGCCAGTTACCAACACAGTTGCTAATCATGCTGAGAAACCAGAGAAATTCAATGGGCAGAATTTCAAGAGGTGGCAACAGAAGATGTTTTTCTATCTGACTACTTTGAACCTTGCGCGGTTCTTAAAAGAAAACCCACCTAACGTGGAACCTCCTGCAGAAGGTCAATCCTCTAATCAACAGGCTGTTCAAGCCTTGGAAGCATGGAAACATTCAGACTTTTTGTGTCACAACTATGTTCTGAATGGTTTGGTTGATTCTTTGTACAATGTGTACTGCAAGACCAAGACTGCCAAAGAATTATGGGAGTCATTGGAGCGCAAGTACAAAACTGAAGATGCTGGTACAAAGAAGTTCGTGGTAGCTCGTTTTTTGGATTACAAGATGGTTGATTCAAAGAATGTGATAAGTCAGGTTCAAGATCTGCAGGTTCTGCTACACGACATTCATGCTGAGGGAATGACTTTGAGTGAAACTTTTCAAGTTGCTGCTATTATTGAAAAGTTACCTCCGAGCTGGGTAGAATTCAAGAACTACCTGAAGCATAAGCGAAAGGAGATGAGTGTTGAAGACTTGGTTGTTCGTCTTCGTATCGAAGAGGACAACAAGCTGGCTCAGAAAAACACGTATACGCCTGATTCTGCAAAGGCAAATATGGTTGAGCATGTTTCGTCATCTTCAAAGTCCAATGTCAAAGCTAAAGGCAAAGGAAAAGGAAAGAATGACAAAAAGGGCAAAGGGAAGTCTGAGTACCTTGCGCCTAAAGCTGCAATTGTGAAACAGAAGTTCCAAGGGGTGTGTTTCAACTGTGACCAGCCAGGTCACCGTGCTGCTAATTGTAAGATGCCGAAGCGGGTGACTCCACGCCAGGCTAATATGGTGAATGAAGATGTGGACATGATTGCTATGGTGTCTGATGTCATTGCCATGATCTCTGAAGTTAACCTGGTAGGTTCCAACAACAGGGAATGGTGGGTGGATACTGGGGCTACCCGTCATGTGTGTGCTGATAAGAGTATGTTTCACTCTTTCAGAGCGGTTGATAGTGGAGAGAAGCTGTACATGGGCAACTCTGCAACTGCTGAAATCAAGGGTGAAGGAGATGTAATCTTGAAGATGACATCCGAGAAAGAGCTCAAGTTGACTAATGTCTTGTATGTTCCAGAGATTCGCAAGAATCTTGTTTCTGGTTGGCTGTTGAACAAGTTTGGTTTTCGTCTTGTTTTTGAGTCTGATAAGTTTGTTCTTTCTAAGAATCAAGTTTATGTTGGTAGGGGATATGCCCTGAATGGTATGTTTAAGCTCAATGTAATGGTTGTTAAGAAAGATATCAATAATATGAATTCTTCTGCTTACTTGATTGAGTCTTCTAATATGTGGCATGGCCGTCTTGGACATGTAAATTTTAATTCGATGCGTCGTTTGATTAAATTTAATTGCATACCTAATTTCCATATTGACTCAAAATATAAATGTGAAACTTGTGTTGAAGCCAAACTTACAAGAGCATCTTTCAAATCGGTTGAACGAAAAACCGAACCACTTGATATGATACACACTGACATATGTGATTTGAAATCACTACCCACAAAAGGTGGCAATAAGTACTTTATCACGTTTATTGATGATTGTACAAAGTATTGCTACGTTTACTTACTGAAAAGTAAAGATGAAGCTATAGACAAGTTTGTTCTATACAAAAACGAAGTTGAGAATCAACTTAGTAAGAAAATCAAGGTGGTCCGAAGTGATAGAGGAGGTGAATATGTGTCTCCATTCGCTGATCTATGTGCGAAACATGGAATTAGACACGAGTTCACGGCTCCCTATTCACCTCAGCAGAATGGTATTGCCGAAAGGAAGAACCGTACCTTGAAAGAAATGGTTAATGCCATGTTGATAAGTTCTGGTTTAAGCCAGGACATGTGGGGGGAAGCCATTTTAACGGCTACTTATCTTTTAAATAAGATACCTCGTAAGGAAAAAGAAGAGACCCCTTATGAATTATGGATGGGAAGAAAGCCATCATATCAGTACTTACGAGTGTGGGGGTGTCTAGCAAAGGTAGCTATACCGACTCCCAAGGCCCAAAAGATTGGACCTAAATCTGTGGATTGTATATTCATTGGATATGCTAAGAATAGCAGTGCTTATCGCTTCATTGTACATGATTCGAAAAATCCGGATATACAAAAGGGTACTTTAATGGAATCAAGGAATGCTTCATTCTTTGAAACTATATTTCCTTGTTTAACTAAGGAAACTGGAAGTTCATCTAGAATAGATGAAGAAGTTGTCCAAGAGAAGAGACAACGAGATGATAATGATCTCCAAGATGAGAGACAAGATCAAACTGAGGAAGAAGAGGTTGAACCTAGAAGAAGCAAAAGGGCAAGAACCGAGAAATCGTTTGGACCTGATTTTGTTTCTTTTATGGTTGAAAACGAACCTACTTCATACCGAGAAGCGGTTACTTCCTCAGAAGGGCCTCAATGGAAGGAAGCCATTAAAAGTGAAATAGATTCTATTTTACAAAATCATACTTGGGAGCTCGTGGATTTACCTCCTGGTTGTAAACCACTAGGCTATAAATGGATCTTCAAGAAGAAGATGAAAGCCGATGGCACCATTGACAAGTACAAAGCAAGATTGGTTATCAAAGGATTTAGACAACGAGAAGGTCTTGATTACTTTGATACATATTCGCCTGTTACGCGAATAACCTCGATTAGGATAATACTTGCTATTGCCGCTTTAAGAAATTTGGAAGTTCACCAAATGGATGTGAAAACGGCATTTCTAAACGGAGATTTAGAAGAAGAAATCTACATGAACCAACCTGAGGGTTTCATGGCTCCTGGACAAGAGAACAAAGTTTGTAGGCTTGTTAAGTCTTTATATGGCTTAAAGCAAGCTCCCAAACAATGGCATCAAAAATTTGACCACGCCATGCTAGAGAGTGGATTCAAAATTAATGAATGCGACAAATGTGTTTATGTCAAAGACACAAATAGTGGATATGTAATCTTGTGTTTATATGTTGATGATATGCTTATCGTTGGCAGTAATGACAAGATGATCAAATCTACTAAAGACATGTTGAAATCAAAGTTTGACATGAAGGATATGGGTTTGGCTGATGTGATCCTTGGAATAAAGATCATACGAACTCAAAATGGACTTGTGTTAAGTCAAGCACATTATGTGGACAAAATTCTTAATACTCATAATGCGGGGGATTCCGGCCTAGCTAGAACTCCAATTGATACCAGTAAGCATCTATCTAAAAATAGAGGCTTAGGTGTTGCCCAATTAGAGTATTCAAGAATTATTGGCATGTTAATGTACTTAATGACCGGTACCCGACCTGACTTAGCATATGCTGTTAGCAGGCTAAGTAGGTATACTAGTAACCCAAGCTATGCACATTGGGCAGCTATGACTAGGGTACTTCACTATTTGAGATACAGTCGCGATTATGGACTGCATTATGATAGATATCCAGCTGTTATCGAGGGATACAGTGATGCAAATTGGATATCTGACATAAAGGATTCTAGATCGACTAGTGGATATGTGTTTACACTAGGAGGAGCAGCTATATCATGGAAGTCTTCCAAGCAAACTGTTATAGCTAAGTCCACGATGGAATCAGAATTTATCGCGTTAGATAAATGCGGACAAGAGGCGGAATGGCTACGTCAATTCGTAGAGGACATACCACGGTGGCCTAAACCGGTAACGGCCATTAGTATACATTGTGATAGTCAATCGGCAATTGGCAGAGCTCATAGCATAATGTATAATGGAAAGTCCAGACATATCCGTCGTCGACATAATTCGATACGACAACTACTCTCAACAGGAGTTATCTCAATTGACTATGTGAAGTCAAAGGATAACATTGCGGATCCGCTTACGAAAGGCTTAAGCAGAGAGTTAGTAAGTAAGTCGTCTAGAGGAATGGGACTAAAGCCCTTGAAGGAATGAGTTTCTATGAAGGAAAACCTAACCCAGTTGAATGGAGATCCCAAGATCTGGGTTCAATAGGACAACCTAATCATAGAAATGTGGGGGAAGTCACGTCAATGTGGGGGAGTTACTAAATATTGTAACTTTCCTAGTCCATTCCTATAACAAATGTGACTTGTTGAGAGGTTAAACATATGGCTTTAATGATTCAGGATGAAATCATAAAGCATAATGAAATCACAACACATATGTTTTTAATGATTCAAGATGAAATCACCTATGTGAGAGAGAAGTGGGGTCGCTTCGAAGGGAAATGTGGGGGCGCAATTCCTAAGAGCTCTTGCAGAACCAGGCTAGTGTTCATGACCATAACGAACACGACTATGAGGACTTGACATTGTCAGGGAGAGTCTTGTGTGAAGTGTAATGTCGTCTACGTAAATGGATGATGAGTTCAAGGACATCGCGTCTACTCAGATCTAGGAGACTAAGTGCATCTCACAAGGGAAGGTTCAAAGGGTTACACCTACCTATCCTATGCAAGACTTAACCGCAGAA
This sequence comes from Chrysanthemum seticuspe, assembly GCA_019973895.1. Lineage (NCBI taxonomy): Eukaryota > Viridiplantae > Streptophyta > Magnoliopsida > Asterales > Asteraceae > Chrysanthemum > Chrysanthemum seticuspe. The sequence continues at coordinate 51,344,589 of BPTQ01000005.1, forward strand.
ATTTCACCAAAACTTTCGTGTGTTTTCGACCGATTTCCATTCATGTGGGGGATTGTTGGAAAATGAGTATTGCAAAATGAGTTTTTGCAAATTTTGGACAATATTTAATATATGTATATGTTATATATATTTATATTTCTTGGTAGCTTTGCGTTCTCCTCGATGAGAGTTTCGCAACGAGCTAAAATATGTCCAAATTGGAGTAGAAATGAATGAGATATCGTGTCTCAAAGTGAGGCACAAAATCTGGAAATACTAAACTATCCCACATCGCCTAGAAGAGGAAGTGGAGACTAGTTTATAAGGAAATCATACTATTGAATATCAAATTCCTTTAGTTTGGTTATGCTCCCACTCCTACGTGCGCGCGCGCAGGGGGGGGGTGCAGAAAATGGGATTTCCGAGCTAAAATGAGTTCGAGGCTTCTGAACTCATGCGAGCCCGCGCGACCTGCGGACACGAATGCAGCTCCGAAATCTCACCTACGCGGGTATCTTTTTGCTGAGAATTATGTGAATTGATTCTACTGAAGCACATGGGATTCTGCTGAAGCGAATTATGTGATGCACAGATTCTGCTGAAGCACATTTCTGCTGAAGTTCTACTGAAGCACATGGGATTCTGCTGAAGTGAATTATGTGATGCACAGATTCTGCTGAAGCATATTTCTGCTGAAGTAATAAAACCGTGTAGATGGATAATTTCCAGAATATTCTGTAATCTATTTAGGAATAGATTTAGACTTTGTGCTTAAGTCTTAACAGAAATATGCATATCCTGTTTTGGAATAACAGATATGCATATATTTTTATTCCAGGCGTATATTCTGGCTTGGTGACCAAGCTAGGTATTGCCTATAAAATAAAATCTTCTCATTCAGTTTTGATACACAGAAAAACGCAACTCCATTACTGTTTCGTTCCAGCAACCTTCGATCAGAAACACGCAGGCTTCGGTGATTTTTCAGGCAAGTAAGTTTAGTCCGGCTGTACAACAGCTGTGTACGTTGTACCCTGGGAAACAGACGGCGAATCTGTTTTAAGGGAATCGTATTCAATACGAGCCTCGTACAAGTCTCTTTACTGCTTTCGTTTTAATTACGTTTAATTGTGTCTGTCTTCTTCTTCTACACCTTTCTGTCTGCGTTTATTTACTGTTTTTACTTTCTGTTATTTATTATTGTAATCTGATTTATAATTATAATAAAAAGTGTACACCGTTTCCCACAAGTTTAACCTCCAAAATGGTAACCAAGTTGCTTAACAGCTCGATGCTTTCACTATGGAGTGGGAGACTCTCGTTTGAAGCCCTCAAGGTGCTGTTATACCTTGCAACTGTCACGTCCTGGTTCCAACTAATGTGGCAGTGGACTTAGACCCTTGGTCAACCTAGTTAAATACTATGGGGTTAGCAACAAAAACAATAATGATATGTGACTATTACAGCTGATATCAGGTCACTTACGACACATGTAGATCGTAGATGATGCATGAGTTAAAAAGAAATATTTATTCAACATTTTAGCAAGGGATAGATCACATAAGTTAAGTAGCTACATAGAGCATGAGTTCAAACACATAAAATAAGACGTGTACCTGAACAATACTGGAACTTGATAAGGAAGTAGCCAATGCATCCAGACATGCGTGGATAAAGGGATGTTGATCAATTTTAGTGGGTGATGATGGGTAATCTTGAAGTCTTATCTTCCTTATCACCCACTTAAACAATGTCGTTCATCAATTGGTGCTTTATATTTATCCGGAATCCTAATGTTGTCGTCAATGTTAAATTCATAAATCCCATCTTTATGTTCAAACCAACTGTAACCAGGATCTTTTACAGCCTGATTTTCGATCATTAACTCCCTAATATACCTTACATCATCCCATCTTCCTAAAGATGAATACATGTTAGCTAAAAGTACATAAGGAGCAGAATTACGTGGGTTTATACGAATAAGCTCCTCTGCTGCTCTTCTTGCTAAGCTTACATTAGAATGCAGTCTACAAGAACTAAGAAGAACCTCCCATAAAATCGAATCATCTACAAATGGCATTTTCTCTAAAATAACCTCAATTTCATGGAACCGACCAGCACGTCCCAAAGCATCAATTATACAAGTGTAGTGGTCAGACATCGGTTCCACTCCATGTTCTTCTAGCATCAAATTAAATATCTTAATCCCATGATCAATCAATCCTGAATGACTACAAGCAGTCAAAACAGCAATAAATGTTATGGCATCAGGTTGCTCACCTGATTTATTAATCATTTCTTCATAAAGAGAGACACCTTCTTCACCGCGCCCGTTTTGTGCATACCCATGAATCATTTCATTCCATGTAACGGTGTTCTTTACAGGCATTGTATCAAAAAACGATCTTGCTTCATCAACATCTCCACACTTAGAATACATATCGATTAAAGCACTTCCAACAACAACGTCATTTACAATTTCGTCTTTTAGAGCGCGTGCATGAATTTGTCGCCCCTGAGATATCGATGATAGCTTTGCACAACAACTAATTACAGTAGCGTAAGTAAACTGAGTAGGAAGCATATTGCTTTCTAGCAGGTTCTTGAATAGCATGAAGGCTTCGTTATCAAGATTATTCATTGATAATCCTGATACCATGGTATTCCAACAAACTATATCATCTTGCTCTTTTATTCTATCAAATACACATTTCGCAAGCTCTATCTTATTGCACTTGGCATACATCCCGATAAGTCCACTAGCAACATAAACATCGTCATAAAAATAATTCTTTACCGAAGCTGCATGAACTTGTCTCCCACCCTCTAAAAGCCCCATGGAAGCACACGAACTAGAAACAACGGCAAAAGTTGTTCGGTCACCTCTAACATTATAAAATTGCATATCTCTAAAGATCCTAACAGCCTCCTTATGTTTTCCAATCTGGGAATAACCAGAAAGCAAAGCATTCCAAGAATTTAAGCTCGGGTACGCCATTTTATCAAATATTTCACGTGCGGTTTCAATATCTCCTGATTTCAAACATGCCGTAAGCATATTAATATAGGTCACTTCGTCAGGTTCAAACCTTAAACTCTGCATCTTTTTCATACACTCTATTGCCTTTTTGATTTGTAACTTGTGCCCGTACCCACCAATCATCACATTCCAAGAAACAACACTAATTTCCGGTAAACTATTAAATATCATTTCAGCACTTTCCATATCTCCATCTTTCGCATACATATCTAGCAACGAATTACTCAAGTGTAAATCATGATCAAGCCCGAGTCTAATCGTAAGCCCATGAAGTTGTTCCCCATTCACACTATTTCTAGCACACACACCAAGAATACTCGACAACGACACAGCATCAATCTTTACCCCACTCCTACGCATCAACCCAAACATACTAAAAACCTCATCAACATGCTCACTCCCCCCTAACGCCCCCATCAAAGCCGTATAAGAAACCTCATTAACTTCCTCCAAATCCTCAAACGCCTTAACCGCATCTTTCACACACCCACATTTCGCGTACATCCCCAACAAACCATTCCCTACATACACATTCCTATCCAAACCAGCTTTAATCCCTAAACCATGACAAACCCACCCACATTTCACCTCATTAACTGCCCCACACGCGCTAAAAACACTCGCTAACGTAAAACTGCTCCCCAAATACCCCTCCCTATTCATCTCACAAAACAACCTCAACCCTTTTCTCTCCAACCCATTTTTCACAAAAGCACTGATCATAGTATTCCACGAAACCGCGTTTCGTTCAGGCATTGCGTTAAAAAGGCGCTCTGCGTCATCTACATTGCCCCTTTTGCAATAAGCGGATAGTATCGCGTGGTAGGAAAAAATGTTTTTGTGTGGCATTTTGTCGAACACTTGGTGTGCAGTTTTTAAGTGGCTGCAAATGTTGTATAGTTCGATTAACCGGTTTGATAAAAATGTGTCTGTGAAATGAAGTGTACGGATTATATGGGCATGGATTGTTTGTCCTGTTTTGTGGGATTTTGTGTTTATGCATGTTTGTAAAAGGTTTGCTAGTTGGCTTGTTGTTTTCAGTTCCATGTTGTTGTTTCCTGTTAAAAGTAAAGGGGTGTTTTATATAGACGGCTTACGGATTATCTGGTTTTGGTCTTATGTTTCATAAGCTCACGTTTTGTGGCTTATTTGAAAATTTTCGGGTTATATAAGTTTATTATGTCATGTCAGCTTCCCGCATAGTATTCCAGCCCCTTTAGAAGCTTGAGCTCGTAATATAAGTTTTCATAAGCCTGCCACTCATCCATCCGAAGCTTGTAGTTGGCATGAGCATATTTTATGAGTTCAAACTCTCATACGCTTTCATGTGCGAAGGATGAACATCAGAGTCACGTCGGCTTTCCCTTACTCTAGCCCCTCTCAACGCTTGAGCTTATGATATAAGATCTCATAGGTTCCTTCTCCAAACAAATTTGTAGCTAGTATGAGCTTTTGTATAAGCTTAAACTCTCATAAGTACAAGCTCCCTTCCAAACATATTCCCAATATTTCAATTAATGTTAAATATGCGCGAAAATACAAGTGAACTTTTGAAGCCATGTACCTTGATACTCACGTTTTCCACTGCTATTTTTGTATCGGTTTAATTATGTCATTTTGTGCAAACAACAAAAATGAATCCTATATTCTATAAAACTCAAGCAAGATTAAGCCAGTATATATTGAACCCAGTTGAACACAAATACACCCAAAGACAAAGGCTTAATGTTGAAAAGATGATTTCAAACTTTAATTCCTGTTATAATAAAGAAAGGCTTTATAAAAAAAATGTTACAACTAACAACGGAATACAGTATGAACTTTGTTGGTTGCTGATTGCCAACCAAATGTATATAAACTTGTAAACATTTACAAACATATATGTACTACATACCAAAAACATGTTGTTCCCTCTAACAGATTATCACAATAGTATTCTCTTGAATGATCTTTATATATACGTTGAGAGGTTGGAATATGTTGTCAGGTCAGTGCCTAAAGCTTGCAGGAAGTGTCGATTCTGTAAAATACTCCTTTCTCACATCATCCGCCGAGCAAAACCTTACCTTCAATTGATTTAGATGCATAAACACAAAGAATGAGTATCCAATTGAATACATAACTAGGTGATAAGGTTCTTTGGTGACCAAATAGTAGAAGTGGAAACTTCAACACACATATAAATGTGTCGATTTTTGAGTAACATTATATCTCTGACAGGTAAAAAAAACTTTAGCTTAAATGGCGACTACTCAAACGAGGATAAATACCACCCGTGGCATCTTTCTATTGGAGTAATGTAATTGTTGTAGTCATATTGGACAAAAGCGTTTCAAGTCACCCTAACTCATTTTGACCCGTACATAAGTTACGCGTTTTGACCCAAACCCGTTGTGAATATTTGACCGGGTATGTAACCCACGCATTTTTAATGCTTTTTGGTGACCAGATTGTATTGAGGAAAACAAAAACAGAGTAGAAAATGTTTACCAGAGAAGCGTATGACTTAACAAGGGGCTTGGCGAGCTGCCAGATTGGTTGAAATACAAAAGGAGCATCAACGAACAGAACTTGTCCCAGCCGCCTTGGGTAGTAATAATATAACACATCAAACTGCCAATATCGAATAAATATATTAGCTTGCAATAGTCCCATTTATATGTCAAGACAAGAAGCGGAATTTCATAGCTCACCAAAAACGTCAAGAATGAAAGGTCGGAATTCTTTAAACCAAAACCACGAAGATCAAATATTCCAAGTATCTCTTCTTTACCATCGGGGAGTTTACTTAATGCCTTCTCTAACAAAAACACACATAACCGCTCGTCCTCCAAGCGATCATACATCTGCAAGAAGTCATATAATGCAATCATTCGGGACAGGGGAATACCATTAAGGATTAACATGTGAATTGATTCGAGTCAACTTCCTAGTTTAGGTTTATTTGATTTCTTTCTGTAAGCCATGATATCAGCACCTCAGATCCGGGCCCATACACACGGATAAGTCCCAACATCCACTAAAAATGTTCATCATCTCATCTGATTATTAATGACTTGGTTAAATATTTTACCTCTGGGATATGTTTTGATGGCACTACTATCAGTACTGGCCTGCCATTCACATCAAGCGAATCATGAACGTAAGACTTTCCAGTTGCAGCTGCTCTTCTAACTGATTGTTCTGTTAAATCTGACACACCAAATTCTTTTCGCCATTTCTACAAATATCATAGAGTTAAATCAACAACAGATTGTACAAAGATAGTGAAAACCGAAGCAAATAAAGGGTATATATTAAAGATATACACACGATTGCTTTGGTGAGTTTTGAGATAGCCTCGTCTACTTCAAACCGTCGGTCCTTTAAAAACCAAAGAATTAGCTCCTCGTCGTCTCTTCCATTTTTACCCGTAGGCAGATTGTAATGATCTTTCTCAAGCTTCTCTTTCACCTTCATCACAAGCTGCAGGAACCAAGACAGTAGATTATTTTAGGCTCAACCATGTGCATCATATGCAATGCAGCAATGAGCAATGGTAGAACAAACACCATTGTGCCTTAATCTAAGGGTAGTTTATGCATTTGCAAAACTGCGTTTACATAAAGTACTCGAAAACGCAAATCCAAACACCCTCTATGCACTTGATAATGTGCTCTACAACTAAGAGAACTTCCCAAGGATCTACCAAAAAACTTTAACCGAATCGTCATTGGATGTTTATATAAACTATTTTTTTTTACTTTCTGGGAAAACTGTAACAAACTTGTATAATGTTACCAATGCAGTGACATTCTATAGCAAGTAAAATGGTATCTAAAAAGGATGGCTTGGCACTTTCTAATGACCTGGCAATGTTTCATATAACTATTTTGCGTGTTATATTCACTAAACAGATGAGGTTTTCCCTATTGAGGTTACCTCAAGAGAGCGAGTAAGATGTGTACCTAGTGAGGTCTGAACATGAGACCTCTTGTAAGTTCATCAGGGCGTGTAAGCACTAAGGCTGCCCTGATAGTGGATTTTGCATGTTATATATAAGTTTATTTAGAGTCTGAGAAGGTAAAGCTTGTTAGTGCCATTCAAAAGGGGGTGGCGGCACAGCTTGTTGCCCGTTTGCATGCCATCTTATTGTAATCCGTTATAAAAGTCTGTTTTAATGAAAAAATAATAAAATTGGGATTAAAAAAAAAAAAAAAGTACCACACAGAGGGTGTTTGTGAAAATAAGTGATTCTGAATGAAGTGTTTGGATTTGCTTGTAATCAAGTGATAGGTAAAATGACAAACTTACCCCATTTGTTACATATTGCCAAGTTTATTCACCGGGTGTAAAAACTTTTTACCAAAAAAATAATAAAAAATACATATTGCTAAGTTAGTTAAGCGTAGGAACGACATATACGATTAATCCAACCAAAAGTGCAACATATTATACAAAAAGTAATGAGCAAAATTTTCGGCAACATGTCATAAAATTATTTGAAGTCCAATAAGTGAGATGCTTCCTCTCTTTTTTTGAAAAAATTGCATGTTCCGTCCTTGTGGTCTACCCAAAATCACACTCGTGTTCCCTATCCGATTTTAATTACACGAGTGATACCTAATTTTAAAACTAGTTGCATCGATGGTCCCTAATTTTGAAAAATAGGGATCAACTGTGTAATCGTTCTTACACAAATAGTCCATATTTTTCAAAATAGGGACTATCAATGCAAATAGTTTGAAAATTAGGGATTATTTATGTAATTAAAACCGAATAGTGACGACGAGTTTGATTTAGGTTAAATCTCAAATTTTTTTATTTTTTTTTAACGCAAGCATGACGTGTTTGGATAAAAAAGCAAAAAGTGTTTGCTTAAAAAGAGCAGAAAAAAATAAGCAATGCCAAACACCCTGACAGTAAATTTCCGCTTTTTTCTTAACAAAAGTTAAATAAAATAATCAGATAATCAACTAACAGAAGAGAATATGAAATATAAAAAATAAATAAAATATTACTTACTACCTTGCGTGAGTTGTCAGTATTGGTGTCAGATGAGCGATTAGTGACGGAAAACCTAACAACTGGACGGAATGAAGAAGATGATTTAGCGACGAATTGAGAAGTGGCGGGGAGGTGACGGAATGGAGATGATGTTAACCGGAGTGACATTTCGGTGGTTGGTAGGTAAATTTAACGGCGGTTAAATTTGAAATGAAAAAGAAAAGTTAGTTGTTATATTAGATTGGTGTTTGAGATAAGTGTTGCGTGGTTTATATACGCACGCACCGCTTGAATATGCTCCCGTCACGCTATATTAGAGCACAAGGTATCGTGGATACCAATAACACGTTATTGGTATGCCACCTCAGCGCCACATCATACACATCTCAATAACTTACCAATAACTAAAACACCCTCCCTCATAACACACCACTAACATCTTTTTGGGTCCCACAAAATACACCACTAAAAATACCCACACACTCACAATACATTTAAAAAAAAAAAAAAAAAAAAAAATTAAATGATCACTTTTTCCCTTTTGGCGTGAGCCATTCAAATGGCTGAAAATCAAGTGGCTTGGTTTTGGCATTTTTGGTGGTAAGGTGTTAGCATGCCATTTGTTCCAAAATTTTACATTTGGCGTGTTAAAAGGAGCCCATACCTACTGCTCTTACATAATCCAAATTTACAAGTTTTCTATTTTCATTCACAATCCTATTTGTTTATAGCCTTATAGGTGTTTGGAGTTGCGTTTCGGATTCAATTATTAGTGTTGCGGTCGACCGGTCTATGGGGTTAAACACAGACTTGAATGGGGTAAAGCTTTTTTTTCTCACCTTACCATTTTAGGGCCCGTTTGGTTTGTTGCTAGGAATGACAATGGGTATCAGATTTGGAATGAGGTGGAATGATAATGGGTATGAAAAAGTGTATCATTACGATTGTTTATGTTTGGTTGATAAAATATGGTATGAAAAAGTGTATAGATATTTGAATTTTGTAGTAGAAAAAAGATAATGGATTTCATAGACACCAAATTGATGTGTAATGAATCTATGACTATGATATACCCATTTCATTACCGGACCCACAAAACAAAACAAAACAAACACCTACTATACTATGACTTTGAAAGTCATAGTTTCATTCCCATTTATGGGAACCAAACGGGCCCTTAAAATTGTTTACAATTAGCAGAATTTAAACTTAAGACCTTAAACATTTTAGTAATGACTAGAAGGGTACCAGCGCAATGCGGCGGCGAGTACCCGATGACTATTTTGTAGCGAACAAATGTTTTGAGGTGGTGATGTGATGAGATGATGATGACAGCGACGGCGATAAGTATAGTTATATGTGTTTGCTTACCCGTTTAGTGAATTCGTTTCACATAAATTCGAATGTATATGTTTTAGTTGTAAATGTTTGTTTGGGTTACCCGTAACTTTCAGGCGACATAATTATTCACGCATATAAAAATACCCTCGCAATCTCTTACGAGTTAAACACTCCCCCAAAAGTATATGATTTTGACGAATCAAGATTATATTGATTGGAATAAATGAAATAAAGGTTAAAGTTGTAAAAATTTGAATTAAAATAAAATAAACCACTAAAAATATAAAAACTAAAAACTCATAAAAATATATATTAAAATGGATGTTGAATTAAATAAATTTTAAAAAATATGGTAAATTAGATTATAATATAAATAAGTAGATAAAAAGATATTTTAATTTGAAAATAAAGATGAATTTTTAGTTGAGAAGTGACACATGTCATTTTATAATTGGAGCTCCTTATCTTAATTTTTGGTGGTTAGGAGTTAGGCTTGGAGTTTGTTAGAAATTAGGCTTGGGTTTTGTTAAGAAGTGACACATGTCATCTCATGATTGGAGCTTCTTATCTTAATTTTACATGCATTATAATATATCTTTCCATAATAAACAAGTAAAAAAGTCTGAATTTTTAAGCCTTCTAATCTTAAAATGCCTAAATGCATTATAAAGTAGTATAGATATAGATATAGACAGTAGCATATCTTTTTCTATTAAATCATCCCTAATTAGTAGCGTGAGTTATGGCGTGACGGCATGACCAAGTCTCGCGTTTATAAGGCGACACAAAATATGAAAATATTTATATATTTATATTATATTTCATATATATCAAGTTTACAAAAATGCGTGACATAAGACGGTGTGGCGGTATGACGTGACGTAATGACCAAGCCTCACGCCTTTACGAGGCATTTGCGAGTCTTTTAGAACCATGCTAATTAGTTTGACTAAAAAAATGGTAACGAACCATCTGTCGCTCCTAGACATTAGTTACACACTATGAGAAAAGTAAATCGCTTAATTTTACGTGAGACTATGATTTGAACTCACGACCTTTGTTTTACGCTATACGTCTAACATCGCCAAGACCCTTAAATGTCAATATTGTGGAAGAATTGTCTAATTCATTTGTACAAATTGAAAAGCAATTTTAAAATTGCTTAAACATGCTTACCTATAGATTAATTGATCGACACACAGCCTTGACTTTTGTATGTAAAAGTGTTTACTAGGTTGATTAGCAGTAACAAGTTAGGAAGATACAAGTATTAGTTTTAATTTTGCAAGGTTAATCAAATAACCTCATTTGAACCAAAAACTGATTATTTCTAAACAATATAGTTAGAAAGTTGATCACGTAACACTAAAGGTTGGTGTCGATTATCGCTTAGAGTCTGCAAACACCTCTATTGTGACTTTGTTGCGCTACCTAACTGCTGTCTAGCTAGTATTGACGGGATGTCATTAAATATTTTTAGCTATAAGGGCCAATGAATAACAAGAAGACTCAATCCCACCAGAGCGGGGTATAGGGGTTATAAGGGCTAATAAAGATAATGATAAATCCTTTTTACTTCTTTTTCCATGTAGTGAACATCATTGTCAGGACTATTAGCTATCGCCCCATTAATCCCAGCAAACTAATGTCTGGCTAATCTAATCTAGGAGATTACTTTGTAACCTGGCTATAAAGACTTATTGTATGCAATAGCAACTAACGTTCGCTAGTAAGCTTCCTATCACCGTTTGCTCATTTTCAAAGTTTGATCATTTCGCTTATTTGAGTTGTCCATGTCAAGGACAAAAACAATATCACAAATGCAATGTTAGGGATGATCTCAACGAAAAGAAGTTTGACGACAAATTTTATAAACTTCTGCAGTTCTGCATACCAAGAGGAGAAATGTGATTGACTTCACCAACCGAAACTTAAATAGATTGTGTGATACTATAAGAACTGTACGTTTAAGTTGTATCGGTAAAACCACTTTTTAGTTTGCAAATGGTCCAAGGTAGTTATTAACAAATAGGCGGATTCAAGACAATGCTTCAGCCATGATTGAGCGGTAAGACAGTTGTTGTTCATAAAGTTGCCTGAATATGCGGTATTTAGCATCATGATACTTTTTCACTCTTGGGTCTTTTGATGGATGGATCACCTGCAAATAACCAAAAACAACCAAATTACTTACAATCTTATCCCGTTTCCTTTGTGATTGGACAATGATCAACAATGGTCGAATTAATTACTATTAGCATTTGAATCACCCTAAGGACATTATCAACTGAGAGGAAACTTGGAACAAGATCTGTGTAACCTTTCACCATCTAATAATCTAGTCTTAAGATATAGTCACATATCAACTCCTTTTCATTAGTCAATGGCCAACCCTTCCTATAATTAGAGCCATTTGCCTGTGAATTGGTTTTTGTGTTTTATCTCTAATAGGTCCAACGTGTAAAACCAAAAGAAAATAGGTCAGAAGGTGCCGGAAGTGTATTCTTAACGCATAAAGACTCGTATTCACATTTCTTAAGAAAACCAGATTATTGTTGAAGTATATACAGTTATGTAATCAATTTTAACACGTAAAGCTATTATAATCAAAAGAAATAGAAAAGAAAATGTTTGGGGATTCATCCAGCCAACACAACCCATTTTGACACGTTCCCTGACCCACCCAACCTGCCCTTTTGTCGCAAGTAATATACACGTTAGGGACATAGGTGCGACTACCCATCCATCTTGTTTAATTGGTATCAACATGATGGGCCTACGCAGTTGAGAAAGAATATATGAGTAATGCGTTCACTAAAACAAATGTGGTACGAAATGAAAACTGCATATACCCTAAAAGTAATAATAACATCAATGAGACTGATGATACTATTACATACCAGACCAGCTGCATTTAGTGCCTTCATGGCCCCTCTGAGCCCAGGATATTTCTTTGCAGCAACAGCCCCAAGAATGGCGGCACCTAATAGCACAGACTCACTTTCGCGTGGTAGAATAATAGAACAACCTGTATAACACATGGATATAACCTTAAAATCTTTCATATACTTACAAGCATCGGAATGTCATGTCAAAATTATTAGAGATAGCAAAATGAGGCTACTAGTTTAACAGATCAAAATGGGGCGGGTTGTGTTGACCCGAAGAACTTTTTGTCTAAGTATACATACGTTTAAAAAAAATATGGATAATTATGTAAATAAGGATCTAACTTTTAGACAAAAAATGATTCGTAGAGTATATATGCAGTAAAATCGTAAAAATTGTTGTTGCTGTGTGATGACTGGCCCATAGAGAGGAGAGAGACAGAGAGAGTGAGAGAAACCGGTGATATCAGCATGCTCTTGAATGAACAATGAGTTCTTTGAAAGTCCACCGGAAGCTAACAGTGTATCAATCTGAATACACATGAAAAAGGATAGGTGAGAGTCCATTAGGTAATAATCACCTATCAAGTTTGTTTCAATGTTTTTGCTAGGACACTTGTGCAAACAAAAGGGTGCCTGATACACGGCTAACAGAGTTTGACTGGACCAAAAATATGCTATAGCTGTGATTATAATATGTGTGTGTACATATAGAACTCAATAAAGTACAACTATATTCATATTTTTATATTATTAAACATCATAAGATTCAAATGTAAAATCTAGCGGGGTCGTGTTGGGTTGTCCTGAAACATCTTACTGTCCAAAGAATTTTATATGCATACTTAAATAAAAACATTTAGAACCATGTATTTGAGGTCTAAATTACCACCTCTAATACCATCTAGTCAAAAAAATCTGCCAGATATAACGACACACATATTAATACAAGAAGTACACTTACTTTGTGTCCATTCTCATTGCAATGCTCTATGATATGACGTGTACCATATGCAAGGCCCTGTACAGTGGCAAAGTATTGAAGAGCCAACTGTTTTTCACTTGTATCGAGATTCAAACCGCAAATTATTCCTTTTGCATTTGGGTCTGCAATGGGAGACCTATAGCGAAGAGTTAAGATTTAGCTGACTTGACTAAAGTAAGATATATGTAAACGTGAAAAGTTTGACTAATTACTCATATTATGGGTCGATTGAGGTTATGTTGAATCTCTAATAGGCCAGATGGGTTGAAATGCATTTTTAAATAATAAGTTCCAAGAATTCTTTTAACATGTACTATATGTTTGACACACTATGACTCCTAGATAAACTAAAAGTGAAGACAAGAGAAACATTTTCAGTCAACCCAAACCCGGCCGCGTTGACAGATACCAAATTTAACCATTAGGATCAGTTAACTAAAAATATGTTACAACATGTACCTGTTACCATGGAAATCAGGCAGAACATGCAGATCACTCGTTAAAGCAGCAATAAATGGAATGCCCCTGTCACTCATCATGATTGCTAATAGAGCGTTCAACATTTGGAACAGAGAAATATCTGGAAGATTAACATGAATTAGGAACCAGCCAAGTATAATATACTTTTCTTAAGGAGAAAGATAACGAGTCTTGATAAAACAAAATAAGTGAATACAACAACTTCCTAAATAAACAAGCCTCAAGGCTTTTGCTTTTTTTCATTTTACACGAGCCTTATGATTCTTGCAGCATTTAAAAAATATATACATGTTACTTGTCCCTTGTCGTTTCTTAAAAGGTAAAAGGACGCTCGATGGCAACAATTAAAGCATAATCATCAAAATTTGAAAATTAAATGTTGCTGATAACATCACAATTTCCATATACGATTGAAGAATTATCACTTACTTTTGGAGGCAGCGCGGTTTGCAAGATGTGCAGATGCAACATGATTATCAACTATATAATCCAAAAGAGCACCAGTTGCACTTTGACCACCTTCAGTTAGCCAATATTCGGGAACCATTGCTGCGCATTCGAAGAAAAAACAAGACAAAACAAAATTTTACAAACCCTACAAGAGAAAAGAGAAAAGAAAAAAGAAAGGAAAGAAAACCATAAAAGGTCAACGGTTGACACATTTTGACCTAAGATGTACCTGACCAAAATGGGCCCCAAACACCTGGGATAAACAGTTTGCTCCTTGAGACAGCCATATGACAAGTAGAAGTGCCACATACCAACACCATACGCCGGCATATAGCATCATCATCAGATTCTGAAATAATCATATTTGATCAGGACCAAAACATAAAGATAATTATATTGTATTGACAGCAGAAAAGAAACATGGTAATATAAAGAAGAAGAACCATTAGCTTCAGAGTCAGGCACACTCTCCATCACTCCAACACCACCAGCATGAGCATCAATTAGTGAAGTTCCTACTGGAGTCCCGGCTACAAGACCCAATTCCTGAAAAATTATAATTTACTACTGAGTATGTTCATAAAAGTGGCAATTTCAACCCATTACTTAGTATTGGGTACATTTGGTTTAATGTTTTTCCTTGATAATTTGGACATAATGAGTTCAAATTTTGTAGTAATTTTTTTTCCCAATGTTTGGACGGCTTTTCTAATAACTTTAGATGAATTTTTTTGGCTATAATATTGTTTATTCTAAGCATTTTGGTCATGCTCTGTTTAGTTTACAGAGGTGACAGTTTCGACTTATTTACTCATGATTGAAACACCAACAATATTTAACAAATATCAATAATTTTGGACAGGAAGTGTTTCGGGCCAACCCAACCCATTTTCACATGTTAACCAGCCCGATCCGTCCATTTTGCAACCTCTAATAATACATTACTGAGATCGAAGCAGTCAAAAGCATCTGTATCATAATTTATACCCTTGAAGTTAGAAAAGGGATGTCGATATTCTCCTAACTAAAAGATTTTGTCTGCTTAATTAATGAACCTCAATGGAAAATGGAAACGGCACTTGAAATCAATGTGATTTCTCCATTACAAAATTTCTTGCCTTCGCAGCATCAGGTGTCAGACCACTGCCCAGAGCATGACCAGGGAAAGCTACACTTCTTCCTGCACATCAAAAAAATGAATTTTATAATGACAGCAAGAATGTATACCAAATACAGCATGAATCGGCATGAATACTAAAATAGTAAAATATAAGTTTCTTAATTATATCAAATATGTAAATAAGCAGCAATGCATGTTAAGTTTTTTTTTTGGTGCAAAGGTGAAAGTTTTATTAATAACACAAAAATAAAACATCAAAGATTCAAGAGAAAGACATGCCTAAACTCTTGTCACAAAAACAACCACTACCTCATACAACACTAAACTACAATCTCAAACATACTAACTCGGAACATCAGATATAATACACTACCAATCAAAACAGTGACTATGCAGCTCCACTTTCACCTTAATACAAGCACCTACCATCTAACTACATGTTAAGTTTGGAACAAGAAACTACAAAATGTGTCAAAGTTGAGTCAGCCACCAGCAAACACTTATTACTAAGAAAGAAAATTTAAAAAAGAATCAGTTAATATAATAACAAAACTGTATTATTGCAATAATAATCTAAACCTTTTTTTAGTAAGAACCTTCACTATGTTATTATGCATTTTTAAATTCATTTCGGTTGACTCACAACGCGTTTACTTTTAGCTAAATAGATCACCTTAACCAATTTGACCCTAGATAAACATAACCAAAATCAACTAGATCGAAAATCCACCTCTACTATAATTAAAATCTTACCTATCTTAGAATGATGCCCATCCACAAGGTCACCTAAACCAATCTCTTCCCAAAAATCATCATCCCATCCATTGGCTTCCATGTCTCGAGAGTTTTTTTCATCGATGTGTTGCATGTGTGCATGACCTAAATACGTCCATTTACAAACTGTTGTACACATACTGCGAGTATCATCTCCTGTTGCTCTAGTAAAATTATGAGAAACCAGAAAATAAACTTCAATACTTTGTCTATATGAGAAAAGGAGGGGTAGGTTAGTATGTGGGATTAGCAAGACAAAAACATGGATCATGGTTTACCTGTATGACAACCAATCACTCAAGTCCATCCATCTCCACGCCATTGACCAAGATTCTTGCAAATTTTCTTTGACCCACAAAAGCTACAATACCAAGTATTAAAATTTTAATCAATTTTTAATGTTTGGACTAATAGATTTTGCTTCTGGTTATCCAATTATTCAAAAATGAAACATTTTGGTCTTTCGAATCATGAGATTCATATATGCTGCAAGGAAGCTGATTCTGTAAGAGTAAAACATAGTACCTATTCACCCCTCATTTTGACATAATCTGAGAGACTCTTACTCTCATTCCATAAGACATCTCTTCTTTTTACAGAAATGTTCTTTTTGGTTATTTTATGACTTCATGTGTTAAATAATCAGAATTTCGAATAATTAGCATCTGATAATTACAACTTCAAACACCAGAAAAAAGTTTAAAACTATGATCCACAGCCCGTTTTATTACAACTCGTTATCTTAAATGGAAGGAGAGAAACTACATGATCTGAGATGTTCCACTCAAACGCATACCCAAAAAAAGGATCTCATTAATTTACATCAAAGGAATAACACATCCATAGAATTCGTTTTAAACTAACAATTAACAAAAAGGCATACAGGAGCAGATACAATTTTCAAGTTGACTTAAGAAAGATGAGCATAATATTACCATTGGTTATTTACGTACCTTAGGTGGCTGCATCTCAGGAGATATCGAACCACCACAGTACTGTAACACAGGCGAATTGCATGAATTAATTCTTTCAGCTTGCTTTACAGCTCTATGGTCCATCCATACTATTACATTTCTCCTTGTGTCACCACTCCAAGAAACTGTAACAGGTTGGCCTTCTGAATCCACAGCAACTGCAAAATGGGAACCAGGACAGATATTTATATCATATAAAAAGAGTAACTAGTAGAGGTAATAAAATGCGCAAGTTGGGCGGGTTAATCATTTGTACGGCTGGGTCGCCTCAGAATATCCAAAAGACTTTATCCGCTTTGGGCGAGTCTCGGCCATTTTAGTTTAAGATAACTGTTTAAAAATTTGCCCATTTGACCCGTTAATGATTAAAAAACATAAAACCCGAATTGGCCATTCATAAGTAAATGCGTCGAAATTGTTGCCTCAAGTAACTAGCTTCACGGCAGACAAAAGCAGTAGAAACTAACCAAGAGAACATGTAGCTGCAAAACCTACGCCAGTTACTTCTTCACCAGCAACATCGGAAAGAGATAAAGCTCTTTTGACAGCAGTGCAGATGGCAAGCCAAATATCAGTTGAAGATTGCTGGACTTGCAAAAAATTCAGAAAAGAATAAATAGCATGTAGAAATGTAGTGATAAACTTATGATAATGTCTTTTTTAGAAGGACTATAAACATCTTTATTTTCTGTTTAGCAATTAATCAACAACCACGGCTATCAAATGTAACAGTTTCAGCAAGTTCGTCTAACATCAAAAAAAATAAGACATGCAAGTCAATTATTCCAAATATAATGAACATCAAGCACTTCTGAGAACACCAATCCGATATTTCAGGTCACCCGATATGTAATTATCAAACCTTCTTCTACTGATGTAATTTATAATATCATTTTTAGCAATATGACCATGGATCTTATTTTGTAAACATCTAAGTGTTCATGGTCCAAATTACTACTAAAGAAACTAGTTTATTACCTCAACACAATCGCCTTCTTTCCAAATTTGTATTGGGCTGCTAGCAGAACCCAAAAGTTTCCCTGCCTCATCAAAAAGACCTGCAGCATCCACTCATCCAGTAAGTTATAAAGACTGCAATACATAACAAAGTTACAATATTCTTTTGTTTGGTCCGTAGATCAAATACTCCCAAAATAAAATGCCTAACTTCTGATTATATTGTACCGAAAGAAATGCAATATTCATTCATCGCTAAGTTTTCAGTCTGGTTTTTCAATTTTGCCCGTTAACAACTAATACTTCGATATATGAACTTCAATTTTGGAAAGAATAGTGGAAATCATCGCGTTATAGTGGAGACTAAGGAAACAGAAACTTACTTTCTATGCCCCAATATATATACAACGATTGCTAGGAATTAGAAATGGATACGTATCACTTATCCGTATCCATGTTATCAAAACTCTAACAAATACTTCATCTACGATATTTTTTAAATCCAACTGGACGCTTTGAACTCGATAACAAAATTTCATTTCTTTCACCGTCATTCACTCATTCATATGTGAAGATATCTCACAGCCTATTCATGCTACTTAAGCAATTCAAAGCAACTCAACCACTCCTAAATCTCTACACACAATGCAAATCCTATTCAACCAAAACACGCTTACGTGTCATAGAATGCAGCTAATCAGAACAGAAGTTAGTTATTTCATATTTTCAGTCATGCTAGATAGTTAGTTGTTAGGTATAGACTCAACTACTCAAGGTAAGATTTTTAAATACGCAGTCTCAAAATGTATCTTTCATTTCTCAAAATCATTTCATGTTTGATGAAACTAGGTGGTAGTACATCTTATGTACTTAAACGTTTTTTTGGAGTAATATATTTACCGGGTGTAAAAACCTTTAACCAAAAAAAAACTAGGTAGCAGTAGCTATATCTATAATAAAAGCATGCGTTAACATACTTGTATATGTAATCATAAAGTGTAATCATAGAGTGTGCTTGGCGCAGGCTGTTTATGAGCATTTACAAGCGGTGAGCTTAGAATTTTAATGCTCGTTTCACAAGCAAAAAGTAGCTTTATCTTCTTTTTTTCCTTTTTTTTTTCCTTTTTTTTTTTCTTTTTTTCTTTTCAGTCATTTTCCAACGCTCCACGAAGTAGCATTTAGAAGCGTTGAGCATTTAGGAGGTGTGATGATACAAAATTACGTCATTTTACACATTTAATTATGATTTTAGCTACAGCTAATTACCAAAAGTTTTAACAGAATCCGAAAGGTATACGATTATATTCTAAGCGCTAAACGCTCCAAATAGTACTCGCTATAAAAACAGTGCTACATAACTACAAACTGATATATATCAAAACAACCCTTAAAATCGCGATAAGTCGAATACAGTTGACTCCACCAATTCAACACCTAAACTGATAAATTCAGCTATTCACCTAGCACTATATAAAGCTCATATTATATACAGTTCATATATTTTTTCAGGAAAATAAGTAGACCTGCACGTGCGCTGCCGGTACCGACGTCGATACCGAGGAAGATTGAGCGACGGCGACGTGCGACGGCAGCGGTGGTGGTGGTGACGACGGTGGTCATGTTGGAAAGAGTAGTAGTGGTGATTGTGTCAGAAGGTGTGTTTTGTTGACCATTTAACAAGTTGTTGGAGTTAAACCATTTGTGGATCAGGCCCATCCACTTCAGAAAAGAGGGTTCGAATTGCAATAGGGGGTTCAATAATCCAAGGTGTAGGGTCAATGAGGGTTCAGAACACATTAAAGGTTCGTAAGCTGGATCATGGGGTTCAACCGATCACGGGTTTAATTTTTTTAAAATGGCGCTTCTCAACATTCAATAGGTAACAACTAACAAAGCTATTATTTTTACGTTACATAATCGATTTACGGCTTCGCACCACTCCGTTGAGAGCTCCGTGACTCGTTCAAGGGAAGGTCCACCAATGATTGCCATTCTCCCCATATCTGTCTCTTGATCCCTCATTCCACTAATCCGTTGTTACTTTACTGATTCATTCAAGGCATAGACTCCCTCTTTGTCTTATTAGCACAGGTGTTCGTCAACGATGAAAGCATTGTTAGCCGGACCAACTAAATAAGAGCATCCGCTGTGTTAAATTTGTATAAAACTTTATAATTTTATTATGATACTAATTTATAAATTTATTATTATTTTTTCTTTTTATAAAATTATCTTCACTATATATTAACCTCATAAAGCTTTATAAATATCATACATAATTCAAATGCATTTAATTATATGGAGGTTTGATATTCTAGACTTATTCATTCTAACCTTCTAAACCTGTTTATAAACCTTTTCGTAAACTAATAAAAACATAACCCATAAACTTAATTATATACAAAATACACACACAAACCAAATCATTTATTCGGTCCACTGATGGACCAAATGAATTTAGTGTAGGGAAGGGGGCAGGGGCAGAGCTAGGGGGTTTCCGCGGGTACCCGGGAACCTTATGGATTTTTTCGATGTAGTGTTAATTTTTTAAAAAAAACACTGATTTTTCCTAAATGCATTCAGTCCTTCGAAATGTGTTTCCAATATTAAAGTTCAAAAGATTTTGTGCATCTAGTCATATTTGGTTTTGGCTCCGTCCCTAAAAAGGAGGAGGGGTATGTGAGGTGAGGTAGACCAAATAAATTGTGAGGTGATGACACACTGTTATTACGTTTAATCTAAAAAGAGCTATTATTCGTACGTTCAATTCTAATACAATATAAGTATACTCAAAAGAAACAATAAGTTTTTTTTTCGTCTATATCAATTTAGTTATACGTTTGTGAGATATACACATATGCTACAAGAATTGAATTTGATACAGAAGCTTGGTTTATTTATAAACTAATTCACGTTTATTTTTTATTTTTTATTTTTTTATTACAGTAGTAGTGTGAAATTATTACATCTAGATAAATATGAAATGTCTTTTGTAAGTAAAGTATTCGAAGCAACTCCTTGATCTTAATGATCATCATATGGTTTTCGCTAAATAAATAGTGTGGCAAATAAACGCAAGTGAAACCAAAAGCTCAAATTTTTTGTATGAACCATATGTAATCTTCATCTACTTAATCGTGCTTTTATTGTATTTTTCGCATCACGCTATCACTTACCCACCACTTCGACACATAGGGTGTTAGTCGTCATTCGTCAATATAATATTCTTCTTGCTGAATACAATGGTTAGGAACGGTACAATTGTACAAATGTTCTACGATATGTAGCATACTAGAAGCATGTGAATATCACGTTTCTATTTATATACCTAAAACAACAACATCATGTTGCATTTTTAGACAGGACATTGGTACTCGCATAGTCGCATGCCATAAAATTGAGTAACTAGTGCCGATTAAACTTTAGTACGTAAGACCGGGTGTAACAAAGCGACCCACGCCACAAAAAACATACCCCACAAAAATACATTTTGATTATCACACAAATGAACACACAAGCCCGTCGTATACACGACCCACTTCTCCTTTTCTTGCCTAGGCGACCGAGTAGTGTACCAAAAGTGTAATAGGGCAATCGAGTCGAGTTTGGGAGACCGGCCGAGTCAAGGGAGCCTATTGCGTCGAGCCTAAGACATCATAAATAATATATCTACAAAATTTCAAATTTATGAGTTCAGTAGCTCATACAAACAATTCCACACATTAAACGATAAGCAACGATAAGCAAAAGATAGACACAAGCTAAAAATCCCAATGTTCAACGACCATATTCTGAGACCTAGAACAGGGGCTTGCAAACGAATTCTAGGTGTGCCTTCTTGAGTTGAAGCTCAGCAAGAGGTGCAGCCTGGTTGTATTGGAGCCAATTGGTCGTGTTTTCAATGGCACACTTGATTGGCTTCAAGATCTCTGGGTCAAGCATCTTCTTGATATTATAATCTGAAACTTTATTATTCATTTTGTATATGCAATCCTCTAACTCATTGTAAGCATTTGCCAACTTCTTGAATTCTTGGTCCTCAGTTCTGTACTTCTGAGCATCATTTACCATTTTCTCAATCTCTTCCATGGATAGTCTCCCACTTTCATTGGTAATTGTGAGTTTCTCCGTCTTACCAGTGGATAATATCCCAGCAGTGACGGTGAGGATACCATTGGCATCTATTTGAAACCATACCATAATTGAAGATACTCCTTTGGGAGCAAGTGGTATACCAGAAATTGAAAATTCCCCCAAGAAATGATTATCGGTAGATTTGACCCTTTCCCCTTGATAGACCAAAACATCTACGGCAGATTGGTTGTCACGGGTTGTGCGGTAAACTCTGGAATTAGTTGTAGGTATTTGAGTGTTACGTGGTATCACAACACTCATTAGGTCTCCATGTGTATCTATACCCAGCGACAAGGGAGTTACATCCATGAGCAGCAACTTGTCAACAGTCTTATCACCCTTACCACTTAAGTTTGCAGCCATAACGGCTGCACCATATGCAACAGCTTCATCAGGGTTCACAGTCTTGCATAACTCTTTGCCATCAAAAAGCTCCTGCAGCATTTGTTGAACCTTCGGTATCCTAGTTGAGCCACCTACAAGAATCACCTGATTTATACATGATTTCTCTATCTTAGCATCATTTAAACATGTCAAAACAGTCTCGATGCACGTATTGAATGAACCCATGTTCAGCTCTTCAAATTTAGCTCGACTAATTTTGATTAAAAAATCAATCCCCTCATGCAAGCCATCTAGTTCGATTGAAGTCCAAGTAGTGGATGAAAGACTCCTTTTTGCTTTCTCACAAGCAAATTTCAGCCTTCCCAATGCTCTTTGGTTCCCAGTCAAGTCCTTATCAAATTTCCTCTTGAATTCCTGAACACAATGACTCACCATACGGTTATCAAAATCCTCGCCTCCCAAATGAGTGTCACCAGCGACAGCTTTCACCTCAAAAGTACCCTCTTTTGTAATGGTCAATATAGAGACATCAAATGTGCCACCACCTAGATCAAAAACGAGCAAATTCATCTTACTAGAGATATCAGATTTATTGTCCAGACCATATGCAATTGCAGCTGCAGTAGGCTCATTGATCATGCGTATGACATTTAATCCAGCAATAGCACCAGCATCCTTAGTTGATTGACGTTGTGAATCATTAAAATAAGCTGGGACTGTTATCACCGCATTTTTCACAGCTTTTCCAAGGTATGCCTCAGCAGTTTCTTTCATCTTGACAAGAATCATAGATGAAATTTCTTCGGCAATAAATTCCTTAACCTCACCTTTGTAGCTCACAACAATCTGCGGTTTGTCGGCAGGCCCTTTTATGACCTTAAAAGGCCACAACTTCATGTCTTCCTGAACTTTAGAATCACTGAATCTTCTTCCGACCAACCTCTTAGCATCTGTAATTACGCTTAAATTAAAACAGAATATAGCTAATTGAAAGAAAAAAAACAGCCATATAACTTTTGGGGCCCCAGAATTATCTCCAATAACTGTATATAGAAAAATAAGTTCCCGATGTTAGTTGTTTGATCAAACTATCAGTAGTTACATTAGTTAACGAAAAATGGTAAAAGCCCATATTTGCCAACTAAACAAGAGTTACATGTATATATTATAGAGTACTAAGAATAGATAATCAGACAAGCACTTATAAAACCAATCCCAAACACTCTCATAGGCTTTCAAGATGTCAATGACAAAATTGCCCTTTCATAAGTTTTCGATGACAAATTTGATATTTCACATTTGAAACAATTAAACCCATAGCCACCCACATGTGCAGGGATGTTTGGGATTCCTTAATTTTTCGAAGCAGTTTAAATGTTTTGATTATCAAAACTGCTTATGCTAATCTCCTTATTTTGAAGTAAAATAAGCAGTTGTGAACAGGGGTTGTGAACTCGCTTAGTCAAAGTGTATATTTGTAATAAATTTGAATAACCTATTGACCCTCATAACTAACATAAAACCTTTATATAAACATAGAAATGATAAAAAAATTAAGTTTATTCTTCCGGCTTATAGGCTTATTATGATTTTTGAAAAGCTACTAAGCACAATTTTTCGAGCTAATGAGCTTATCAGCTTGAGCATGTGGCTAATTCAAGCTTATAAGCCCGAAAAAATTAGCATATTGCCTTTTCAGAGGTTCAATAAGCTTGTAAGTCGGACATAAAAGCTTAAACAAACACCCCTTAAGACCCCGGCCTCCCACGCGTGGTTGGCCTCCACCACGCGTCATCAGTAATTACACATCATTAGTAATTACCACCACGCGTCACCAGTAATTACACATCACCACTCCACACATATGGTTTGGTGATTAATTTAATGGATCTAGTCAACTTTAGGCTGGTCGCAGTCCAAGGTCTTCACATCGGTCGGGCACCAACATTTTTCCACATTGACCGATGTGAACATCGGTCAAACAGGTTGTGGACATCGAGCATGAGATCGGTTGGAGGAGGAGAAAAGGCTATATCGAGTGAAATCTCGACCGACATTTACACACTAAAATACAATCCCACTTGATATTAAAAAAAAAAAAAAAAAAAAAAAAAAAAAAAAAAAAAACTTTGGTCATTGACTTTGGCAACTTGGTCGTGTCTGGTTGTCGGAGAGAGAAAGCTGATATGGCAGGGTCATGCTCGGTCACGATTGGGACTAGCCTTATATAAAATGTGAACTAATGAGTAATGACTTTATAAGCAATCCCAATTCCATTTATTCCCCAAAACTTTATAAACCCTAGAATATAAAATGTTAACTAATGACTTTTTTTTAACAATATAAAATGTAAAAAAAAACATTAAGTAGACTAACCAAAGATGGTGTTTTGAGGACAAATAGCAACTTTATTTTTGGCCCCATCACCAACCAAACGTTCACCATCAACAAAAGCAACATACGAAGGTGTAGTTCTGTTGCCTTGATCATTAGGTACTATTTCCACTCGATCATGTTTCCAAACACCCACACATGAATATGTTGTTCCCAAGTCTATCCCGATTGCCGGAGCGTCATTTCCACTTCCCTCCATTGTTTACGATTTAATTTCAAACAAGAATGAATTAGACTTATGTGTTTCAGTTTTTAGTTTTTAACCCTTCCTTGAAAGAATGTGTATAGTTACACTGTGTTCTAGAGTTTGGGTTAAGGAAGAAAATGAAAGTAGTAGTTACACTGTGTTCTAGTGTTCTTGAGTAGGAGTTAAGGAACAAAAAAGGGAAATGGAATATTTCTTGAGTAGTAGTTAAGGAACACAAAAAGGAAAAGGAAATGGAATATTTTTTGAGTAGTAGTTAAGGAAAAAAAAAAGGAAATGGAATATGAGAAAATCTTTAATCCATTGTGTCGTCGGTACTCATAACTAACAAAACAACATTAATAATTTTAAAGTTGTTGGCGTATATGTCCGGAAGATATTCTGTCCGGCATCATAGCTGGCCGGACGGCATGTCCTAAGCTGTCCGGACGACAAATGACAGTATCCAGTTTTTAAGGGATTCCTACCACGTGGCCTACCAACTAGGGTGGTTATAGGCTTGCAAACAGGTAATATAGGTCTGCACGAACAGTATCTCTACAGTGACGAAGGTACATAGTTGGGGTAGTATAAATACCCCAACACATTTAATGATTCGACATACATAAATACACACACATACATTAATCACTGCATTCATTGCTATCTTTACCCTCCAGCTTACTCTCACGCCGGAGCTTGGTCCTGGATATCATCCAGGGCGAGGCTAACGTGTGATTACTTATTGTGCAGGAAGGAAGACTCTTTTCCTCCGGCATCGTTGACTGAAGCAAGACTCTCTAGCCTAATCGGACGGTGGAAATTTGCTTCAACAAAAGTCATAGACTCATACTAATACATCTCACCGAACAGGCCTCTAGTGTTATTTTGTTCAATATTAGAGTAAAGTGTTTCTTTCAATTTTAAGAGAAAAATGTTTACATTACTTTTTTTTAATAAGAAAACTCAAGAACACAGTGTAAGGGTGTTTTTTTTACATTGAGGGTTTAAAGGAAAGGTTTAGGTGCAAGTGTGAGTCTAAAATTATGATGTGTTTTAGAAAAGTTTAATATACATCCAATATTTTAAAAGATTCAATAAACTAAATTTGGCATCTAATTTTTGATCAAAACAAAAAAATAAACTTTCATATTTTTTTTTCCAAAAATTAAATATCTCACAAACCGTTAATCGTTACGCAAAAAGAATCATACCATCACGATGAGAATTAAATTATTTAAATATAGATGGGCACTTTTATATATTTTTTAAGAACTTAATTTACGATATTTTTTTTGTAAGCGTTGAAATTTACATCTAAAGAAATCACATGTAATTTGCTATTTTCAAATCACATGTGATTTTATGAAATCACATATAAAATCGCATATGATTTGTGAAATCACACGTGATTCCTAACATACAAATCACATATGATTTTTCAAGACACAAATTTAACACCAAAACAAAACTCGAAAAAAAAGTTCGTCGAAAGTATATCGAAGTGCCCGCCTACTGAAAAATAAAAAAATTCTCGTCGCGATGGTGTATTTTTTCGCTTAACGATTTACCGTTTGCAAGAAATTTTATTTTTTAAAAAGGGTGAAAATGGTTTTTCATTAATTTTGATGAAAAGTGGATGACTATGAATGGTTCATTTGATATATGAAGAATATGTGATATATATTGATCTCAACTCTGATGTATGTTTAATGGTGTTTCAAGTCGTTTTCACCTCAATGTCACGTAAGACATGTTTACAACAATCTATCACAACTCAATCTTTCATTAATTTTTTTTTTTTTTTTTTTTTTTTTTTTATTTCTTCACTTTTACATTCAATACAGACAATTAATCTTAATTTTTTTTACCATTTATCAACAACTCAACAAATCCAATTCATATCTAAGTAAAAGAAAATATGCATAGCCAATCATGTTGTGACATGTGGCAGATTGGGTCAAAAAAATGAAGGTCACCAACTAACCAGTTCGGTGCACTCACTTCCCAACTTTTGTACAAACTTAGTATTATATTATGTATATATTAGATTTATACTCCAATCGGTTGGTGAAGGTCACCAATAAACATAATCTAAGGATCATTTTTTCACATATGAAAATACTCTTTCACTTATCACTCAAGCAAAAACATTTTTTTTTAAGGCCCATCATACTAAACTAAAACACAAACTTAACAGAAAAACTCAATTAAAAAAAAGGTGAAGAATTTGTGTACGTCAATTCAATAGCTTGGACAATGGCGGGGAGCGGGGGTGGTTATGGTGGCACCAAAATGGCTCTAAGCCACTTGGTGTCAACATGGGAATGACGCCACCTTTGACTTCACCATACCATATACTCTTAGTTTTTCAAATTTCGCTAGCAAGTGTTTTTCAAATCTTTTCAAGTTGGTTAGGTTTTCACGAAAAGTGCAGAACTTCTCATATGATTTTTTTTTGTTTTATTTTTATAATAATATTTTTAATATTAATTTTATTATCAAATATATTTAATAAATATAATTTCACTCTCTTAAACTAACATCAAATCCAAATCCTAAAACAAATCTAAATCCAATTCCAACCCCTCTTATAAATCACACGCACCCTTAGCACTCCTATCTTTTTAGAAGGAATGTTTTATAAAAGAGTAAGCCTCCTAACATATATGTTGTTCCCAGTTACACGTTTAACTAAAGAGTTAACTTATCCGTGTTCCATGCTTAATTGATGTAATGATAAGTTTTGTTAATAAGAGAATAAAAAAGTAAGTAAAATAGATACAAAGGTTTTTCAACGTTTAATTCTATTTGCAATAAATAAAGAATTATACCCAAGTGTTTGCGGAACAACACTTGGGATTGAAATTACAAGTATGGTAATCTCCTCTCTAAACTTAAGCTAAGCTTAAGTACAATTATGCTAACCAACTAAGCTAACCTCAGGGACTTAGTTGTCTTTGGAGGAGTAAAGAGTTTGTGAATGTCTGCGCATTAAGTGCACAAACTTGTCAACCTTTTACTCCACATTATGATCCTATTTATTCACAAGTATTTGGACAACCGTTACAATGAAGACAAAGATGACATCTACTAGTTTGGAAAAAATACATGCGTATTTTGTCTCTGTTACGATATACTACTTTGAGTATGGGATAACTTGGCTTTCTGAGTAGCAGCAGTGATGACATTGCTTTGATCTTTAGCCATTCAGGGTAAATTTGACCATTGCTTGATAAGGACTCCCCCGTATTCGTTTCAAACTTATCCCGCCTTGTCCCACCTTTACTCGAGTCTTCAATCTTTAAGTTTTTATGTAATAACCTAAATTTTTGTCTCGTAAATTCCCGTCATAATTTGAACTTTAAGATCGTCACATCAACTAAAATTCGGAAATGTTAGAACGCGGAGTAAATTAAGAATTTGAGCGTAAATTATCAAAGACTACATTATTGGACATATAAAATCTATAATATGATGTATATATTTAATTTTAACTTAAGTGAAATAAAATCTACATTTATAAAATACATGTAAAAATACATGCCTAAATATACATTTTTCTAGACCATTTTTATTTAAAATCTTGTACACTACTTCTATTCATATAAATGTCCAGATTCATCAAATTTTGAAATAAGGAAAGGATCCCCCATTTAATCAAATTATTCGGTCCATTAAACTCCTTGTTTCCCCATTATTTTTTTATGACCGGTTTCCCCTTCCCCAAAAACCCTAATCGACATTAAAAAAAAGGGGGCGACAACCCTCTCTCCCAAACCCTAGATTCGTGAAGCAGCAAGGTGGAGTTGTCTAAGTCGTATTTTAGAATTTTAGAAGATCAAGTGTCAAAGTTGAGAAAACGGGTCTGAAATTTAGTTGGATTGTTTGATTTTTCATTTTCAAACCATAAGGATTTGGGAGCTCTCCTTTTTCAGGAGTGACATTTAGGATATAAATGAATTTCTGGGATTTTTGGGAATTCTTACAAGGTGTCTAAACAGGTCTAATAAGCGTAAACTTTTGAGGTGTATTTCCTGAAAACTTTCTGGGCAGGTCTGGAATATGGATTTTTAAACCATACTTAGACTCTGAGATAAAATCCATTAAAATTTGTGAAATTACTTAACTAATGTGGGAACCTCTGGAAATTTTCTTGAAATTTTTGGAATACTTCTGATGGGTTTAAAAATTCGTGTAAAACTGGTCCAGAGGTGAAGTTAAGAAAATGAAAGATAAAAGGATGATATTAATAAGTAAAACACTTATAAATGCATAAGAAGCTTATAAAATGAATAGGTTGGTAATATGTGAATATATTTACTGTAGATCTTGTGAAGAGAGAGAAGTGAGTTGGCTTTGTGTGCTTTGCTCTCGTGTACACACTTTAAGGTACAGATATTCCGTCATTTCAGTAATGACACTTCTTTTCTCTCATGACTTGTCCATTTTGATATTCGATTCGTATTCCCCTTGCCTTGGATAAGATACAAATATTCTGATCTTATCTCTTAAGGTTTCTCATGATTCATACACATCTTTTTGATATTAGCTTTGATTATAATACATTTGCTCTGAGCCTTACTATTATGAATTTCTTATATGATCTTTGTATTATGCCTTATTGAACCTTTGATATTAAACCTTTGCTATGCACCCTTTGAAATTTTGAACCTTTGATATTGAACCTTGCTTTGAATATTTGATATGAACATTTATATTATGACCTTCTTTTGACCTTTCAGTTTAATACCCCGAGCCATTTTCCTAGCCATGAAGG
Source organism: Chrysanthemum seticuspe (assembly GCA_019973895.1). Lineage (NCBI taxonomy): Eukaryota > Viridiplantae > Streptophyta > Magnoliopsida > Asterales > Asteraceae > Chrysanthemum > Chrysanthemum seticuspe. Next base: position 51,374,400 of record BPTQ01000005.1, read on the forward strand.
TAACATGGCCGTGTCATTGATGCACCAATGACATGACTCTAGGGCGGTGGAGTGATGTTCCGTCCCGTCCCTTTTTGTGATATTATGCGCGCTTTATGTTTTGCTATGGCCACTATGATTTGTACAGGGGCGTATGGATGCATCCTAGATTTGTTTTGTATTTGATATTGCTACATTTGGTTTGGTGATTGATGTTGTGTGCAATACACGTCCTTCACATTTTGGGAGCTAGCTACTCCATGGTTACTATGATATGATATGGTTTGATTGGTTTGTGCTCGTGGCAGATTTCTGACGTTCTTATTCATTCATTGCTATACCATACTTTATCCAGTTCTCCATTTGATTATACATTCACTCGGTATACTTATGTGATTCATCCAACTACCACTCTGTAACACCCCTAATTTCGTGATAAGCAACATAATTCAAACTGGGTGTTACTTCATGGCACAACAGTCATAACAATAGAAAACGAACTCTAATGGAGTCGTTTTAAAAGATTTATCATTCGATTTATTTAAATATATCAGAGTTTACAAAGATGAGGTCCCAAATGGTTCCAAGTTTACAAAATACATTAAATTGGTTTTCGAATGATAATAAAATTTATAGCTTTCTTGAGTATCCATGCTCCTCCATGCCAGCCTCGTACAATATGGACCTGAAATACATGCTTAAAAATGTCAACACAAAGGTTGAGTGAAATTCATAGAGTTTGTTTGATGGTTGAACACATTATGTTTGTAGTGTGAGCTATAGACTCACACCAATGGTTTGAAAACAAAGCAGTTAATATTAGACTAAGCATCATGCAACCAAGGCGTTAACGTGTTCCAAAATTAATTGGTGAAATTGTCGGTACGAGCCCTAACAGGTAAAAATTTCCGTTTTACCTAATGTTACTCAAATATAGTGCGTTTGTTTGCCTACCTGGTCAACACAAACGGGATTCGTCAATCCCAATAGATCTATTCACAATATTCGCGCCCACTCTCACTAGTGATTAATGATTCATGATTTAGGGACTTAAGTTTGGCAAATGCGGTAACTTAGTGCTAATAAAACAATCAATTAAGCATACATTTTGAAAGCAATGTGTCCGGTTTAAAATAAAACATGTATCTCTCCCAAGGGTTTGTAAAACAATTAAGTAATAGAAAATGGGGCTATGAACTCACGGTAATGATCAGCAGCGGAGTGTAACGATATATTGTATGTCAACAATAGATTATGACAAGATCACAATCTTTAACGATTACCTACGAAAGCATAGTATTCGTGTTTTAGTATATTGTACGATATAAGTGTACAAGTATATGTAGTTTGTTGGCTTATGATGTTGTACATGAATCCTTAAGTTAAAGTATTCCTTAAATGTTGTTTGGCTTATAGTCCTTTTATAAATAACCTCGTACCATCGTTCAGGCTATCAAAATCAAGAGGTCGTGAAGTAGTTTAACATGTCATGTGGTCATTTACTTAGTTTGTTAAAGTCTAGTGAACAAGTTTTAAAAACAAGTTTCGGCCATTAGACTTATACTAGCCGTGCGGCTAAGTTATGGTTAAGCAATAATAATCAAGATCATATTAAGGATGTGTCTAAGTTAGACAACCTCAAGACAACAATTTTGACTCAATCTTGGCTTTATATTAGCCTCAAATAATCAATAGAGTAAATTACACCGTTCGTCCTTGTGGTTTGCGTTGACAGCAGGGTTTCGTCCTTTGACCAAAAAAGTTGCACCGTTCGTCCTTAAGTGTGAAACGTTATGCACCGTTCGTCCTTTGACCAAAAAACGTTAAGTTTGACCGTTAAACTCCCCTCATGTGACTTGCACATGAGGGTAAAAATGTCATTTCATCTACCCTTGGTAGGTTGTGGTAGTCCAGTAAATGCAAATCAAAAGCACTCTACAAAACCTATTAACACACATCTTTGTTATTAAGAAACCAAATTACTCCTAATAGGTTGTGGTATGGACCGAGACAGTTAACAAAGCTCAACGCACCCCTTTGGGTGCTCTCAGTGGTGGTCAAACAAATCAAACCAAGCGCCTCCTTGGTAGGTTGTAGTAGTCCGAGACAAGCAAAACAAACACCCCTGATGGGTCGTTGTTGTGAGCCAAGTCTCAAGACAAACAAAACACTTTATTGAGTGTTTCTTCTCATACCGAAAATCAAATACCCTCGTCGCTGTTTCTGAGTCAACCTGAACCAACAAGCACACTTTCGTGGTGTGATTTTTAACCAAAACAATTAAAACCAAGCGCACCCTTGATGGTAGTTTTCTATTTTAGACTGACAACAGACAAGCACCCATTTAGGGTGATTCGATACAACCATAAAAAATCACTACTCAAGACAACTCATGGCTAACTCATAACCTAAATGGGTCAACTGACCCGTGTGGTGGTGGTCTCGTTACACAGCCAAGAACCACGACAAGCCCACGGTTACAAACCCACAAAAATAAAAACAAAACCACTCAAAAACTCAGATCTTGGGCGCGTGGTTGGGGTCCACGGTGCGTATGTCACGTCAAAAGAATCACGAGGTCACGATCTACACAATGGGGGTAGGTGGTGTAAATTCCGGCGACGCGTGGCCGGCTTCCGGTGGCCGAAATAGTCGCCGGCGGCGAGGTCTAGAGGGAGATGGGAGAGGTGTGTGTGTTTGTTAGTGAGAGAGTGAAAGGGTGTAAAATGTGAGTGTGATGGTATATAAGGGTAGATGAAATGACATTTTTACCCTCATGTGCAAGTCACATGAGGGGAGTTTAACGGTCAAACTTAACGTTTTTTGGTCAAGGGACGAGCGGTGCATAACGTTTCACACTTAAGGACGAACGGTGCAACTTTTTTTGTCAAAGGACGAAACCCTGCGGTCAACGCAAACCACAAGGACGAACGGTGTAATTTACTCTAATCAATATATCACTTAAAGTTCTCACTAAGGTTGTTTTCTAGTCAACAACAGGTCAGCTTAGTTTTTGCCATTTTTTCGGTTTTGTCGTTCACTTTTTGCTTATGTTCCCCCTTGTTTTTGTAGAAAAAGTCATTCTGAGCAACTTTCATGTTTTACACTTTTGCTGATTCGGACCAGAAAAGGGTCAAAATCGTGATTTAAAATCGTATCAGCAAGCTTTTGTTCCAGCACTATATTTTCATCTAGTAAAACTTAACTAGGCATAACTTTTTAACCACAAGTCCTTTTTAAGTGATTCAAAAGCCCAAGTTTATATTTTTATATTCTCTAACAGCTTCTAAAGCTTAATCAAGTCTAAGGTCCAAAGTTTACCTATCTCAATGGTCTAATTACAAGCATATGCTTATATTTCATTGCAGAAAGTTTGGCTGCACATTCAGTCCTGCCAAAACGACCATAAGTTGAGTTCTACAACTTGTTTTGACACGCGGCTTTCACCAAAATTCAAGTTTAGGTTACATTTCATAAAACTCAGTCGACTTCCAGAAATGGTCAAAACCATGGGATTTTCCCAAATGAAATATGGTGTGCAGATTTTGACATGTTTTGCCATTTTGGCTCTCATTTACTCATCAGGATGAGTTATGAGGTGCGCCACCCTGCGAAACGACCGTATGACATAGTTCTAAAAGCCTATCTTACTGAATTAACCTCAAGGTTTACTGAGATGATCAGTTTAATCAAACTTTGGGACTGTTTCAGAATTCATGTTCATAGAACTTACCTAGGACTTGTTTTAGCTTGTTTCTATTGTCACAACCTCGTGTACAACATCAATTAAGCCATATTACATATACTACTTATATCAAATTACATTAAATAATTATAGAGATTATTACAATCATATTGAATGACAAAAAAATAAACTCAAATCTTACAAGGATTAGGATGACAAGTTACTAGTACAACAAGAACAATTCAATCCTTCACCCTTCTAATCTCTAGTCCTTGTCTTGAATTTTCAACCCAAGTCTTGTAAATCCTTATGTGAACCTTGTAATTACCCATTTATCTCAGCCCCTAAACACCTTGAATAGGATAAGTTTTGATGATAAAATGATGCTAGTTTGTTGTAATGGTCAAAAGGATGAATCTAGAGGTGTATAAATCTTGAAATCTCATGATTTTGGTGGTGTTTTGATAGAGTTGATGGTGATGGACGAATTTTGCAAGGGAGAGGGAGTTCCGGGTGAAATTTGCATGTACAAGATGAGAATGAGGTGATATCTCATCTAGTGGGGGACAAGAGTAGGTGAGTGTAAGAGGGATTGTGTTAGAAGAGGCCATGTGGCCTTGTGAGGTTGCCATGTGGCCTTGTGAGGTTGCCATTGCACGCCACCTCTCTTATGAGGTGGTAGTGTGTCTTATTTTACCTGGTTTTTGGTTTATGAGGTGTAATTTGGTCCCGGTAATTACTAATGTTAAGCCCTTAAGTCACGAAACTTAAATCCGGGTAACGTAAAAATGTAATACTTCTAAAAATGTTTAAACTTGTCAATATACGCTAACTAGGTATATTAAATGTGTGGTAACTCTCATAGGGTGCGTCTATGTTGTTAAAACCTAATAACGTAGGTTTGAGTACGCGTCTTACGTAAAAAGTAACATATCTACTTAAAAATGATAAAGTAGTAATAGTTCATATAAATTATGATTATTCGTGGAAATAAAGTATTTTAAACATATAGACTTATCGTAGTCTTGTGTTGGCCGCGAGGAAAGTTTACACGATTAAACTTTCGTAATTATTAAAGTCACAACTCTAAATAATTATTTATAGCCAAAGGTGAACAAAAATGTTCAGAGTGTAATAATCCAAAATAGGAGGGAAATATTTAACTTGGGAAAATTACCAGTTACTACCGGTTATCGTATTTGCTTTTACGTTACTGATGCGTGCCAAACCGTCAAGTTTTATCACTCAAGCCGGCCACTTGTGAATGGCCGACCGTAACAAACTTAAAACGGTTCAGAAACGAACTCAATGAAGATCTGGGGAGTATAGTGCTTCCCCGGGTCGTTATGTCCCAGCGAGCTGTGCGAAGAATCACCAAACGTATAGTGATCGAGAGATTTGAACGGAAAAAGGATTTGGAATGATTATAACTACAGAAGAAGTACATAAACTACAAGGGCTTAAATGCAAATTAAAGAAAATTAAAAAGATAAAAAATATTAAATAAACGCTATCACTATTTTTAAAATTATGTTTTCTTATGATTTATAAAACAAAAATAACTTAAATAAACTATTTTAATGAAAACGTAAACTTAAATTATCTAAAAACGTCACTTAAAATGAAAACGAGCGTTATTTATAAAAACTACGCGAGTGCGCAAGCAAAAACGTAAAATTTGTGAACTAAAAGTCCTACGAGTGTAAAAACAATTTTCTTACTTACTATATGACAAAAGAAAGTTTTAGGAAAAAGCGGAATATTTTTTTGAGTTTTATATTATTTATTACGAATTAAAAACTATTCTAGACTAAATTAATTATTAAAAATACTAAACGTTTTTAGAAAAATATGAAAAATTCACAGAAACTACTTTGAACAATGCTGAATCTAGGAAAATTAAAAAGCTTGGTGGTTGTTTTGTGAAATAAGCTCAAAATAAGCTAAAGAAGCTTAAAAGCTAAAACTGCCAAACGCCCTTAAGTAATAAATGATGCAAAGTTTAAACGAAATAAGTCCCAAGGGCGCTGGTCATACAGGTACACACAAACGCTCTCATAAGGGAGAGGTCTCAGGTTCGACCCCTGCCTCTCCCTTTTGCAAAATTATTTTTTTTTCTTGATTTTTCTTTTTACATTTTGCTTATAAGACCAAAATAAGACTTTTTTGTAAAAACTCTTTTTGTCAAACACTTGGAATAAGCAGTTTGAACTGCTTATTTCCTACATTTGTGGACAGATAAGCTAACCAAACACCCCTTAGGCAGTTTTAAGCACAAAGAAAACTATGATAAGCAGTTAGACTTAGGAATAAGCTAAAACATATAAAAGGGAATCATGATAAGCTAGAGTACAGGAGGTAAGCACAAAAAAAAAGGGAAACAATAAGCAGTTATGGGGAAGTCCTAAATAAAATGGAAAATAAGCAAAAAAATGGATAATGACTAATAAGCATTAAATAAGCTAAAAACTAGTTCACCTAATCTATATTACCTAAAAAGCACTAAGGTACCCTAGATAAGCTAATGGGAAATAGTAATAAGCACAAAATAAGCAAGAATAGCTACTGTGGAGGGTGCTGCAGTGCAGCAACTCAGGGGGCCTGTTTAAGCTTATAAATAAGCACTAAAGAAACCTCTAAATTCCTAAATAAGCTGAGCTATGTAAAGTGCATGTGGCTGAGATCTAAAAACAACAATTATATTCTAATAAAGGGCTTTTAACAAGCTAAAAAGGGAGCTGCAAAAGGCTTATGAAAGCAATTATTGGCTGAGACAGGAACCAAAAATGGTCATGGGACAGATTTTTAAAGCAATTTAAACTAAACTAAAGCTATTCTAAATGCATATAAACTAAAGATATGTTGAGTTGGGTATGTAGAGATCTAAGGAAAACAGTTATGTGAAGATTTGGACTACCAAAAAGCTGTTTAAAAAGCTCATGAACAGCAGTGCTGTTCTGTGCAGACCTCTTAAAACAGAAAACCTCTCTTTTTTTTTTGAACAAAACTTGTAAGCAAATGTTATCTAGGCTAAACAAAACTTACAAACTTACTTAGACCTTATACCACTTTGACTTTGAGTGTCAAAGTGGGTAAGAAAAAAACAGGTTTGTATGAAAATAAGGCAAAGCCAAACACCCCTTAAACTGTCCAATATGCAATTTTACTAAGCTAAAAGGTAATTAAGGACTTGTAATCAACTTGTAAGCTTAAATTAACTATATAAGAACAGATTTCTACAAACTTAAACAGATTACACTAACATTAATCCATAGAACCAAATTTAACTAATATTATGCTAAAACTAGAAAATTAAAGAAAATAATTAAACACCTTAACCACTGTTTGAATATGATCCTAAACAAGATGATATGAGTCCTGAGACCCTTTTCAGACCTGCTGCACATCCAAGATCCAATTTCCCTCCTCTTTTGACTTTCGTTGACTTTTTCCAAAATTTAGAGAGAGTGAGACAGAGCTAAGAATAAGCTCAGCATAAGCTATTGCTAAGCTTATCTGAGCTTATAAACCAATGATAATCACAAGTATTCCAACAGAATTCAAGAATCACTTAAAAGTAAAATGACTTTTATTAAGAAAATGGAAGGATTACAAAGCTTAACATATAAACTAACAACTGAAATTAAATTTATTAAACTAAACAAAGTAATTAACTTGTACAAGACTTAGAACATAAAACCCAGAAAGATTTTTGCATTAAAATTTAAAACGATTACAAGTAAAAATAGAAAAGGGTCTAAAAACAGTGACCACTGCTTCTTCAGTCTTCTCTTCTCTTTTATAGTTCCCACTAGGTTTCTTTTCTCTTTTCTTGGCCATTGATTGGGTAGAAATAATCTCATCCGTTTGATCACAATTTTGGCGCCAAAACTTGCACATGGGTATTTGTGATTTGGGACAGGGGAAAGATGTTACTTGTGTTTTGGAGGCTTGTGTTTGGAGGGTAGGGATAGGGTGGTTGTGATGATGGGGGGGGGGTGGAGTGTTTGCAGGCGTGTGGCAGTGAAGAAGGGAGAACCCGTGAGCGGTTTTCTATTTTAAACGTGGGCGGGGTTTGGTTTTTAAACCGGGTTGGATGGGTTATTTGACCGGGTTGGATGGTTGGACTGGATAAATGGGCTTAAGTGATATTGGACTTGGATTGGATATGGTTTAAGGACTAATATTGTGATCCAATTAGTATTCCAAGGACCAAAGCTGAAAAATCCGAAACTCCAGGGACTAAACATGTACTTTCTGAATTTATGATCCAAGGGCCTATCTTGCCATCTCAAATAATCCAAGGATCACAATTGCCAATTTTTGAAACTTTAAGGGTATTTTCTGACAATTCTGAAACTTGAGGGACTGAACTTGTAATTTCTCAAAACTTTTGATATTTTTCACCAAAGGACTAATTTTGACAAGTTATGATTTAAAAAGGACCTTTGGTGATTTTTCTTTTGAAATTAGGACTCAGGGACTATTTCTGATAATTTTTGAAACTTGGGGGACTGAAACTGCCAATTATGCAAATTTAGCTCATTTTTCATCTGTTTTTAAACATTTTGCATCTGAAACATATAAAATGCAATTTTGAAATATTTTCAGTATTTTGATGCATTTCTGAGCATTTTTAAACGTTTTGCAGTTCAGATTTAACCAAAAATGATGAGTATTCACACACTCATCAGTTACGTTAAAAGTCAAATACTCAAAAGTCAAAGTCAAATGTCAACTTTAAAAAGTCAAAGGGTAAAATAGTCATTTTACCTTATAAAAATTTACGAGTTGCTACAGTCTCTACCCCTTAAGGGAATTCGGTCCCGGAATTCAGTGTGTGTTATCCGATGTTGAAGTGTCTAGGAAAATGTGGGTGTATGCGCTGAATTCTAATCTTTGCGTTCTCAAGTTTCTGGTCATAGAATGTGTTATGTACCATTCTATGTTTTTGGTGGTGGCTTAAGTTGATAATCTAAAGGATTTTGTTAAAATCTTATAGAGTCCAATATATCTCAAGTTTGGCTTTTCCCGATTCTAAAAACGAATCATATCTTATTGTATCGAGGCTTTCAACAATACCTTAATTTCTAACATGGAGTTTTTATTAAATTTTAACGCCTTACATATATTTAATTTTTTTTTCTAGTGATAGTGTGTAGTATGCAGCCAAATTTGTATTTGTATGGTTTCATTAGTTGTTTCGTGTGTGATCTCTAAACACCTTAGTCCAACAAATGGTTGACTGACACTTTCGTCTATATAGTGCCTTAAATGGAATAGTTTTGTTGTTGTTAGGGTAACTGTTGTTAATCAAATGTGTAAGATATTGTTGATGTGAAATGGTTTATAATGATGTGATAATTGTCGTTGTAGGAAGGTCTTGCTAGTGGCAAGTGGTTATTCAAACCATTTCCAAAGTTGATCATGTCTTAGGTGGTTTTGAGATGAAGGCTATATCGTATAGTGTTTATGTCTACTAGTTTTTGAAAGAAACGTGATACTGTGAAGTTTTACATACTGACTTATAATGGGGTTCAGATAATGATGTGATATGTTTGATGATTTAGAAGAGTGTAGTGTATGTTTACCATTATGCTTAGGTAGAGATGTCAAATTTACTTTAAAATCATAAGTGGATTGTAAAGGATTAAGGCGGAATGATAGCCTTGAAATCTAATCAGGCTAGTTCTTCCAAGAAATGACGAGAAGATTCGATGACTATCCCAAGATAGTAGTTAGGATTATTTCATAAATGAAAACTTTAAAGAATGAAATTAGATACTATAAATAAGTGTTAAGATCTCGCTGAGTGGTAAAACACTATCGTGTCTCTAGATCTTTTTAATGAATTCTGGTGGTTTATCGAGTTTAAGTTGGAAATTAACCTGAATATAACCCTTGTATAACTATTCTCAGTGTTTGAAAAATTTAAGTCGAACATAGTTAGTCAGACTATGTTCCATTGTCCCTAGGTTAAATATAGGTGACTAGGCTATATTTAGCCGAGGTTCGATAAAAATTTCAAATACCTAAATTAGGTATACTCGTGATATGTCCATAGCTTTTGAGAAAATATCCACAAGGCAAAGGCGATATCAAACCATTCAGTTGCAAGTCCCGGCCATAAAAGACTTGTAACCTATGTTTTCACATTCCATTGCATAGGAGATATCGAACCACCACAGTACTGTAACACAGGCGAATTGCATGAATTAATTCTTTCAGCTTGCTTTACAGCTCTATGGTCCATCCATACTATTACATTTCTCCTTGTGTCACCACTCCAAGAAACTGTAACAGGTTGGCCTTCCGAATCCACAGCAACTGCAACATGGGAACCAGGACAGATATATATATATCATATAAAAAGAGTAACTAGTAGAGGTAGTAAAATGCGCAAGTTGGGCGGGTTAATCATTTGTACGGCTGGGTCGCCTCAGAATATCCAAAAGACTTTATCCGCTTTGGGCGAGTCTCGGCCATTTTAGTTTAAGATAACTGTTTAAAAATTTGCCCATTTGACCCGTTAATGATTAAAAAACATAAAACCCGAATTGGCCATTCATAAGTAAATGCGTCGAAATTGTTGCCTCAAGTAACTAGCTTCACGGCAGACAAAAGCAGTAGAAACTAACCAAGAGAACATGTAGCTGCAAAACCTATGCCAGTTACTTCTTCACCAGCAACATCGGAAAGAGATAAAGCTCTTCTGACAGCAGTGCAGATGGCAAGCCAAATATCAGTTGAAGATTGCTGGACTTGCAAAAAATTCAGAAAAGAATAAATAGCATGTAGAAATGTAGTGATAAACTTATGATAATGTCTTTTTTAGAAGGACTATAAACATCTTTATTTTCTGTTTAGCAATTAATCAACAACCACGGCTTTCAAATGTAACAGTTTCAGCAAGTTCGTCTAACAATAAAAAAAATAAGACATGCAAGTCAATAATTCCAAATATAATGAACATCAAGCACTTCTGAGAACACCAATCCGATATTTCAGGTCAACCGATATGTAATTATCTAACCTTCTTCTACTGATGTAATTTATAATATCATTTTTAGCAATATGACCATGGATCTTATTTTGTAAACATCTAAGTGTTCATGGTCCAAATTACTACTAAAGAAACTAGTTTATTACCTCAACACAATTGCCTTCTTTCCAAATTTGTATTGGGCTGCTAGCAGAACCCAAAAGTTTCCTAGCCTCATCAAAAAGACCTGCAACATCCACTCATCCAGTAAGTTATAAGGACTGCAATACATAACAAAGTTACAATATTCTTTTGTTTGGTCCGTAGATCAAATACTCCCAAAATAAAATGCCTAACTTCTGATTATGTTGTACCGAAAGAAATGCAATATTCATTCATCGCTAAGTTTTCAGTCTGGTTTTTCAATTTTGCCCGTTAGCAACTAATACTTCGATATATGAACTTCAATTTTGGAAAGTAGTGGAAATCATCGCGTTATAGTGGAGACTAAGGAAACATCAACTTACTTTCTATGCCCCGATATATATACAACGATTGCTAGGAATTAGAAATGGATACGTATCAATTATCCGTATCCATGTTATCAAAACTCTAACAAATACTTCATCTACGATATTTTTTAAATCCAACTGGACGCTTTGAACTCTGTAACCAAATTTCATTCCTTTCACCGTCATTCACTCATTCATATGTGAAGATATCTCAGAGTCTATTCACACTACTCAAGCAATTCAAAGCACCTCAAACACTCCTAAATCTCTACACACAATGCAAATCCTACTCGACCAAAACACGCTCACGTGTCATAGAATGTAACTAACCAGAACAGAAGTTAGTTATTTCAGTCATACTAGTTAGTCAGTTTTTATCTGTAGACTCAAGGTAAGATCTTTAAATATGCAATCTCAAGCATCTTTCATTTCTCAAAATTTGTCTTATAGAAGCATTTGTTAACGTACTTGTGTATGAGGGGCGGACCTAGTGGGGTTCCCGGCGGGGGGGGGGGGGGGGGGGGGGGGGGGGGTTCACGGGAATCCGACGGATGTTTGTCGCCTAGTGTAAATTTTCGTTAAAAATCCCAAATTCTTGGAAATGAACCTGATCTCGAAATTTTTTGTCACACACATACATGCTTTGTTTAGTTAGAAATACTTTTCTTCTTAAATTGTTTACTAGTTTTAATGAAGTCGTATCTTTTAGTTTATTTTTATTTTTCTAAAACTCGTAAAAAAAATTGTGCATCCGATGATTCACAGTCCTGGGTCCGCCCCTGTGTGTATGTACTCATTAAGTGTAAAATGACGTAAAAGCTGAACACCTCTTTTATTAGCCTTTCAAATAGGAACGCTTAAACAAAATCCAAAAGGTAAACACTCATTACCAAACAAGCATTATATTCTAAACGCTAAAAGCTCCAAAGATTATGTCATCATGAAACCGCGTTAAAACTATTTTACCATCATTATTTCACCAAATTACAACCTAACGTTTGAACTCGCTAGAAAAGGGTCAATAGACAAAGATGTCACTAAAATTTCGGGAAAAAAAAAGTGCGCCTAAGGTACTGAACTTATAGGAAGCAGATTGTTCTATAATTTCAGTGTTAATCGGAGTGACTTGAACTATATTTTTGGATAAGTTAAATAACGTATATTTTCATAAATTCAGTGACCTCAAAATGTCATGTTTTACAGTAACCTAAGGCTAAAAGTAGTGGTGGTGAGTCAATCACGGCCACCTCAGCCTTCTCTCTCCTCTAATTTCGATAAATCAAATACAGTTGACTTAACCAATTCAACACCTAAATTGATAAATTCAGTTATTCACCTAGCACTATATAATACTCATATCCAGTTCATATATTCAACTGAACTGTGTGTGTGTTTGAGAGAGATAGAAAATAAGTAGACCTGCACGCGCGCTGCCGGTACCGACGTCGATACCGAGGAAGATTGAGCGACGGTGACGTGCGACGGCAGCGGTGGTGGTGGTGACGACGGTGGTCATGTTGAAAGAGTAGTGGTGATTGTGTCAGAAGGTGTGTTTTGTTGACCATTTAACAAGTTGTTAGAGTTAACTCAACACACCATTCGTGGATCAGGCCCATCCACTTCAGAAAGAGGGTTCGAATTCTAACAGGGGGTTCAATAATCCAAGCTGTAGGGTCAATGAGGGTTTAGAACACGTAAAAGATTCGTAAGTTGGATCATGGGGTTAAAACTGATTTAAAGGGTCCGATGAAGGGTTTAAATATTATCAAAGGTCCAATCGTGCCTGTTTTGACGGTTCAGATGAGTTAAATGGTATTCTTGGACAGTAATTATTTTAAAAATGGCGCTTCTTAACATTCTAAATAGGTAACACGAGGCTATTTATTTGTTTACGTTACATTCTCGATTTACGATTTTACGGCTTCACATTCTTAGCAGGACCAACTAAATAACAAATTGAGTTTCATCATCAATCACACAATTATGATTAAACATAAATTATATATATAATCTCAAGAACTTTAAGCACAAAACATAAATCACAATGGTCGTTTAATACGTCTTATTAAGTTCAATCCATTGTGAGATATACCAACTCATCATATGTTTAATAAGAGTGCATTTCTGTACATACGTTTATTGTACAATATGTATTTTATCAAACTTTTATTATAAAAAAATATATTATTAGCTATTCATTGTATAATTAACTAAAAATAATATGATAAGGTCGAAATCTATTAAACTTTGTAAGGTTCAATGCAACATGAATGTTTTGTATAACAAGTTATACGTTGACGTGGTAATGAGTTGGCCTTGTATTGAACTTTACATTATACTATGCATCGATGATACCCTAAATATACTCAAAAGAAACATATGATCATTTTACAATAAGTTTTTTTGTCGATATCAATTTAGTTACTGTACGAAAGTATAGGCAACACAAGATGAACAATATAACCTTTATTCAGATCTAAGCTGCAATAGTCAGCTTAGATTAATAGTATCCAAATGTTACAAGATTAGATTAATGTCAATGAGACAATAATCATGTAAATGTAAAGACAAGACAAGATCAGTGAAATGATCTGAAAGTAGAGAAGAGAGTGATACAAAAGACTGCACACTCAAGTGTGTGTAACCCTAGATTAAGGGACTTATTAAATAGGAGATTAAGTTACACTAAGACCCCTCTAACGGCTATAAATGACTCATCAGCAGAAATGAATAACGCTTCAGCAGAAACCAGCTTCTTGGAACTTTAAACCTTTTATTCTTTGTCCACGAATAACCCCTGTAGAATCTCTGCAATGATCATAACTTGAAAGCCATTAGGAACTGATAGAATTATATGTTTGCCACAGATTATTACTCCAAATTCTGACATTCCCCCTTAATCTGATGAGCAAACATATCAAACAATATCAATTTTTCACACAAAAATTTATGCTGGTAAACAGGGAGATTTTTAGTGAGAATGTCTGCAGTTTGGTTTGAAGAGCCAATCTTCTTAGCACTTATAACACCTTTTGCAATTTTCTCCCTGATGAAGTGAACATCAATTTCAAAGTGTTTTGATCTTTCATGAAAAACAGGGTTGACAGCAAGTTGTAAAGCAGATTTGTTGTCACAAAAAAGATTAACAGGAAGATTGATATCAACTTTTAGATCTTTTAGGATTTTTTGAATCCAAATGATTTCACAGGCAGCAGTAGACATAGATCTATACTCTGCTTCTGTGGAAGATTTTGAAAGAGTGTTTTGTTTTTTACTTTTCCATGAGATCAAACAATCATTGAAGAAAACACAATAACCTGTGACAGATTTTCTGGTCTTCTTGCATTTGGCCCAATCAGCATCACTATATCCTTCAAGATGATTTTCAGAGTTGCTGAAATTGTACCTTAGACCTTTTCCTGGAGCTCCTTTTAGATATCTCAGAACATTGAGGGCACATTCCAGATGAGATTTTAAGGGAGAATGCATATATTGTGCCATACAATGAACTGAGTATGAGATGTCAGGTCTTGTATGGGTGAGATAGATAAGTTTCCCAAGTAACTTCTGATAACCAGTGATGTTGACAAGCAATGGGTCATCAGCAGTGGGAATGTATGGAAGCACAGAGTTGGGTTCCATAGGAGTGGACACAGGTTTGCACCCAAGAAGACCAAATTCTTTGAGGAGTTCAAGACAGTATTTTCTTTGAGAAAGACAAATGTCATTCCCAGTTTTTAAAACCTCAATGCCAAGGAAATATTTTAGATTTCCCAAGTCTTTGATATGAAATTTGGATTTTAGAAACTCTTTAAAAAGATTTATCTCATCAATGCAGTTTCCAGTAAGAACAATATCATCCACATACACAAGCAGAGCAATAAACTTGTTATTCTCTGTTTTGGTGAACAGGGAGTGATCATTAACAGATTGAACAAAGTTATTTTCTTTTAAAACACTAACAAGTTTTTCATTCCATTTCCTGGGAGCTTGTTTTAGGCCATATAGAGACTTGACAAGTTTACAAACTTTATTTTTATTGTTCTCATTACAGAACCCCTTGGGGATGGTCATATAGATATCCTCATCAAGATCTTCATACAAGAAAGCATTGTTAACATCAAGTTGAAAAAGAGGCCATTTGTTTTTTACAGCTAAGGCAATAAGACATCTAACAGTAGACATTTTCACAACAGGGGAAAAAGTTTCATCATAGTCTATTCCTTCCCTTTGGTTATAGCCTTTAAAAACTAATCTAGCCTTGTATCTATCAACTTCACCATTGGCTTTATATTTGATTTTAAAAATCCATTTGTAACCAATGGGAGTTCTATTAGGAGGTAGATCAGTTATATCCCAAGCATGGTTTTCATTTAGGGCCTCAATTTCAGAATTCATAGCATCTACCCAATTACTATCAAGGATAGCTTCTTCATAACAGGTAGGTTCAATACTTTTATTAAGACTAGAAGCAAAGCAATAATTATCCTTGTTAAGATTAGAGTAATTAACAACTTTTTCAACCCCATATTTGACTTTTCCTTCAACAATAAAGTCATTTAGATTACTGGGCAACTTAGAAACTCTAGTTGACCTTCTAGCAGTAGTGGCTGGCAAGCCTTTTTCTTGTTCAGCAGAATCGGATGATGTATCAGCAGAATCAGAAGATGCATCAGCAAGATGTGATTCATGTGATATGTTGCCCTCAGGGTGTGTATTATCATCTATAGATGTTGCAACTGGTTCATCAATCCTAGTAGGATGACTTACCACTGTGCTATCATCATAGGATGTCACTCTCCCTTCATCATTGGGACTTGTTTGTGAGTCAAAGAAATTTTTGTGGTTTAAATCTTTAGGCACATAAGTTTCAACAAAAGGTTTTGACACATAATTTTTCATTTTGAATGGAAACACAGTTTCATAAAATTTGACATCTCTGGAATAAAAGATATTTTTTGTTTCTAGGCTCAAGAGTTTATAACCTTTTTTTTCATTTGAGTAACCAATAAGAACACTTTTTTCAGACCTACTACCAAATTGGTCAGAGATGTTGAGAATAGTGGCATAGCATAAGCAGCCAAAGACTCTAAGGAGAGAGAGTGAAGGGTCATGCCCATACACAAAGAAGAATGGGGACTTGCCAGACAGAACTGAAGAGGGCAACCTGTTTATGACATAGGCAGCAGTTAGAACACATTCAGGCCAAAGATATAGAGGTAATTCCCCCTGAAACATAAGGGATCTAGCAACATTAAGGAGATGCATATGTTTCCTTTCTGCAATGCCATTTTGTTGTGGAGTATAAACACAAGATGTTTGATGTAGAATTCCTTTTTCATGAAAGAATTGTTGAAGTTTATTATTGACAAATTCTGTCCCATTATCACTTCTAAAAACTTTGACATTGTGTTCAAATTGATTTGATAGCATATGAGTAAAGTTAACAATGGAAACATAAACATCATCCTTCCCCTTAAGCATATAAACCCACACTGCCTTGGAATAGTCATCAACTACGGTTAAAAAATATTTATAACCATCTCTGCTAGTGATTTTATATGGTCCCCAAACATCAAGGTGAACAAGTTGACCAATTTTAGTGGATTTATGTTCACTTAGAGGAAATGGTTCTCTGGTTTGTTTAGCTTTATTACAAGTATCACAGAGATGATCAGTTTCAGATGAACTATCAAATTTAAGAGTGGGTTTAAGTATGTGTAGGACTTGGTCAGAGGGATGACCAAGTCTTTGATGCCAGAGATTTCTAGAGACATGACAAACAGATATGCAGTTGTTAGAAGTAATCTTACATGTAGAATCTATATCAAATATATATAATCCATTGTATTGTTTACCAATCCCCACAATCCTTTTTTGATGTAAATCCTGTATATAGCAATTAGATTCATTAAACCCAACAAACATCTTATTGTCTCTAGCAATCTTATGAACAGATAGTAAACTAACATTGTATTCAGGAACAACAAGAACATCAAAGAGAGTTAGGTCATTATTGACCTTTAAATCACCAATTTTAGTAATTAAGGCCTGAGTACCATTGGGATGTCCAACAGTTAACCCAAGATTTGAAATGTTAACAACATTGATTAAAAAATTTTCAGACACGGTCATGTGCTGATTTGCACCAGAATCAACAATCCAACCAAGACTGATGTTTCCAAATAAGGATTTAGTGTTGTTGTTAAAAAACTTGTTGAAGTTTACATTAAACTTGACATTGCCATTAAAGAAGGTTCCTGAAAAAATTTTACCTGCCAAGTTGGCATTAGCAGATGACACATTGTTGTCATTGAGGAGACTCATAAGTCTCGAGAGCTGTTCATTAGACAAGGAGACAGGAGAGTTGCTAGCACTATTATCAGTGACACAATTGGTTTTAGCAGAAACATTGTTACTGCTGAAAGGTTTACCATTAAAATTTCTTTTAACATATCCAGCAGGATACCCAACAAGATCATAACATCTATCAACAGTATGACCAGGTTTTTTGCAATTAGTACATTTGAGGTTCATGTTTGGTCCTCTGCTATTAGAGCTGTTACCATTATTAAAACCAGAAACTTTGTTGTTAAAACCTCTTTTGTTATCAAAAAATTTTCCACCATCAGAAGTTTTTGCAGCAAAAGCTGTAGCATTGGGTTTAGCAGAGCTATTCCCAGATGAGACATTTCTGTGAGATTCTTCTCCAGAGACAACAGAAAAAGCAGTTTTGACATTAGGTAAAGGATCTCTGGTTAAAATATTGCTTCTGATGGGAACATAGGAGTCATCAAGACCCATAAGAAATTGCATTAACTTGATTAGCTGATTGTGTTTTTCAAAATGTTTTGCAGCCTCACAAGTGCAGGGAGGCAAGCTAATCATACAATCAAATTGTTTTCATAAAGAGTTAAGATTGTTATAGTAATCAGCAAGAGAGGACCCACTTTGACTAAGAGAATTTATGTTTTTGTGCAAATTAAAAATAGCTGAACCATCAACTTTATCATAGGTATCTTTAAGATCATTCCACATTTCATAAGGAGTTTTAGAATAAATAGCACCAGCAAATAATTCAGGGCTGAAAGAGTTGAGGATCCAAGTGACCACAACAGAGTTACAAGTGTCCCATTGATTAGCAAGACTGGGGTTTGAATCATTTCTTATGCAAGTACCATCAATAAACCCCAACTTGTTATGGTTCCTTAAGGCAAACGTCATGGCCATATTCCATATTTTATAATTTTCAGTTCCAGTGAGTTTAATAGAAATAATGGGAGTACCATTGGTGTTATTGGGGTGTAAATACAAAGCATCACCAAAGGATAAGCTTTTCTCAATGGAACCACCACCACCAACATTATCATCACCAATAGCCATAATACAAACAATAAGACAGAAATAATAAGACAGACAAAGAATCACAGACATATATAATAATAAGAGTAAATAGACAAGTAAATAGGACTTTGTAATAAGAAACAACAAGCACCAAGCCTGTGGACTAGGGTAAATCAGAGCAGGTATTCGTACCACTCAAAGGTGGCAAATCAAGATGTTAGTCTACCCGTTTGCACCCACAGAGACTTAAGTACTGTATGTTTAAAGAGAAGATAAGACTTAGACTTACAGAGAAATATGCAGCGGAAGAACAAATCACAATCACCCTAGATTCACTTAGTCTAGGGTAAATTGTAAACAGAAGATAACCAGTGATTACGCCAATAGCAATAACCCCAAACCACACCTTTGTTGCCAAAGAGAATCAATGAGCCTGAAGCTCTGATACCATGTACGAAAGTATAGGCAACACAAGATGAACAATATAACCTTTATTCAGATCTAAGCTGCAATAGTCAGCTTAGATTAATAGTATCCAAATGTTACAAGATTAGATTAATGTCAATGAGACAATAATCATGTAAATGTAAAGACAAGACAAGATCAGTGAAATGATCTGAAAGTAGAGAAGAGAGTGATACAAAAGACTGCACACTCAAGTGTGTGTAACCCTATATTAAGGGACTTATTAAATAGGAGATTAAGTTACACTAAGACCCCTCTAACGGCTATAAATGACTCATCAGCATAAATGAATAACGCTTCAGCAGAAACCAGCTTCTTGGAACTTTAAACCTTTTATTCTTTGTCCATGAATAACCCCTGTAGAATCTCTGCAATGATCATAACTTGAAAGCCATTAGGAACTGATAGAATGATATGTTTGCCACAGATTATTACTCCAAATTCTAACAGTTACATGTCTGTGAGATACACACATACGCTACAAGAATTGTACTGTATTTGATACAGAAGCTTGGTTTATTTATAAACTATGCACTTTTTTTTCTTTTTTTTTGACAGTAGTAGTTTGAAATTATTTCATCTAGATAAATATGAAATGTCTTTTGTTAAGTAAAGTATTCGAAGCAACTCCTTAATCTTAAATTCTTAATGATCATCATATGGTTTTCGCTAGATACATAGTGTGGCAAATAAACGCAAGCGAAACCAATAGTTCGAAATTTGTGTATGAACCATATTTAATCTTCATCTACTTGATCTTGCTTTTATTATGTTTTTCGCATCGGATTTTCAAGCTATCACCACTTACCAACCATTTCGACTGCATCCTCGAATTTATTGAAAGGAGTTGATCGACACATAGGGTGTTAGTCGTCATTCGTCAATATAATACTCTTGCTGAATACAATGGTTAGGACCGGTACAAATGTTTTACGATATGTAGCATGTGAATATCACGTTTCTATTTATATACCTAAAACATCATGTTGCATTTTTAGAAAGGACATTGGTACTCGCATGCTCATAAAATTGACTAACTAGTGCCGATTAAACTCTAGTACGTAAGTGATGACGTATAGTCTGGAGTCGGGTCATGAACCCGACCACAGTCCACTACTTTCAAGCCTGGTACGAACTGGGCCAATATCAATAAGTGTTTGGGCTCACGAAAGCCCAAGCCCATATCTATTTACGGAATAGATATCCGATATCTTCTAAAATAAGAAGATAATCATTCCCAACCGACTTAGGCGGGATACGCCGAAGGTTGGGGAACACGGAACCAACAAGGATTCCGTGCGTATATAAAGGGAATCATATCCCTCATTGAAGGTACGATCTCATAACCCTAAAATTCCTTAAACCCTAAACCGATTACTCACTCTCACGCCGGAGGATAATCGTGGGAGACAATCCCACGGTAAGCCTAACGGTGTTTCTTGTCTCTTAGTGCGCAGGTCTCAAGCAGCAATTCTCAATTGGTATGAGAACCGGAGCTCCAAATCAGGAACGTCCAACTTTTGTATCAACAAGTGGCGCCATCCGTGGGACCCTACACTAAGAATCGACACTAGAATGACAAAGCACGGCAATCAGCGATCGCAGTCAGATCTTATGGGGAAGAAGTCGCAGAGTGGACTAACCCCTAAGCAGACCTCTAGGACAACCAGCGCTGCTAAAAATAAGGGGTCAGGACAAGACTTGATCTTCCCTCTGGTGGAACCGCACTCGGGAACAACCCAAGTCACTACAACCACCACGAGTGGAGTAGACCCACTGCGCACCGTCTTTACTACTCCCTTCCAATCGGTGCTAGAAACTGACCTGACAAAGGTACCAGAGGCACCAGGTCGGGATAAGAGTGCCGCGGTAGAAACAAACGCACTCACTCTCGAGGGAGTCGCGCCAGAATTAGCACCAGAAGCTTTCGTATCCCAAAACTACGAAGCATTGGCGGCCCTCATGCAAGAGGAAGAGAAGAATAGATCAGGGCGGAACCTGAAAGCCCGACTCAATTTCGATTCGGAATACGATACTTCCCCACTGCGCCACCAGAAGGAAAAGCGCAGAGGAAGCGGTCATAAACCCCCAGTATTCAACAGAATCGGGAGGAGAATCGAGGGTGATGAGACATCTCACTCGCAACACTTGAGTGATAGTGATAGAGAAGAACGGCGTACCAGTGTCTACGCCAGACTGGGTAGCCGTAGAGTACATGATAGACTGGGGCGAAAGTATTCCCCAAGTGAAAGCCCTTCAGATCCAGACTATAAGTCAGATTCTGAGGATGGCCGGCGCAAGCACCGTAAGAAGGTAAATTCATCTTCTGACAATTCCTCGGACAACGAGGATAGTGATACAGGACATTGGAAATCCAGAAGCAGACGCGATAGCCAAGAGGAAGACATGTCTCTCCCATGGCGCCGTCAGAAAGTGGATGCGTTCACCAGACGCATTAGTGATTTCTCTGAGAACAAGAAAAGGCGCATGCCTGCAAATGTTAAAACCTATGATGGGACAGGTGATCCTGACGATCACCTAAAAATCTTTGAATCAGCCGCGACCATTGAAAACTGGCCACAACCAGTGTGGTGCCACATGTTCAATTCCACACTGGTAGGAAGCGCGCGTAACTGGTTCAACAAACTCCCACGAAGGAGCATAAATGGTTTTGAAGAGTTGAGAAAGGCGTTTCGCCTAAATTTTACTCAACGGAAAAAGTGCGCTAAAAATCCTGTCGAACTCGCCAGGGTGAAGCAGAACCAAGGAGAATCTACGAGCGCATTCATGGAACGCTTTAAAGATGAATGCATGCAAGTTAAAGCATGTCCTGAAGTACTAAAGATCTCTGGCTTCATGAATGGGATTAATAATCCAGAGCTCATCAAGAGATTGAACGACAAGATCCCTGAGACTTTTGATGAACTCATGAAGCGCTCTCGGTCTTTTGTCCAGGGGGAAGCCGCCGCGGCGGATAGCAAAAAGAACCACTCGAGTTACCGGTCACAGGAACAACCTGGGAGACAATCCAATGACCGAGGTAGTAACCGTAATAGGAGCTATCGCAGCCAGAGGAGCGGCAGAGATAATGACAGGTACACTCCCCTGATCAAAACCCCAAAGGAAATACTCGCAGCAGAAGGAGCGAATTTCCCAAGACCGCCGCAGATGCGCACACCAGAAGATCGGCGCACTGGGAATGGATACTGCGACTACCACGCGCAAAAGGGTCACACCACTAATGAATGTGTCCAGCTGCGCCAACTCATCGACAAGATGGTCAAAGAGGGTAGACTGGACCACTTGGTGAAAAACATTAAAGAGGGAAGAGATAAACAAAAGAATGGAAACAAGAAAGAAACGTCCAAAGATAAGGCCGACACAATCTACATGATACAGACATGGCAACGAGTCACTAGACAGAAGGTCAGCCAGGAGTTTTCCCGAAGAAGTGAAATCTCTTTCCCTACTCTAACTGCGGACAACGCAGTAGCAGAGCCACTCACCATTGAAATCAACGCGGGTGGTCATGATATACACCGCATGTACATTGATGGTGGGGCGTCGGCAAATATCATGTATGAGCATTGCTTTAAAAGACTACGACCTGAAATACGTAGCCAGTTAAACCCGGTCAGCACAACACTTACTGGTTTCACGGGTGAAAAGATATGGCCTCTGGGGCAACTGCGATTACTAGTCAGTATTGGCAACGCAGAGCACTCTACGACAGCCTGGATGGACTTCATGGTGATCAAATCCCCCTCGCCATACAATGGCATCATTGGGAGACCCGGGATATCAGCCATGCGTGCGGTGCCATCAACAGCGCACGGGATGCTTAAGTTCCCAGTAGAAGGGGGCGTTGTTACTATTTACAACGCCACGGTACCAAATAGAGAATGTAACACGGTTACATGCGAAATGGCACCGATCCCAAAGCAGTGCGTGGCCAAAGTCCCCAACTTGAAGGTTGCGATTCACCCAGATTACCCGAAACAGGAAATAACCATTGGAGGGTCATTGTCGGACAACGGCAAAGCAGCCGTGTGCGCGCTCCTACAAAAGAACGTGGATATTTTCGCATGGGAGCCAAAACACATGACTGGAGTACCACGCTCGATCACAGAGCATAAACTGAGAATCCGACAAGGATACACACCGATACGCCAGAAGAAGCGTGGCCAAGCCCCAAAGCGTGCGCAGGCAATCCTGGCAGAGGTACAGAAATTGGTAAAAGCGGGAATTATGCGTGAAGTCTACTACCACGACTGGCTCTCTAACCCAGTAATGGTGAAAAAGAGCGACGGTAGCTGGCGAATGTGTGTAGACTTCACCGACCTTAACAAAGCATGCCCACAGGACTGCTATCCATTACCAAAGATAGACTGGAAAATAGAGTCCTTGTGCGGATACCCGTTGAAGTGTTTTCTCGACGCGTACAAGGGATATCACCAGATACAGATGGCTAAGGAAGACGAGGAAAAAACAGCTTTCCACACAAGCCAAGGCGTTTACTGTTATACAAAAATGCCCTTTGGCTTGAAGAATGCGGGTGCCACCTATCAGCGTTTAGTAGACAATGCCTTTGAAAAACAGGTGGGACGCAACCTGGAAGTCTATGTGGATGACCTGGTCATAAAAAGCCATACTGAAGTTGAACTTGTGCGCGACATGGCAGAAACGTTCAAGACTCTACGTGAGATCAACATGAAGCTGAATCCCAAGAAATGCACCTTCGGCGCTACTGAAGGCATGTTCTTAGGATACCTGATAGAACCTGACGGCATAAAGCCTTGTCCAGAGAAGACAAAGGCGGTAATAGATCTTCCCTCACCACGCACGGTGAAGGAAGTCCAATCCCTCAACGGAAAACTGGCCGGTCTAAACAGGTTCTTGTCTAAGTCAGCAGAAAAGTCATTGCCCCTTTTCAAAATGCTCAAGAAGTGTATGAAAAAGGGTGACTTCCGGTGGACAACAGAGGCAGAAGAAGCCTTCACTACACTCAAACAGCATCTAGCAACGCTCCCAACACTCGTTGCACCTCGACCAGGGGAAGAACTGATCATGTATTTATCAGCAACTCATGGGGCAGTCAGCGCAGTGCTACTCACATATAGGGACTCAGTGCAAACTCCTATCTATTTTGTCAGCAAAGCGCTCAAGAAGACGGAGATGAACTACAGTGCCATGGAGAAGTTAGTCTTGGCATTAGTGTTTGCCGCCAAGCGATTACGCCGGTACTTCCAGGCGCACCCGATAGCGGTAATCACAGATCAAGCCATCAAGCAGATCATCTCCAAACCTGATGCGTCAGGACGACTCCAGAAGTGGAGTGTCTTACTAGGCGAACACAACATCTCTTACAGACCACGTACCGCAATAAAAGGACAAGTTCTGGCAGACTTCATCATCGAGAAACCAGATACTGATGAGGTACCCGCACCAAGAGAGCAGGAACTACCAGATCCATGGATTTTGTTCACAGACGGATCCTCATGCGTGGACGGATCAGGAGCCGGCCTTATTCTCACAAACCCAGAGGGAATGGAATTCACTTACGCACTGCGTTTTGAATTTACAGCCACAAACAATAAGGCAGAATACGAAGCCCTAATCGCCGGACTACGCATCGCAGCTCGAATGGGTGTGCGTAACTTGGAAGCGAATGTAGATTCCCGGCTAGTAGCCAACCACGTGTTGGGCGAGTACGTGGCCAAAGAAGAGAATATGATTCAGTATCTTGAGAAGACTAAAGCACTGATCAAAGGCTTTGACAGATTTACTATCAAGCAAGTCCCTAGAGCAGAAAATCGCAAGGCAGATGCACTGAGCAAAATCGCCTCGACAAGCTTCGCACATTTATCGAAGCAAGTGCTGGTGGAAACACTGAGAAGTAAATCCATATCGGAGATGGAAGTCTCCGCGGTCATAGAAGAGGATGGTCCTACATGGATGACACCGATTACGGAATTCTTAGGCAAGGGAACATTACCACAAGAACAGACAGAAGCTCGCAGGATACGGCGCACAGCGCAGAGATTTGAGTTGCGAGACAACGTATTGTACCGACGTTCCTTCCTCCAACCATGGCTCCGCTGCGTTGGCCCCCTACAAGCAAATTATGTGCTGCGAGAAATTCATGAAGGTTCATGCAGCATGCACGCAGGACCACGATCTGTTGTAGCACGCGCTATGCGATCAGGATACTACTGGCCAACCATGCATCGAGATGCGCGGGACTTAATACGGAAGTGCAATGATTGCCAAGTTCATAGACCCGTCCCGCGCCAACCACAGCACGAGCTAACACCAATCACGGCGCCATGGCCATTCTATAAATGGGGCATTGATATTGCAGGTCCTTTCCCAATAGCAGCGGGTGGTCTTAAGTTTCTCATAGTAGCTATAGACTACTTCACCAAGTGGATCGAGGCAAAAGCAGTAGCGACAATCACCGGCAATCAGGTAAAACGCTTTGTCTGGGACAACATTGTATGCCGCTTCGGATTACCTGGTGAAATCATCTCGGACAACGGGAAACAATTCTGAGACAACCTGATTCGCCTCCAAACAGTCAAGTTATATCACACAAGCTAACCACTTGTGAATGGCCAACCGTAACAAACTTAAAACAGCTCAGAAGGCAAATGCAATTTAGATCAGAGGAATATAGTGGATTCCTGGGTCGTTAAGTCCCACGGAGGATGAATTGGTGTAAAAACACTTGATCAGATGGTAAAATGATCACTAAGGATAGTGATCAACAAGGATATTGATGGAAAATTACCTAAAGAAAAGATTTGCAAATTACAGCGACTTAAATGCAAATTAAGAAAATTAAAAAGTTAAAATCTATTAAATAAACGCTATCACTATTTTTAAAGTGATGAACGTTTAAAACCTAAAACGTACGTTTAAATAAAATTACGTAAACGTACAAAATAAAACGTGAGTTTTAAAGAAATAAAAGGCCTATAAATATGAAAATGATATTTTTACAATCCTAATAATATTAGAAAATTATTAGAAAAAGAAAATTATTTTTAAAACTATTTATTTAATTATTATTAATTAAAAACTATTTATTAAGTATTTAAAATGCACTAAAATACAAGAAAATACAAAATTAACCTAGAAAAATGAAATTATAAGTTAGAAAAATCTAAAATATGATAAAACTTATTTTAAAACTGAAAATATATTTTTAAGACTTATTATGTATTTATTATTAATTTAAAACTATTTAAAACTAATTAAAATGCTAGAAAATACTATTTAGACCAAGAAAATTATGGAAAAATACTTTTTAGGATTTTTATATTTATCTTAATCTATAAAAATTGAAAACATATTTTTTTAAGCTTTTTCTTATTTATTTGTATTAAAAACTATTTAAAAAGGATTAAAAACTATTTAAAATAAAGAAAAATAGCAAACAGTGTAGGAAAAATCTGAAAAATTCAGAAAAATACTAAAATATTATTCTAAGTTTATAAAAAATATAAAAACATATGCTTATGTGGAGGAAAAAGCTACTGCTGTGCAACTGCTTAATAATAAGCAATCCAAAATAAGCTATAAGCCACAAATGAGTACCAGCTGAACACAGAAGCTAAATAATGCTATATTAAGTATAACTTAACTAATTATCAGTACCCTAGATCACTAAAGAAGCTTAAATTAGTTTTGAGCTTATGAGATTAAAAGTACAAAACAGTGATCAAGGGGGTACCTTTAAGCACTTGCACAAGCTAAACAAGTAAGCTAAATGGAAAAACAGATAAAGGGAATTAAAATAGACCTGGCTAACTACACAAGGACCAAAAATCAGCTCCTCACAAGCTTCAATGAAGCTTGTACAAGGGCTGCAAGTTGTGCTTGTACACACTCAGTGAATGCTGAGTGTGTGCAGGGCATATCTTGCCTTGTTGGAAGCTGAATAAAAGCTTATTAGAGCTTGTTAAAAGGAAAACCAAATTGATAATATTAAACTAGACCTAATGATCTTGCAAATCCCAAAGTCTCATTGAATTTGATGAAGAAATGAATCAATGAGACTTCAACAAAATTTTGCAAAAACCTGCCTTACCAAATTTTGACTTTTGAAAACAGAAATGGATATTTGACTTTCTTGAAATTTGGTTTGATTTTAATGACTGACTAAGTTATAATAAGCTAGGAAAAGATTAAATTAAGCTATGGTACTAAGTTTTAAGCTACTATGGTGAGTTTTGCTATTTAAAACCTTAACAGTTAACTATATTATGAGATTATACATCATTTTGACTTTTTAACTAAAGAGGATTGGTTTTTAAGCCTGAATTGAACTATTAGGTGTTATTGTGACTTATAACAACAAATAATAACAACACTACTGGTCTTAATCATGGATAACTTAGTAAAACCAAACACTCCTTATGAGAACTGATTTGAAGCTTTTAAAAGTTTTCCACTGATTAAGATCATGCAGATGATTAAGAACTTTATACTAACTATAGAAAAATAAGATTAGGTCAAAATTAACAGGTTTTAAGCATTGTAACTAGATTATGCAAACTTTAAGAAAATTACTTACAATTTGCTTTTATACTCAAAACTGAGAACTGAGGAATAAGATCACAACCTATGGCTTTCCACAAAGCTCTAAACCAAGATATAATCCAAAACCAGCTATGCTTCACCCAATATCATGAACAATTTCAAATGATGCCTTAACAGTTGACTTTTGTTGACTGAGAGAATTTTAAAAGTAAAAACTGAGTAGAAGCTTATATAAGCAATTAATAAGCTATAAGAGAGCTTATCAGAGCTTATGAGAAGTTAACAACCACTGATAACAACATTCAATTTAACTTGAGATTCTTTTGAAATTTGAAACTTAGCATGAACTTAAAACTTGCATTAAGGATGAAATTGATGTTTACAGAAGTTTGATTATACATTAAAAACATGAAATACAAAGCTTGAAAGTTAATTGATACATTGGAATTTAAAAATAAGTTAAAGCGACATATTCTACACTAAATTACACTACTTCATTTCTCATACTGCTCCATTCTTGATTTATATTGATCTTTTCAACCTTTGTCGACACTCTGAATCTTTCCCAGCATATTTGAACCATTGGATCATTAGAATTCATCTCATTTGTGCACATGGCACTTTTGGCGGGAAAAGTCATAGAACAGGTTTTTGCATTAAATGAGGTAATGAGTGTTTGCAAGGTGGAAAGGGAGAGGGTGATAGGTAGTTTTACAGCTGGAAAGGTGGGGGTAAGGTGGTAGCACAGGTGTGGGTGCAGGAGTGGTAACAGGTGGAGTTGGGAGGGATGAACAGTGCCTGGCGGGTTCTATTTCAAAAGTTGGGCCGGGTGTTGGGCTAGTAGCTGGGTTGAATTTGGATTGGGTAATAATAATAATAATAATAGGGTCCGGTTTGTATATAAAGCCCAAGGACCAATTTGTAATTTCAGTAACTTGAGGGACCTGAAGTGACAAGCTTCCAAAAGTTTCTTCTAGGGGCCAAACCTGCCAACTATGGTTAGTACAAGGACCATATATGAATATTTTTCCATTTTTAAACCTTAAGGACCTATTATGTAATTTTCTAAAACTTGAAGGGTTAAACTTGTAATTTTCCAAAAGTTTATCATAAGGACCATTTTTGTCATTTATAAATAGTACAAGGTTAAAATTTGATAATTTTCACTTTTTAAATTAACCAAGGACTATATTTGACATTTTCCAAACTTGAGGGACTAAAGTTGTCATTTTGTGATTTTTAAACTTTAAAGGGTTTATTATGACAACTTTTGAATCTCATGGACCTTAAATGACATTTTACTTTATTTTGATAAACCAGGGACTAGTTTTGACAACTTTTGAAACTTGGGGGACTAAAACTGCCAATTATGCAAACTTAATACGTTTTTCATCAGATTTTGGCATTTTTGCATTTAAAACATATAAAACACTTGTTTGTGATATTTTCATCATTTTGATGCATTTCTGAGTGTTTTCAGATGTTTTTGGCATTCTAACAGTATAAAAATGATGAGTATTTTCATCATTTTGATGCATTTCTGAGTGTTTTCAGACGTGTCGACTTGGACCTGCTGGAAGAAAGACGCGAACGCGCAGCCATACGGGAGGCAATGTCGAAGTCAAAAATGAAAGGATACTATGATGCCAAGGTACGCAGTGTTTCATTCAGACCAGGCGACTTTGTCTACCACGCCAATGAGGCAAGCCACGCAGAAGATACAGGTAAGCTCGGACCAAAGTGGGAAGGACCTTATGAGGTTACTTAAGCAACGGGCACAGGCGCGTACCGGCTACGAGGTTTGGATGGTCGTGACCTACCGCGCACATGGAACATCAGCAACCTCAAGAGGTGCTACCTATAAGAATAGCTACGGCACTCATGTATTCTTTTTATTTTTTACATATACTATTTTCTTTGTTATTTCTCATAAAACTTGCAAGTATTAATAAAATGCCGCGGTTTCTAGCTAACTCCGCGACACCTTTTAAATTGTTATCTTCATATACTGTATGTTTTAACAATTTTTTATTTCTTGCCCACGATGGCGTGCATGCACTACGAACAAACCCACGATGGTAAAAGGATAAGTTAACCTACTAAAAAACTTGTTGAGTAAGAGGGTTGCAAACCCATCAACATTGGATCACGTATCCTTGTTAAACACCTTGTTCTCGAGACGTTGGAATAAGAGATGTGCGCAACCCACGATGGTTGCGCCACAGCGCACACGTGCACGTTTAACAACTTAGGAACCAAGACGCTTGATACCCTAATAAGATATTTACAGTACGTTGTGAATCATAACATACACGCTTATGATAAAGTACTTAGAATTATTTTAAAAGTACACTATGATTTTCATACATGACTATGAATTTCCTACATTCGCTTTGGCTTAAAAGTTTGTTTCTCCGGCAACCAATACATCTTTCATGCAAAGACAAACAGATGGGTTTATATTACATATTTTAATCATATCCACAGCGAAAAAGAGACTTTTATTCATAACTACGAGTTATTACAAAAGATAGTCAACATGTCCACTATACGCTACTACAACGCTTAAGCGAAGAAGTACCAACGCGACTCTTTGCTTCTTGGGCTCCACTAACACCTTTCAACACATCCGCATCCCGATGTGATACAGTGGCCACACTTACTGGCACCCCATCGGACCTTGGCAAGTGTGCCGCACCAACCCCACACAAAATGGCCTTACCTGCTATACCTTCTTTTTTAGCGAGACGGGTGGCATGCGCTTCCAAGACTTCCTTTAAAGGTACCTCCTTCTCTAAAGCAAATGGATTCTGACTATCCCTGGGACGCGCAAAGACAGGTACTTGGAGCTGAGACTCATGAGGTTTCAAAAAATAGTCCAGCTGTGTGTCGGCACCCTCGGCACGATGACGCGCCAAAGTCAACCCCGCCATAATAACACTTATCGGGTAATCTTGATCGCGCTCAAGCTCCGAAATCATTGGGAGCTCTAGGTCTTTCATCCTCTGCATGGCAGCGACCAAATGATCATATGATTCAGCATCATAACCCGGCACCTTATCAACATGCGCCTTCAACAGTTCTGCATCATGGAGTCTTTCAACTGCTTCTGATTTACCACGCTCCAGAGCACACTGCACAACCTCTCCGAAGGCATTCACCACCTCTGGTGATTCCAGGGTGCTAAGGGCAGCCAGGCGAAGACCGTGGCCTATGAGCCACCTGCGCTCCGCAATTGTGGACATGAGCTGAGGATACAACTCCTCGTCATACTCGATGCTCATCTTGCGCAGTTTGGCCTCCTGCACTTCCAAAGACCAGCTCACAGTAGCCCCAAGCTCCCCCAACTGCGCGAACAAACTCTCCTTACCCTGCTCCAAATGTTTAAGTGCCCAGCGGCACGCAGACTTGTACCTGGCAGCCTCGGCTCGATCTTGACTGATTTGACACATTAGTGCCATCTTGTCCTCGGCCTGTTTTTGAGCGTACGCACTCAGATCCCTAGCCTCTGCACGGGCACTATCCAGTTGTGCTCGGGTGCTAGCCAGTTGCGCCTCCAACAAAGTTATTGTTTGGTCCTTCTGTGCACTTTGGTCCTCCCCACCAGATACCCGGTCTTTAAACTTCACAATTAGTGCAGCCTGTTGTGCGGAGACCTGTACCAATTATTCGACCAAATGCTCAAGGGGCACATCCGCATCAGATTGGTTTTCATTATCCTGGCTCTGCGGCTCAGAATGCGCTGACTGTATCGGACTCGCCTTGGGAGGTGACTCTATGACCTGCTCCATCCTGCGAATGATCACCAGCGCAATGTTAGAATCACAACTAGCACATTCACCAACTAATGAAAATTATACATGTATGATTTTACTTACTTTGGCTCCGCGTCATCAGCAGACGGGTGCGACGACGCTTCATCAGTGGAGGACAACTCCACAGTCTGAACCACGGGACGTTTCTTCCTTGAAGGGCCCGCACCATCATCTCTTCGGGTCCTTTTGCGACTAAGCGCAGCTTCTTCTTCTTCTTCCTCTTCAGGATGAGCCACAGCTACGGGCGATGACTGCGCTACCAGCGAAGTTACTTCAGGATTGGGACGGCTCTGCAGAGGCGTTGCCTCCACTGCAACTGAGGAACTGGTCCCTGTATCCCCAGCATTCAGTTCTATGACACGCCCTGCAGTCGCGGCTAAAATAGGCTCCTCATCATCCCTCAAAGGTCTTACTCCTGTCCTTACGGCTACGGGCTTCGCTAGCTGTACGACGGTGAATAGATCCATCTCTGCGCAAGACAAGACACATATACAAACAGGTTATATAATGCGCGACAAAGACGGAAGATTGTTCTTACATTATTTACACACAGAAGTACGGAGGAATAAGTACCCACCCTGGCCATTGGCGTTTAAAAAGATAGGGATCTCATCTTCGGGGCCAAAATAATTACGGCTGATCCCCATGTGCACCAAAAATCCCTCAGGATATGCACTAATGGGGATGCGGTTAGCATTTATCAGTTCCGCATCCTCGACGTTATAAGACCCAGGCAATGGGCACTCATCCCTCTGTAAGGTTCCCCGGGTATAAAAATCATAATTCCAGGGAAAACATGTATCATCTACCCAGAAGAAGTATTCCCTCCAATTCCTAAATGCATCTAATTTATCTGTATAGCACTGCAATCTACCAGCGCGTTTTGAAAAAGACACCCACCCATGCGCCCACGTAGTGTGATAAAAGGCGCGGAATAGGTGGATGGTGGGGTTAATCCCCAACAGACGGCAATTTACCTCAAAATTGGTAATTTTAGCCGCGCCGATACAATGCAGCTGCGATATGTGTAGAGTATAATAGTTTAACACATCGCACAGAAAGCGTGACAGGGGTACACGTTGATTCGCAAATTCGAATAACCGTGTATATACACCCACTTTCCCTTCGGGGAAATCAGCAATCGTGGCTCGCGCATCCGGAACTACTGGATGCACATCCCGGGGTATAAAGTAATCTGAGGTAAATTCCATCAGATCGATCACAGTGAGGTCGGAGGTGAAGTCAGACAACTGTTTAACCATGGTGATATAATTTTTTGCTATAACGCACGCGCGGTTACCTTTGTGGTTGGTTACTTTCGGGATTACAACTCTTAAAACGCTTTAGAAATGGTGGATGGAGTTTTTTACTGTGAGGAATCCGGTGAAAATGAATCGACAAGTTATATACTTTTTCTCTTCCACACGATTAGCGACACGTGGATTCCACTAGTCCTCACTGTGTGGTTGAGATGGCTTGATGTGACAACGGGGCAGTAACTTTCCCCCGATTAACGAGGCATTGACTATTCACTTGGATGTCTCGATACATTGCACCTACGGGTAGGTTTATGGTTTCTTTCATACGTTTCGTAAGTTCTTTATTTTATGATTACGGTCATTAGTCTAGCACCCGCAGTTACGCACTGCGCAGACTAGACTGGGGGGACATGATGACGTATAGTCTGGAGTCGGGTCATGAACCCGACCACATTCCACTACTTTCAAGCCTGGTACGAACTGGGCCAATATCAATACGTGTTTGGGCTCACGAAAGCCCAAGCCCATATCTATTTACGGAATAGATATCCGATATCTTTTAAAATAAGAAGATAATCATTCCCAACCGACTTAGGCGGGATACGCCGAAGGTTGGGGAACACGGAACCAACAAGGATTCCGTGCGTATATAAAGGGAATCATATCCCTCATTGAAGGTACGATCTCATAACCCTAAAACTCCTTAAACCCTAAACCGATTACTCACTCTCACGCCGGAGGATAATCGTGGGAGACAATCCCACGGTAAGCCTAACGGTGTTTCTTGTCTCTTAGTGCGCAGGTCTCAAGCAGCAATTCTCAATTGGTACGAGAACCGGAGCTCCAAATCAGGAACGTCCAACTTTTGTATCAACAGTAAGACTGGGTGTAATAAGGACGGCCAAGCAATCTTCGTCTCCCTTGTCACTTCAGCTTTCTCTTTCATAGACCGCTTCATGACCAACTTGTGTAATAAAGCGACTCACACCACAAAAAACATACCCCACAAAAATACATTTTTATTAAATACTCACACACACAAATGAACACACAATCCCATCGTATACACGACCCACCTCTCATTTTCTTGCCTAGGCGACCGAGTCATGTACCAAAATTGTTATAGGGGCGATCGAGTCAGGTTTGGGAGACCGACCGAGTCAAGGCCTCCTATTGCGTCCCGCCTAAGACATCATAAATAATATATTTCCAAAATTTCAAATTTATGAGTTCAATAGCTCATACAAACGAGCTAAAGCAAAAAAATGTTCACCTTTCTTGGTTTTTCGATGAACCACAATGAATATTACATTGACGTAAAAAACCCAAATATCACATTACATTGGCTGATTGGCATAACTTAAACACTCGGTTTTTATGGCATAGGGTTAACTGTTAAGCCTTCAATGCAAATACTTGAGCCATACTTGACATCAAATCAAATCAGCAAAAAACAAGAGATTTTACTTCAAATTCTTAACTAACTTGATATCCATATGCACGAGTCTTTACAAAAGTATAGAAGTTGAGCATGAGCTTCTTGTCTCCTAACTTAATCATTCAACAGACCTATCCAGATACTTGGAGGAGCATATAATACATCGGTGGATCAAAAGTAGTTAAGAACAAACAATTCCACCCATTAAACGATAAGCAAAAGATAGACACAAGCTAAAAATCGCAATGTTCAACGACCATATTCTGAGACCTAGAACAGGGGCTTGCAAACGAATTCTAGGTGTGCCTTCTTGAGTTGAAGCTCAGCAAGAGGTGCAGCCTGGTTGTATTGGAGCCAATTGGTCGTGTTTGCAATGGCACACTTGATTGGCTTCAAGATCTCTGGGTCAAGCATCTTCTTGATATTGCAATCTGAAACTTTATTATTCATTTTGTATATGCAATCCTCTAACTCATTGTAAGCATTTGCCAACTTCTTGAATTCTTGGTCCTCAGTTCTGTATTTCTGAGCATCATTTACCATTTTCTCAATCTCTTCCATGGATAGTCTCCCACTTTCATTGGTAATTGTGAGTTTCTCCGTCTTACCAGTGGATAATATCCCAGCAGTGACGGTGAGGATACCATTGGCATCTATTTGAAACCATACCATAATTGAAGATACTCCTTTGGGAGCAAGTGGTATACCAGAAATTGAAAATTTCCCCAAGAAATGGTTATCTGTAGATTTGACCCTTTCCCCTTGATAGACCACAACATCTATGGTAGATTGGTTGTCACAGGTTGTGCAGTAAACTCTGGACTTAGTTGTAGGTATTTGAGTGTTACGTGGTATCACAACACTCATTAGGTCTCCACGTACATGTATACCCAGTGACAAGGGAGTTACATCCAAGAGCAGCAAGTTTTCAACAGTCTTATCACCCTTACCACTTAAGTTTGCAGCCATAACGGCTGCACCATATGCAACAGCTTCATCAGGGTTCACAGTCTTGCATAACTCTTTGCCATCAAAAAGCTCCTGCAACATTTGTTGAACCTTCGGTATCCTAGTTGAGCCACCTACAAGAATCACCTGATTTATACATGATTTCTCTATCTTAGCATCATTTAAACATGTTTTAACAGTCTCGATGCACGTATTGAATGAACTCTTGTTCAACTCTTCAAATTTAGCTCGACTAATTTTCATTAAAAAATCAATCCCCTCATGCAAGCCATCTAGTTCGATTGAAGTCTGAGTAGTGGATGAGAGACTCCTTTTTGCTTTCTCACAAGCAAATTTCAGCCTTCCCAATGCTCTTTGGTTCCCAGTCAAGTCCTTATCAAATTTCCTCTTGAATTCCTGAACACAATGACTCACCATACGGTTATCAAAATCCTCACCTCCCAAATGAGTGTCACCAGCGACAGCTTTCACCTCAAAAGTACCCTCTTTTGTAATGGTCAATATAGAGACATCAAATGTGCCACCACCTAGATCAAAAACGAGCACATTCATCTTACTAGAGATATCAGATTTATTGTCCAGACCATATGCAATTGCAGCTGCAGTAGGCTCATTGATCATGCGTATGACATTTAATCCAGCAATAGCGCCAGCATCCTTAGTTGATTGACGTTGTGAATCATTAAAATAAGCTGGGACTGTTATCACCGCATTTTTCACAGCTTTTCCAAGGTATGCCTCAGCAGTTTCTTTCATCTTGACAAGAATCATAGATGAAATTTCTTCGGCAATAAATTCCTTAAGCTCGCCTTTGTAGCTCACAACAATCTGCGGTTTGTCGGCAGGCCCTTTTATGACCTTAAAAGGCCACAACTTCATGTCTTCCTGAACTTTAGAATCACTGAATCTTCTTCCGACCAACCTCTTAGCATCTGTAAATTGTAATTACGCTTAAATTAAAACAAAATATAGCTAACTGAAAGAAAAATAACAGCCATATAGCTTTTGGGGCCCCAGAATTATCTCCAATACTTGTATATAAAAAGATAAGTTCCCGATATTAGTTGTTTGGTCAAACTATCAGTAGTTACATTAGTTAACGAAAAATGGTAAAAGCCATATTTGCCAACTAAACAAGAGTTACATGTATATAGAGTACTAAGAATAGTACTCTATAAAACCAATCCCAAACACTCTCATAGGCTTTCAAGATGTCAATGACAAAATTGCCCTTTCATAAGTTTTCGATGAAAAATTTGATATTTCACATTTGAAACAATTAAACCCATAGCCACCCACATGTGCAGGGATGTTTGGGATTCCTTGATTTTTCGAAGCAGTATAAATGTTTTGATTATCCAAACTGCCTATGCTTATGACTTTTTTTTTTGGGAAAGGGGCCTATGCTTATGACTTATCTCCTTATTTTGAAGTAATATAAGCAGTTGTCAACAGGGGTTGTGAACTTGCTTAGTCAAAGTGTATTATTGTAATAAATTTGAATAACCTATTGACCCTCATATCTAACATAAAACCTTTATATAAACATAGAAATGATACAAAAATTAAGTTTATTCTTCCGGCTTATAGGCTTATTATGATTTTTGAAAAGCTAATAAGCACAATTTTTCGAGCTAATGAGCTTATCAGCTTGAGCATGTGGCTAATTCAAGCTTATAAGCCCAAAAAAGAATAAGCTTATTGGCTTTTCAAAGGTTCAATAAGCTTGTAAGTCGGACATGAAAGCTTAAACAAACACCCCTTAAGACCCCGGCCTCCCACGCGTGGTTGGCCTCCACCACGCGTCATCAGTAATTACACATCACCACTCCACAATCCACATGTATGGTTTAGTGATTAATTTAATGGATCTTGTCAACCTTATACCTCTTTGAAATAAAATAAGCAATCCCAATTCCCCAAAACTTTATAAACCCTAGAATATAAAATGTTAACTAATGACTTTTTTTTAACAATATAAAATGTAAAAAAACCATTAATTA
Organism: Chrysanthemum seticuspe; assembly: GCA_019973895.1. NCBI lineage: Eukaryota > Viridiplantae > Streptophyta > Magnoliopsida > Asterales > Asteraceae > Chrysanthemum > Chrysanthemum seticuspe. The sequence continues at coordinate 51,411,395 of BPTQ01000005.1, forward strand.
AGTAGACTAACCAAAGATGGTGTTTTGAGGACAAATAGCAACTTTATTTTTGGCCCCATCACCAACCAAACGTTCACCATCAACAAAAGCAACATACGAAGGTGTAGTTCTGTTGCCTTGATCATTAGGTACTATTTCCACTCGATCATGTTTCCAAACACCCACACATGAATATGTTGTTCCTAAGTCTATGCCGATTGCCGGCGCGTCATTTCCACTTCCCTCCATTGTTTACGATTTAACTTCAAACAAGAATGAATTAGACTTGCAATATGTGTTTCAGTTTTTTTTAACCCTCCCTTGAAAGAATGTGTATAGTTAGGGTGTTTTGTTTGCTTTGAGGGTTTAAGGGAAAGGTTTAGGTGTAAGTGTGGGTCTAAAATTATGATATGTGTTTGATAGTGTTTAAATCTTAGTTCTAAAAGGCGTGTAAAGGTCTCGCAAAGACGTGAGGTTTAGTCATATCGTTATCTCACGCGTTATGCCGTCTTATGCTACGTTTTTTTTTAAACTCGATATATATGGAATAAAATATAAATATTTTCATATTTTGTGTTGCTTTATGTCACGTTTCGCCTTGGCCGCTAAGGCGTAAGGCTTGGTCATGCCGTCACGTCACGCCTCACGCTATTTACAACATTGATTTAAAGTATGGCGCGTATTATGGCTCAAGCTATTTTGTCAGTTTAGCATTTTATTTTTTCACGCTTACACATCAAAATACTCTCCTACTCTTCATTCAGGCCAAAACATTATAATATATATTAAATGTGAGCTTAAACGGTGCCGTTTAGCACCCTGATTTTCCCGCCTAAACCGTTTTTGGGCTGTCCACCATGGGCTAACGTTTTGGTTTTCTAATTCCTGTCTTCCCTGGCCCAGTTAATGATACCCATAAAAGGCATCCATTCTCCAGATGTTTTCACATCCTATCGCTTTTCAAATATTCATTTGGTGTTAATCTTCTTCGCACTGTTTTCCAACCTTCGTTTCTTCGCTCGTGAGTTTGCTATTTGATGATGAAAACATAACGTTTGGGATATCTATTTTTGGCGATTTTTTTGACTGAGGACTGTTTTTGTTCATGCTCGATCCGTGTTCAATTAAAGGTATGTATATGCTTTTGTTTATAGTATTTAGCTCAGTTTGTTTACTACTCCCTCCGTCACATATTAAATGTCCACTTTTGACTTTGGAGTCTTTTTTTTTTCAATTTTGACTCTAAATTTTTGTTTGTGTTATATAATATTTGATGAAAATTATATTAATGAAAATACATTTAAAACCCAATTCATTCATATATTTTGCATCAAGTGTTATATAATACAAAGATAAGTATTTAAGGTCAAAGTTAATGATAAAAGGCTTTGAAAGTTCAAAGTGGACATTTAATATGGGACGGAGGTAGTATTAAATTTTGTGACTTTTTAGGCTGGACGCAACCGATAGGTTTAGATCGGTTGGGCGTCAAAATTTTTATACCTCAACCGATGTTAAGATCGGTTTAGTCGACTTCGAAGCTCGGTTGCCACATCGGTTGGCATAGGGATATTTGCAATATCGAGTGAATTTTCACTCGATGTTAAATGCTTCCAACTCTCACTTTTCAACCACATTTATTTGACCGTTTGGTCATTTAAACAAAAAAAAAAACTTTTTTTAAAACCAAATTTACCACTCTATAAATACCAACTTCGTAGTGTAATGTTTTTTTTTTTTTTTTTTTTTTTTTTTTTTTTTTTTTTTAATTCGTAGTGTAATGTTTTTTTTTTTTTTTTAATTTCGTAATGTAATGTTTTTTTAATTTGAATGAAATTTAAATTTAATGTTAAAAATGTTTGAACTAAAAAAAAAAAAAAAAAAAATAGCTTGGGTCGTCGACTGGGGCATCCGGGTCGTGCCAGGTCGCTGGAAAGAGAAAGATGACGTGGCGCAGGATGACCCAGGTCGTCCCAGGTCACGACTGGGACTAGCCTTAGATTTGTGTTTCGTATTTGGGTTGTCTATAGGCTTATATGAAACTGAACAAACACTTAAGCGTATAAGCCCTAAAAAATAAGCTTTTTTACTTTGTCACAAGTATTGTTATTATGTCATTTTTTTGGTCAACTTATTGTCTTTTGTGATTAAGGGATGTTTGGGATTGTTTGTTTGAGGTGCTTAGAAGATGAATATAGCTTATGTGTCATGGAGTGGGTCGCCTCTTTGTGTTTGAGCGGTCTTTATTCATGTTTCGCAACAATTGCGTTTTGACAAGTAGATAAGTAGTTTCAGTAATGGTTTTGTCGGGAAAATAAGGGTGCTAAACGGCACTGTTTTAGCTGGTGTTTAATATATCTTATAATTCTTCAAAAGGTACAATCTTTTCTTATTTTTATTCATACCCTTTTGTTTATTTTAATTTTTATGATCGTTATGTGTCGTTAATGTTTTGCAGTTATAATTAGTTGCGGGACCATAATGGGTGAAAGCGACCCGTATCTTGGCTGGGCATTACGAAATCGTGTTTGCATCCATGGCGAGTTAGTCACACAGATTTGGTAACGGGGTATGTGCGTTTTTGTTGGCCTGATTTTTATTACGTTCGTTTAACATGTTTTGTGTTTTTACCCTACACAGTTGTGTATCTTGGGCAAGCGCTTTTTGGTACTATTCTTTATTTACTGGTACAAAAGTCAGAGGCCGTGATAATTACTTGCAGGACCATGACGTGTGAAAGCCACACATATCTTGGCGGGGCATCAAGAAGTCGTGTTTGCAGCCATGATGGGTGAAAGCTACCCGTAGCTTGGCCTCGCAACTAATTATCACGTTGAAAGGTTGTGGTAAGTAAGAAAAGATTTGATGGCACTGAGATAGTCCGCGTCTTGGCGGGGCAACTCATTACATTTTCAGCCATGCCGGACACATCCTGTTTCTTCAATTATAGTATACATAAATGCCTTTGATGAGTCTCAATGGCTTTTGATTGAAGGTGAGATTGTTTGTATCTTGCCGGGGTAACCTGTTGAGGTTGCAGCCATGCCAGATGAATCTGAACGGGTTCAGTTAAAATCAAAAATGTCCTCGCCTTGGTGGGCCAACATTCTCAACTTGCAGCCAAGACGTGTGTTTCTTCTCCTTAGGTTTGTTAACTGTCTCAGTCGTACCATGTGTCATGTTGTAAATACCAGCCGATGATGATTTTCTGCATTTATATTTTTTGGATCATGGTTTACTAACGGTAATATCTTGGCGGGGCAGCCACATCTGGAATGTGGTTGCAGCCATGGTGTATCGTTCGTAGCGATCCTATATTTGCATATATGAGCCTCATTTTTCGAATTCCAATAATGTAACTTGCCATCGTAACGCTGATATTCTGCTTCATGAAGATTAGCACCCTTATTTTCCCGCCAAAGCCATTGTTGGGCTGCCCATGAAGGGCTAACATTTTGGCCTTCTAATCACTGTTTTCGCTGGCCTAGTTAATGAAACCCGGTTTTTGGTACCATTCTTTATTTACTGGTACAAATGTCAGAGGCCGTGATGATAAAATGTAAATGTCTGCAAAATGGAGGTTTGAAAGCTCATATGTATTTTGGCTAGGTAATCCCGATGGTAATTGCTACTTGAAAAGGTGGCATTTGCAACTATGATTGCAGCCGTGCCTTATTAGCCCATGATGAATTTAAGTACAACATATCTGAGCCTCCTTTAAAAATGGTGTTATGATTTTGGTGGTGATTAACAATGTGGTCATTTTAGTTGCTATTCTCTTATTAAAATAACGTTTATTCTTTTCATAACATCGTCGTGTGGGTTTAATTACCGTGATTCAATATTGACAGACAAATCTTTATTTCAGCTTCTCTATTTGTAATGGTTTCTGAAAGTTGTCTAAGTTGAATGGATTTTGAACTTACAGGTGTTTGTGGGTTGCGTGGTTGATGCTTATGTGCATTTAATGTTTTGCAGTTATAATTAGTTGCGGGACCATGATGGGTGAAAGTCATCCGTATCTTGGCGAGGCACCACAAAGTCGTGTTTGCAGCCATGATGAGTGAAAGCCACCCGTATCTTGGTCTCGCAACTAATTATCTCGCCGGCAGGTTGTGGTAAGTAAGAAAAGATTTGATGACACTGAGGTAGTTCGCATCTTGGCGGGGCAACTCATTACAGTTTCAGCCATACCGGACACATCCTGTTTCTTCAATTATAGTATACACAAATGCCTTTGGCGGGGTAACCTGTTGAGGTTGTAGCCATTCCAGATGAATCTAAACGGGTTCAGTTAAAACTGAAATTGTCCTCGCTTTGGCAGACAAACATTTCCAAGTTGCAGCCAAGGCGTGTGTTTCTTCTTTTTAGGTTTGTTAACTATCTAAGTCATAACATGTGTCATGTTGTAAATACCAGGCGATGATGATTTTCTGCATTAAAATTTTTTTGGACCATGGTTTACCAACGGTCGTACCTTGGCGGGGCAACCACATCTGGAATGTGATTGCAGCCATGGTGTGTCTGTAACACCCCGACCCGACAAGGGTAAAGATATCACAATACGGTTTCATATCAGAACTTTAATAACTATACAATAGCGGAAGCCTTTACAAAAACTTACAAAAGATAATATAAATAACTTATATTCAAAATAAATCTAAGATCTCTATGGTCAAATCTTGCTCTCGTCTCTACTCTCAAACCCAGATCAGCTATCCCATAAGCTCATCTCGAATGCTAAAAACCTGCCGTAGGAAAAGAAAAGTGCGGCTGAGCTTACACAGCCCAGTGAACAGATATAACGAAACAAAAGCTAAAACAGAATAAATATATAATTAACGATATCAAAATAAAATGATGACGAGGGATCTTTTAAGATTCTGCGGAAGCACAAATGTACAGAAATCCGAACAACCACATAACAGTTTAGACATCACATAGCACATTAAAGACACAAAAACAAACACATCAGAACAACCAAACGCATAACATATCAAATAACAGATTACGTATAAGCCAAACGGAAAGTCTCAAAACTAACGGAAACAGTTCTTAGATAAAAACATGGCATTCATACAAATCAATTAATAAATCATCTATAGCACTTAATTCAATAATATAGCAGCGGAAATAGCAGACAGGTCATGGCAGACAATATAGCTAAACCAGTTCTCATATCAAATCCTAACCTTAGCAGAGTTTTAACATGGCAGGTCACATATGCAGACAGATAATTAACCTTCAAAACACTCAATTGTACACTAGCACATTCATCTCACAGATCAACGCATTCACGTAACAATAACAAATCATAATATCAAATATACGAATCAGGTTTTAACGTATTAATCCTATCCTCGCATGGCAACTAATAATCACTTAAACAAATACATCATAAGCACATTCACTAACATATCATATCAGATATATCTTTCTTCTACAAAAGGTAACATCAGAAAATACATGGAGTAGCTAGCTCCCAGATTTTGTGAAGACGCGTATTGCACACGACATCATTCACCAGATAACATATCGGATAACAGATCAGATCTAGGATGCATCCATACGCCCCTTCCTACATATTCAAAAATATGCTTCACCATCCAGAGACGTGGCAGAACATCACTCTACTGCCCTAGAGTCATATCAGAGGTGCATCACTGATACGGACATGGAACCCCCATGACTAGTTAAATATTGGGTTATTATCAACCAACTTAAGTCAAACAGATTTTCAAATATAGTACAGATCATAGTCAAACTCAAGGTCACAGAATCATATCAGATAGTTCATATCATAAGATTCATATTCAGATATTCAGAAATTCATATCACAGTGGCATATCATATATTCATAAACAGAAGTTCATAACCAGAGGTTCATAATCATAAGTTCATAATCCAATACAGTAGGGTTCAACAAATGTATATATATCAAAGTCTTCCTAACATAAGTTCACATCAGATATTGCATAGTTCACTAGAACATAAATTCAGATAAGTAACAGATCAAACATTCAGAAAAGGGTTCATAGCAATGGCATTGGGAATCCTAATAAGCATGAGAGAATGACAAAGAAGGAAAACATGAGGGACCTTTACTGAAAAGGTCAGAATATTTGTACGATAACACAAGTGTCTTAAAGTAAGACAGAATATCCGTACCTTAAAGCAAATGAGAAGAAAAACAAACGAATGAACGAATACGAAGATGTGACGTCGCGTCTCCTCCAACGAATCTACACGGATTATGATTTATTTAATACTTATCAGTATAACGGATTATTCTCATTAATACTTTTAGAGTTGTCAGATTATTCTTATTTTTAGTGACGGACGGAATTACAACGTTTTAGAGTATTAATCATTAATTAGTCAAACTTATGGGTTGCAAATGACAAACGGTAAACTTAAGGGCTTAATATGATAATTATCTTATTTAAGAGCTTATATGATCATCTTTCAAAGTATAGGGTTTACAAATGTCAAAGACGGATTTTAAGACTCTCTTCCAAAATAGTTTACATAATTTATAACTTACATGAAATAACGAAATTACACACTTAGCTTTTAACCCTAATCACTCCCTATTTAGGTTCTAGGGTTTCCATACTTTTAATATTACTTAATACGCATTTAATTTACATGTTACCTCTTTTAATGATTTCCACTTTGACCTAGAACGTACATGAAAACAAACCCAAGTTACCTCAAAATTCATGCATGTCCTTACGTTATTTATTTACACATGTCGACCCATAATTATTCAGAATTACATATTACACCCTTAACATCTTTAATTATACGACTTAACCTTATATTATCAGATTTTACACTTTTAGCCCAAAGGTTTTAGAATTTACAAAACATACCCTTTTAAGTTAAATACAATTCGAATGGCCCTCTAAATATCCAAAATTACACGTTTAACCCCCATACTTATTTTTATACGTTTAGTACCTTTATTTTACTGTTCACAAAAATAACCTTTAAGTTTCAATATTTACAAAACCAACCCAAACCTTTTAGGTAAAAACCGAATAATGTACAATTCAAGTACAAGCCCTAAACCTAGGTGTAACCCATCATTAGCTCATCATTATTACTCCATTTATTACCCTTAATGATAACAAGAAAACCCTAGTTCATGCAAACCCTAATCGTTCCTTTTTAAATCTTTCCTTATTTATATACGATTGAACAAATAAAACCCCAAACAAATCACACAAGCTTCGAATTCATAAATATGTATTTTATTCAGGTCTTATAACATGTAATAGCTTCTAGAAAAATCAAATCATGGCCTTAAAAATTATCATAAGCTCATTCGTTATTTTATACGTTTTTAGGGTTTTAAATCAAATTAATTTCATACGACTTATTTAACATGCATGGCTGATTTTTACGTGTTATATATGACTTGTAGGACTGAAAATAACATTAGGAACATACCCTTGATGAGCTTTGGTCGTTAGAACAAAAGAACACAAAAGCTTCCTATCGCCGAAACCCTAACTGACCCAAAAACTAACCACGATTGAAACAACAGCTTAGGACTTCGAACACGATTTTTCTCACCTTCTTTACCTTCAAAATTGTCCAAGAAAATTGGCTTTAAGCCCTGGAAACTGGAAGTCGAATTGTTTAGGGTTTTGGGAGTCGGTTTGGGGTAAATCGATTATTAGGGATAGATTAAACCGTACCTTATGTATTTATATGGTTTTCCAATTTCCTTGTGGGCTTAATAATGTATTGGACTTAAAATAAATGGACTCTTAATTCTGTAAATTTATATTGGGCTTTTATTAATTAAATTCTTTTATAAAACAAATTAAATATATTCGGCTAATTATAAAAATACAAAACTAATTTTTATAAAGTTATAAACTATAAAAATTACCTTTACAAAGTGTTTAATATTTATTTGGATCATGTGTGATATTTCTTAAAAATTTTCTGAATTTACGTAGCTTATTTGGTATTCTTTAAATTAGTTATTTATACTTTTGATTGTAGGGGTATTTTGGTCTTTTATGAACTTTAGAAATTCCAGGTATTACAGTGTCTTTCGTAACGATCCTATATTTTCATGGCACTCGTGTACTAGGACCGTTTTTCTTGGTCAAATACTGATCACCACTTATGATTTCTACCTAGCTTTTAAGTCTAATTGTAAACGAATATCAGCCGATGTTGTTGCAGCAAAACTGGAGGAGATTCCAGTAAATGCAGATCAAACTACTGTCTTAAGACGACGTTTGCCCAGGTTACAAATTAGATAGAGATGATTTGCGAGGTAATTTCTTCTTATACTCTTATTTAGACAAAAAGACCAACTTATCAGTAGATATCATATTTTGTTCTACCAATTTGCTTGCTGTCTAAAAACACTCAACGACAAATATATGTAGAATTTATAGAACGAGTTATATTTAATTAATTAGTGTATTAGAATTGTGTTAGGCTACCTGGTATATTAACTACAACAGTAATTTTTTGATTATAACTGTCTTTAGATACACTTGAGTTTTGAACATTGGGACTGATATTCAACGACCACTGGGTCTTTAATAAAGTATGGAATACAACACAATTAATAAACAGAAAAGTGGTAACTTTTATTCATATAAAACATAAGTTACAGATACTAGATAACTGATTAACAACGTACTGTTAACCAAACATGCAACATCATAAGACAGATCCAACAAACAAACACACGACCATCAACAAACCAAACAGAACATCCTAATCGTACATCTCCATCGTGAACACATGACGGTCTTTCTATACCCTTCCTTCACGCGCCAGATCCAAGACTGCAATCAAACCAGTCAAAATCTGGCGATCCCTGGACTGTGCCTCCTCCCAACACTGGAGACTATCAGCAGCTACATCATCAAACGGACTAAACCTATGACCTTCTTCAAGTAACTCAGCTCTTTTATCGATCCTGCGACAAACATCATTACATTTTTCACTCAACAACATGATAAACCCTTCATTCTCACCCTGTTCTTGCACAAACAGGAATTTGAAGCAGTGATGAAGCTCATCAGATTCACAAGCTTCTTTTAGTTGCTCAAAGTTAGGAGTGGAAACCATTTTTTTTACACAGTTTTGACATAAAAAGATTTAGGATGAGAGTAAAAGTATCAACACCCTAACACTTACTTATATACCAAAAAAACCAACCAAACAGAGTTACCCTAACCAAATGAGAATAGTAACTCTTTGGGTTGTCTTTTCAATGTTAGATTCCAAAGACCACAAATCCCAGCCTATGGTAACATAAAGGCTACTGTCTGGGCAAATGAAAACAGACTCACAACCTATGTCCACCACATGCTAAAAAAATCAAACTACAAAACAAACAAAAAACTACAGTTTCATATAAATTTAAATAATTATATTATAACACTACCAATATTAAACACCAAAAATTGATCATTATTTTATTCCCAAAGATAATCCAACAACATAAAAAACTACACTTTTATTTATGTTAACATAAACATAGAACATATTATACACACAATTATAGTTTGACACACCAAAAATAGTTACCTTGTCCTGCTAATAGCATTCTAACATACTAAAAAAACAACCCCAACATTTATATCTCAAATAACTAACTGAGCAAACTGCAATTGGTAACATCGACTAAACATACATAAAACATAAAAATGCATAAACTTATTTGAGTTTCATTAGTTTCGTTTCTTCATGAAGGCCTATTTCACCAAACTCATATACAAAATCCTGTCAATTCGCTTGCTACGAAACTTATAACCCATATCGCTTAATTACCAAATGCTGCAACATGCTCTACAGATATAGTCTAACGCAAGGTATAAACAGTATATGTTTTGTAGAGTAATAAGTATATAGCTAATGCTATTATTACAGTTATTAATGTTTAGACATATCTTTCAGTATCAAGGGATCCTTCGGTAGCCATGAGCAGCAAAGCCCATCAATTCGCTTGATAAAGAATTCAGAAACTATGATGTATGCATGCAATCCGGAAACACTTTGGGGTAAACGCTCATCCAGACAACTCCAACAAGAAAAAATATAAATATGAAAACTTCTCTACCATTTAGATGGGAGAATTTATGAAATATGTATTGTTAATTCATAATAGAATATTCATCAGGCTGTTCCTTCACTGGGGGACCGGGTGAGTCACCATTTTGGTTGAATTATGAACCAGCTATTTATTGTTCTCTACTTTTGTCTTGATTGTTTTTAGACTACTATACGGAAAGTCTGACAATTTTTACTTTGATTCCCAGTAGATTAGAAATGGATTTGCAGGCGAGTGGCTACCTTTGTGTTGGATATTAGATCATGTGTTCGAAAGTCATTCAGCGAGTTCATTTGCTATTTTTTTAGTAGAAACTGATACTTATTCAGTAATGTTCTATGGCTGTAAATACACAAAGTTTGTTATTGTCGACCTTATCCTTAGTATGTTGGTTTTTTTGTATGTTTTGTTGTTTTGATTAGGAACTCGGCTTATCCAAGCAAAGTAGACGTAATGTATATTGTATATATTACAGTTTTACATAAATACATATATCATATCATTAAGTAAAACAAAAACAATTTTCAAATAATAATATACATATACAAAAACACTATTAAACGGTATACAAAATACAAAACAAAAAGGGCAAATGACAAAAAAATGCATCGAACTTGACACTTTTTATGATTGTGTGTAGCCAACTATTTTTTTTCTTATTGTGTGTACTGAACTTTCAAAATTCGACTATTGTGTGTATTTTGTGACCATTTTACCCTTAATTTTTTTAAATTTTAAAGGGTAAAATTGTCATTTTACATGGCAGAATAGTCACAAAATACACATAATGATCGAAATTTAAAAGTTCAGTACATACAATAAGAAAAAAAATAGTTGGCTACACACAATCACATAAAGTGTCAAGTTCGATGCATTTTTTTGTCATTTGCCCAAACAAAAAAACATCACGCTATACAAAATCTAAGCCTAAAAATTTTATGTTTTTTTACTTCGCAAGTTAACGAAGACCCCCCGCAACGCGGGGGGAGGGGGGGGGGGCAGTGCCCTTCTCGTTATTTTTAAGACCCATCATCTATACTATATAATAAAATAAGCTTTTGTACAAGTGCTCTGAAGCATCGCATTAAATTTTAGGGCTTTTGCATATATATCCTCCCGAAAATGCAAAATTGCATATATATCCAAAGCATGCATAAAAACCATTGTACTATGTGCATAAAAAACTTGTAAAAAGGATATATATGCAATTATTCACTTTGGGAGGGATATATATGCATTTTTGCCTAAATTTATTATTAAAACACCTTCCTTTTGTGGCACCAATGTACAACACCTTCAAGCTTCCACTTTTCTAATTACAAATTAAATGTTATTAACTCAGTCAACTAATTGGTTTCAATAGCATTCAATAGCATTTAACAATTCGGTTTCAACTAAGACAATGGCTGTTCCAATCAGTTTTCTCATTCATCACGCTCCTTATGATTTATTTTTGTAAAGAATTTAGTAGCATTCATGGTTTTCAATCGGGTTTCTCAATGATTCTTCTTCTCCTACAAGCTACATGAATTGAATAACACCACTCACAACAGTTTCTATGCTTATAGGGTTTTAAAAAATTATGGCTTCTTATATATGTCTTTCGATGGATGTTTTTAAGGTTTGTATTTAAATCTGGTAATAAAACTAATTTGATGTGTTGTTTTTGTTTAGGGTTTTGATGCAATTAATAATATATTTGGCTTTGATTAATTTCAATTCAATAAAAATGATAATTTTCTTGTTTGATTATGCAGGTTAAATGCAATCACCGCATCTAAACATTTGTAAGTATCAATTTATCTTCTTTTCTTTAGTTTGATGTGTTTATTTGTTATTTCTGAATTTTCCATTCATTATGAATATAAGTGTGGTTAGATATAGTTGATCTAAATATTGGCATCATTTTTTTGTGATACATGTTTGTGCAGGAATTTGAAGATCAAATGTTTGTAAATGAATTAAAGAGTGCAACATGTTTGATGAAATGGTTAGATTAATTTCATTCCACAATGCTTTTATTTTCCTGTACCAGGGTATGTGCTTTTACTTTCATTGCTACACAAATGACTTCAACACAGCCTGCTACTAATTTTGTTGATTCTTCCGATGTTTGTAACTTCATTAAAATGAAAGGGTATTCATATCTTATAATGTTAATCAACAAAACCTTTTCCAACACACCTAATATGGTTAATCATCATTATGTTGCTGAGTAATAGTACCTTTTATGTTTATTTCATTCTTGATTACCTTTTTCATGGAACACAAATGATAAATTTGTCTTTTTATTCTTGTAGTTTATGTTTCTTCAAGAACATCCACGATGTCTTGGTAACGAACAATTGTTTCGAAGGTAAAAATAATCTGTTAATTAAATTTTGTAAATGTTAGCTTGAAAAGCTGCTACCATTTGATTCAGTCACTATAAAATTTGCTATTTTGGATGGAAATTAAACGCCTTTGTGATGGGAATTACGTACCCTAAGTGTTTGATGAAATGTCAAAAAAAGTAATTAGTTTCTAATCTGACTCCGTAATGAATTAATATTAGATCATCATTTGACATGACTTTAGAAAGGGTGTTCTTTGATTAATGGTTCAAACCTCATGTCTCATAATTTTAGCCGTGTGTAAATAAAGAGTTGATTTCTTTCTAATAGTTGTAGGTATATTTCACGATACAGTAACTCTTTAACAACGTGATTCATGAATTGCAAAACACATATATAAAGTGAAGGTTTATTATGATCAACTTGAACATCAAAGATGTAATATCATCAAGTAACTATATCAACAAATGATGTTTTATTTCGAGAAGTAACAGTGAATGACATGTTAATGCATTGAATGACATATATAAAGGGGATTGTGTAACACCAGTGATCATAGTGTCCTACAAGGTTAGTTTTGATCATATATTTGTATTTCACATTTTCCTTTGCTTTTACTGTATGTATTTTAACAATGAAATCTATATACAATTTTGGTGGTGTTGAAATCTATATACATTTGATATGGACCCACATGCATTTGTTGTTGAAGGTATGGAAATGTTTAATTCATTTTTATGTTTGTGTTATGATATGTTTTCAGGTTGATTTTATTTGTGTTTGGTGATTTATTACATCAATATCAAAAGATTCATCTTCACCGGTGGGAAACAATTCCAAGTAAGTTACAAGGATTATTCGTATTGATTCTGGAAGATGAGAAGTTAATGGGAAAATGTACCAGGTAAGATCGAGTCATTCGAGTTACTCATCATGTTGTTGTTTTGGGTTTGTATTTAAAATGGTGTTTAGAATTCTTTTTTTTATATTGTTTCTTTTATTTATCTGGAATTGTAAAGGATGATTGAGAAAAATTTTGTTTGATGGTAGAAGCCAGTGTGTACAGTAGCTAAAACATAGACCAAAAGTTAAGTCATATCATACTTATAGTGTTTAATGTAGGAACTTGAATCATTGCTTTTCATATTTGTCTCTAATTTGATTTTCTCTAATTTTGTTGGCACCTTATTGATTTTAGAGTCGAATACATCACTATGGTCAACCATGATGTTTGTGAGTTCTTTTATGGGAATGATCATGAAAAAGCCGACAAAGCTTGAGGTACAAACACCCAAATTCTCAATGAATTTGTAGTCTCCAATATAGAGCACTTCAAATAGACCATAATGTCATTCAACCTCTCTCCTATCTTATATTGGCTTTTTTCAAGGCGCGATATAGAATTAAACAAGACAGGAAGGACCTGATAATAGTAAAGATAGACCTGGTGGCCCTTGGGAATTTGTAGGCCTTCTTCCTCTTTTCGATCCACCTCGGCATGACTGTCCAGAGACAATTAGAAGAGGTTTAAACCTTGGAGTGATTGTTAAGATGATCACAAGTATGTTCTAATTCTATAAGTCTATCTTATTTATTTATTTATTTATTATACAATCCTATACAAAACTGTATCATGCAAAATCTCCAGGTGACCAATTGGTTATTGGTCACGAGACTGTGAGACGCTTAGGAATGGTTGTTAATATGTATCCATCGTCATCCTTGCTTGGGGATTATAAGAATAATTTCGTTGCAGATTTGCCGGTAGATAAACTCATTGAGAAAGCTGACGGTTTTGCTGGTGTTTTCCCAGGTAACCATGTTTTGCTAAAATATTTGTCCGCAGTAAGAGAGTGGTGGGAAAACTACAGGTTAAACGGGTCAAATTACCACCCTATAGTACGGAATCTACACAAATTCCATTGTAAGATGCTTTATTCTTTTACAGAGCACAAGTATGAGATTGTGAAGATTCTTCAAAGTAAAAAACACATTTTTGGAATGACTGGTGAGGGTGGTTATTAACAAAAATATACTTTATTGGAATTAAGAATGTGAATGTGCGTGCAATGTGTAAAGCTTTAGGAAGAAGAAGTGTGATAAGTTGGTCACTAATTAGGATCAATCTGTAATGGACATATGACATATCAAGATGATAATTATCTATTTATATCTTAGAAGGCCAATATGTAATCAAGTTAGTATGCGTGTAATCTACCAAAATATGTGAACTCATTCACAATAAATAGTGCTCAATATCATTTGAAATGATTCAATAACTTTTTGATGTCTATTGTTGCAGAGCATCGCGAAAGAAGATGGTGATAACAAGCTATCAAAATCTAGGTTATTATTCATATGATCACATCTATATTGGTATCTAATAAAAACTTTGTTCTATGTTCATAAAAAGCTTGTGTGAAAAGTAGTTACTGAGATCAAATTTATTTATTGGCAAGAATGAAATAGGCTATGTATGTTACTAATGGGTACTATATTGTAGTAGCTAATTTCTTTTTCTTTACATTGTGATACTAATGTGTGAATGAGCTCTATTTTTACAAATTAAATCAAGTGTTATCATTATGATCAACTTTCTTGTGTAATTTATTACTTTTTTGCTTACAAACGGTAGCTTTTATATTAAACTGGTGTATATATTAAATCAACTATATATTCTACTAGCTTAAAGACCCGCGGATTCACGGAGTTTTTAAAGAAATATGAAAATGAGATAATAAGAAAATAACGAACGTAAACATGTTTAATTAATATATGAAAAAATAATGAGATAAAACGTAAATTATTCGACAATCAATAGAGTTTGTAACAATTAATATAATAGACGTCAATGCGTTGTCGTCTCCAAATTTGATGGTCTTTAATAGCAAATGACGTTTGTGAGTGCTAATCAATATAATAGCCAATGTCCATTCAGTGTACACCCAATAGTCCATAGAAACCCTTTAAACAACCACATATAGTTGTTCGTGTGTGAATACCGACTTTTGTAAAGCTAAACAAAAGTTCAGTTTTTATAGTAAATATTTAGCTCCACTAATCTTTTAAAGCATAAAACCCAAGCAATTCCAACTTTTGCAAATAAAAAATAAATTTTAAAAATGGATACTAAAAATAGTAATTAAGTTACACTAAGACGAAAAAAATAAGGTTAACAAAATAAAGAAGACTGTGATTATCCTATTAATCAACATACAATCATGTTTTACATCCATAAAAATAGTTGATGAAACATGGGTATTAATTAGATGCTATTGCTTTATGTCTCAAGTAACTTTAATACATATAGAGCTAGAACACTGATAACGCTACACTCGTCGTTCGGGGTCAAAGGAACTTCCTTTTCGTCGAGCAAGTTTTTCAACACCTTAGGCAGTGAACCTAATCGTTGTAGTGTAGTATTAGGGTAAGTGATGAGTGTCTAAATACTCATCATTTTTGTACCATCTAGACTGCAAAAACATCTGAAAACACTCAGAAATGCATCAAAATGATGAAAATATCACAAATCAGTGTTTTATGTGTTTTAAATGCAAAAATATCAAAATCAGATGAAAAACATATCAAGTTTGCAAAATTAGCAGTTTTAGTCCCCTAAGTTTCAAAAGTTGTCAAATCTAGTCCCTGGAATCCAAAAATGTGGAGTTTTATCATTCAAGGTCCCTGAAATATTCTAAGTTGTCAAAAAAATGGTCCTTGAATGAATCTTTGGTCAAATGGCAGAAAAGGTCCCTCAACTTTGAAAAATGTCAAAAATAGTCCTTGGATTTATAAAAATGAAATTTTATGCAAAAGTGGTCCTTGTACTATTAAAGATTGGCAAGTTTGGTCCTTTTGATAACATTGGAGAAAGTTCAGTTTTGGTCCCTCAAAAATCCGAATTTACATGATTGGTCCTTGTGATACTACAACCAAACGGACCCTTGTTACTATCTTAACCAAAAACAAAGCCCAATCCAATCCAGCAGCCCAATCCCAACTTGAACCTTGACCCTTGACCTATACCCCTTGACCCCAGTCCAAAATCCATTTTGAACCCTACCCCGTTATTAATAGAAACGGTCAAAAAGTCAAAACCAGGTATACTGTGCTTCTCCCTCACATACGCGCCAAAATCCAGAAACCACCATGGTTTCCTTGATTTGCTCTATCCACCATTTCCACCTGTCTTTCCACTTGTATACCAACCCCCCTCCACCTTCACAATCTTCCAAAGCTCATTAATGGCTCAAACCTGCTTAGAGACTTTTGGCGCCAAAAATCCAAATGGACGATTATGATGATTTGTGAAGATTCAATGGTCTAGATGAAGTGGGAAAGTCTCAGAGGTCGACATGAAGTCTCAAAAGTCTATAAAGAAGAGGAATGGAGCAATGTGAAGATATATCTAGAGTAACTCAGTTTATTATATGTCGTTTTAGTTAATTTCAAGTTTCCAGTGTATTTTAAAGCTTTTAAGTACCTTCTTAAGTATTCTCAGTGTATTTTAAATCCTTTTCAATAATAAATTTCAGTGTTCAAGCTTAAATTTCAGTTTATGCATTTTCAAAGTTCAAAATCTCATGTGAATTTAATGTTGTTATTAGTTGTTACTTTGGACTGAATAAGCCATATAAGCTCCTCAGAAAGCTTATTTAAGCTTTTAGAAACATTTAAAATCAGTTTAGAGGTCAAACTCAAAATTCACCAAAAATACAAATAAATTAGTGAAAAAATAAAAAATCACAAGAAATGGTGATCAAAGCTGGAGCAGGGTAGATTTTGGATTGCCCTGGGTTAGTGGCTTAGTGGTAAGCCTATAGGAGTGGTCTTTTGATCTTGGTTCTGTGTTCTCAGTTCAACACCACTTGTAAGCTTTTTGCTCAATTTTTGAATTTCACTGTTTAAGTGTTCTTAAGTTTCAATCTCTGTATCTTTATGTTAATTAGTTGTAGTTAAGTATAATTAAGCAATAAAATCAGTTGTTTGTTCATTTAAATTTGTAGTTGTTAAAAATTTAGTTTGACAGTTAAAATAGCATAAGTGTAAATTCTTAGTTATATGTTGTTATTGTTATTGTTTAATGTTTCTTTAGTCCAATTAAATGATAATATAAGTTCTGCAATCACTTGCATGGTCTGAATCTGTGTTTTTCTTTGAAAATCACCAAAACAGTCACTTAAAAGGGTGTTTGGATTTGCTTGTTTAAACTGTAGTAGATCTTGTTTGTGTTGTTGTTTGTGCTTGTTCTGTGTCACATACACATCTAATAGCTCATTGCAACAAGAAAAACCAGTCCTTGTTTTAGAAAAAGTCAAAATAACATTTGAGCACATCTAGTTCATTAACTGTGGGATTTTCATGATCCATGATCATGATTTTGTGTTCATAAGTTGTTAATATTGCTCAAATCAGTCTTAGTTCACCTTAATACATCACAATCAGTGATTAGAATCAACTTAAAGTTCATATAAGTCAACCTTAGTGTTTTTCTTAAAAAGTCAAAATTTTCAATTTGGTCGTTTTTGAATAAAATAGATAATTTTAGTGTGTGTTTAATATTGAGATTTAGCTTATAAGCTTTTGGGATATTAAAGTTTAGCTGCTTAACTTAATTAGAAAAATATTACTTCACTTTTAATCAGCTTATTCAGTGCTTTTTACTCAGCTTCTTTTGAGCTCCTTGTCTGAAATTGTGCCCTGTGCACAGTTGAGATACCCATCTTCACAAGCTTGTCACAAGCTCATAATTGAACCTCAGCTTGTGATTCTTAGTTCTTTGGAAAGCCAACCAAGCCATCTTGAAGTTCCAAGCTTAAGTTTTTATTTTGAAGCTTATTTGATAGGGCTGCAATAAGCTTAAACCTTGTCCCATTTCTGTCTTTTAACAATAAGAAGCCAAGTGCTTATCTGCTTATTCCTAGCTTATCAGTATGCTTGTTTGTGTCTTTTAGCTTAATTTGAGTAGCATTAGCTTATTTGCATCTTATTTCAGCTTTTGTTTCAGCTTGTGAGCTTGTTTGAGCTTATATCTTCAAAATAAGCTTATAAGTCCACTGTTGAGCTTTTTAAGCTTCAAACAGCTTATTTTTAAGTTTGTAAAATTTTTGTTTTCATTAAAGTTTCATATTATAAGTAGTTAAATAGTTTTCAAAAATAAAAACCACAAAAACATCATTTTAAATATAGTGATAGCATTTATTTAATAGGAATTAGCTTTTTGATTTTTCTTTTCAGCTTATTATTAAGCAAATCTAGTTTTTATATTTTTCTTAGTTTTCTGTCAACTTAAGTTATTTTTAGGAAAAGTTTCATAATTTTCCTAATCTGTTTAGTATTTATTATAATTTTAAATAGTTAAAAGTATTAAATAATTAGTAATAAATAATTAAAAAGCATAAAAAATATCTTTTCAGTTTTAAAATTAGTTTTATAATGTTTTAGATTTTTCTAAGTTAAAATTTTATTTTTCCAGGTTAATTTTATATTTTCTAGTATTTAAGTGTATTTTAAATAGTAATTAATTAGTAATAAATAGATAAAAAGTGTAAAAAATATATTTTCAATTTTAAAATAAGTTTTATAATATTTTAGATTTTTCTAAATCATAATTTTATTTTTCTAGCCTTATTTCATATTTTCTTTTATTTTAGAGTATTATTAAATAGTTAGAAATAGTTTTTAATTAATAATAATTAAATAAATAGTTGTAAAAATAATTTTCTTTTTCTAATAATTTTCTTTTATTTTTAGGATTCCAAAAATGTCATTTTCATATTTGTAGGTCTTTTATTTCTTTTAACTCACTTTTTATTTTGTACGTTTACGTGGTTTTTAAACGTACGTGTTTAAGTTTGTTTTATCTGATTGTTTTGTTTTCCAAATCTGTATCCAATTCATTCCAATTAATCAGTAGTGTAATTATCAATCCAAAATCCTTACTGATCACTATCCTTAGTGATCATTCTATCAACTGAAAGTTTTGAAACACCATTGAGTCTCCGTGGGACTTAACGACCCGGGAATCCACTATATTCTCCAAATCTTCATTGCATTGGTTTCTGAGCAGTTTTAAGTTTATTACGGTTAGCCATTCACAAGTGGTTAGCTTGTGTGATTAAACTTGACGGTTCGGGATCAATCAGTAAGCCACGGGAATTGATATCGTTCTGTAGGGGAATAAGAATGCTAGTGAGGAGTTACTACGCTAAGGTTGGGGTTGAGGAAGATTATTTTTTTATCTTTTTATGTTTTTTAGGAAATGGAAAAGTACGAATCTCGGGGTTTGGATTTGGGGGGGGGTTGGTATTTCTACCGATTACTCTACTATCTAATTATCTAATTAACTAAGGTGAGGGTAGTCTATGTCTAATTATTGTGTGCTCGTATGATAATTTAAAGATGTGTTCACTTAGGTTTTATTACTCCTTAATTATCTCCTATTGATAGTTGAATTGTCACGTCCTTATTCTTAATCGCGTTGTGTGTCTAAGGTCGTAGGGTATGCGTTTATCCCTAACTCTTTGAAACTACCAAAGGGTCTCGTCTACAAAATCTCTAGGATTTATAAACTCTAACTCTAAGGTACTCTTTGGATGGTTTAGCCTACAACTACTCTAGGTGTTATAGTCTAAGGTTCACAAAGATTAATCAAGCATTAACTACACAACGAATGACCTATCGCATTACTAGATCATTAACAATTAAGATAAGAGACAACCAATCAATATTCAATAGTTAAGTTTCATATTCCCTAAGCAAACACACAAGTAAATTAGCCGGACATGGAGAACATGCAAGCATACTGTTAGGAATTGAAAAAAATATATTGTGAAGCATCGGTCACCCCATGTATAATCTAGCTTAAGTTAGCTCGTAGACATATCGTTTATTATGTTAGTTGTTAGTCAGTTAGTAGCTTAGTTTAGTCTAGTGCAACACCATGGAGGAAGGACGGGTCTTTACCCATTGTATGCCTGATCCACAGCCCGTAGAAGGGCGTAGTAGTTTGTATAAATAGCCCTCTCCCTTCAAGGGAGAGGGTTGGATGTTCATTTGGAATCTAACCTTCCATGTGTTTTCTTTCACTAGAACATCTCCTTTTCTCTCTCTAAAACTTATATACGCCTCACGTGTTTGTGCTTTAATGTGATTATGAAATCCTATATCTTACAATTGGTATCAAGAGCCATGGTTTGATCACTCATCTTTCATGCTCTTTGTTTTGGTGGATTTCATAAGGTTTTTGGGGTTTTAAGTGTTTAGGAGAGTTTGAATCATTTGGACAAATTCTAGTGTTAAAGTTTGAATTTTGTGTGTACTTTTGTGTTTAGGATCATCATATGTGTTTAGGTTTTGATTTGGAAAGCTTAAATCATTGTGGTTTGGTCCCTTTTGATTGATAAAGTGGGTATTTGTGAAAATGTACAAAGCGAGTTGAGACTCGTAGTTCAGTTTCTTGAATGCGAGTTGCTTCTTCATTAGAAGCGAGTTGGTATAAGCGACTTGGCTACTTAGCGAGTTGACTATTTATGCGACTTGGGTTCTAAGCGAGTTGTTTCTTTAAGCGACTTGAGTTCTAAAGAGACTTGGCTATTAAACGAGTTGTACTGCTAGCGAGTTATCTTAAGCGACTTGGTGGTTAAGCGAGTTGTCTCTGTATGCGACTTGAATATTATGCGAGTTGTTTCTTTAAGCGACTTGACTGTATAAGCGACTTGGTTCTTTAAGCGAGTTGATTGTGTAGCGAGTTGATACTAAAGCGAGTTGGCTATTTAGCGACTTGTCTATTGAGACATTTTACTTCTTTTTACTACGTTTTACGGTTGTTCTTTTGATTTTGTAAAATCCCGTGAAAGAATCTATTTCCCGGTTTAATCAAAGAATTATAAAATCCCGTAAAGTCCAACATTCATGGCTTACTCCACTGATCCAGTAATCTCTAATGTGCTCAAACTATATGACTCAGTGGACTGCAGACAAAGTATGTACTACTCAGAATGCTTGACCTTAACAGATTCAACCAATGATGATCTAAACCCGTCACACTTTGAGTCCAACCTTAATGAACCTCAGCAGCAATTACATATTGAATGCAGTATTGAACCTTATTTACTGCTTCATTCTCATATATCACAAGTTTTATCCACATCCATGGATCGAACATGCAGTGCCCTTTTCCGTCAGGACTTACCTTCACTAAAGAAAACAATGTTACTATACCTTGAACAATTGAAGAGCCAACTCATCAACGGGAAAATAATAAAAAATGATTAATTCCATGGCTGTACTTCAGATGATTCACAAACAATTCCAGCCATTTATCAATGAGGAATACTCAGCAGATTTTGATCAACAATTGTCGAGTATCACCTTCAAAAGGAATATTGGAATGGAAATTCGGGAATTTACCAATACATTCATCCAATTAATGGATAATATAGAGATGTACATTGAGGAAGCTGCTAAAGCAAATGACAATGAAGTCCAGGAACAACTGAAAGATAATTGTGAACTATCAGGGGATGATGTGATCAGAAATTTGAACGAATGTAGAGCACCATCAGTTGATTACTACGACGAAATTGGAATGGCATCGAATGTTGTATCTGCTGACAATGAATGCAAAGAATCTGAGACTGAGGAGCCTGAAACTGTCATAAATTCATTGACGCTTAGTACAAGTGATGAGGATGCAAGTGTCAGACCGATGGATGATCAGGTGTCATCTGATGAGCTTCTCTTGAATGATCAACACAATGCATCTGGTAACGTATCCAAACCATTTGAATTTATGGATAAACATGATTCTGATAAAATTGATATGGTTGAGACTGAGTCTGTATGTTTTAAAACTAATGATATGGTTTCAAAAAGGGCATTTGATGAACTTTCTTGCAAATATTCAATTCTTGAAAAACACTGCATTTCCTTGGAAATTGCATTACAACAAAAGGAAGAAAATTCTCTTGTTTCAAATGCATGCACAAATCCAGAATTCCGTAAATTTTTTGAAATTAATCAATTAAAAACACAGATTCTAGACAAAGACTCAACCATTTGTAATCTGAAAAAACAAATATCAGACATTCAAATGAACATGAATTCGGGTATAAACATTATAAACTATGAAGCTTGTGATGCAATTAAGTCTAGGAATGAGGAACTAGCCCTATGTGTTGCTAATTTGCTAAGAGAAAATGAATCCTTGAAGAAGAACTCTTTGGAGTGTAGGACCAAACAAATAGATAAAATCAACTCCATGACAGCTGACATAGATGCCCTCAAAACCCAAATTCAGGATAAGAGTTTCACTATCGTTGCTTTAAAAAATGAGCTTAGGAAAAATACGGGAAATAGAGTGAATACTAAGTTCGCAAAACCATCAACATTGGAGAAATCAACTGATCATAATGCCACTAAACGCCCTGTAACTAGGCAGCCCAATGCATTTAAGACAGAAAGATTTAAATTATCAAAATCTTAGCTTGCCTCCCAAGTTGATAAAAATATAGTTTTGTCGAAACCAGTCACTTCGCTAATTCATTCCAACTTGAGGAATGACAATTCCCAGCTGAAGGCTCAGAAATCTAAGATCAGGAATTTAAGGAGTCAAATGACAGACCAATCCCCTAAGAAGCAAATTAAATGCAAAAGGACCAATGCTCAGAACAGGAATCTAGCCTCATCTAACGTTCTTAGCAGTTGTTTTAAGTGGATTCCTACTGGTAGACTCTTTAAGTTCACAGGTACCAAACGGACTTACTTACCTGGAAGTTGTCTTAGGTGGATCCTTACAGGAAAAATCTTCAAGAATGTTGAACTTAACGGGATGTCCATTAATGATACTCCTAGACCTGACTGTAATACATCAAAAATTAAGGATATACCTGTCACTAACCCACCTATTTGCAATACTACATGTGCTATTAGTGCAAAGTGTCCTCAATCTTTTTCAGGTACAATGCTCTATTCATTCATGAACACCATGACCTGGTTTCCATCAGAAATGAAGAATGCTCACTCTGGAATTGTAGCTTGTCAGAATTGATGTACCTCGTACTCTGACTCCTGATCCCCTCTTTTCAGGACTCGTACTTATTAAGTCTTGTAAAAAAATTATATTTTTATTACACTCGTTTTTACTCAAGTTTCTGTCATCGATAACATCTACGGTCCTAGAAATGTCATTCAACAATGACACGGGACTTTAGATGAAGTTCGAATAGAGCCGTTATAACCTTTAATATTATTCGTTTTTACAATCTCATACTTAAGTTGTCTTAATCTCACTGTCATGATACTAAGTCAATCAATGATTACTCACTATCTCGTATCATTGATTGAGGGGGAGAATTGTGCACCTACAGTTGATTCAGTACTTTGCTTGATTTATCATCTGCATTCTTATTTGTGTGATTTGGCTGTTGCATGCTATGTGGTGTTAATTTATGATTATTGGTATGATAAAAGGTGGTTTTCTATGTGAAGATATCTTTGCCATGTCTTTATATTATGCGAGTTGCTCTTTTATATATATGCGAGTTGCTATGCTTTGTACCTGGTATGCGAGTTGCTATGTTTTTATCTGTATGCGAGTTGCTACGCTTTGTATAGGGACTAAAAGTGTCAACCCACTATATCTATGTACCTGGTATGCGAGTTGCTATGCTAAGTAAAGGGACTAAAAGTGTCAACTCGCTATAATTATTTACCTAAGTATGCGGGTTGGGTGTCTTGGTCAAATCATTATCTTTCTTGGTCAAAACTCGCATCTCGCTAAAACTATTCTCTCTCAACTCTCTTATAAGCGAGTTATCAATTGGTGATTGTGTGGTAGGTCATTATTGTTATTTGATCATGTTTATCTTACCTTTTTCATGATTTGTACTTGAACCATCTCTTATCTTAAACCCCCTGCAGATCGTGTCTCCTCGTTCTCATCTCGATCAAATACTTGGACGCTAGGTTTGTAAGTTTTTGATAAATTGATGTTGAAAGTAGTCTTAGGTGTATTAGTTTAAGTTATGACATGTGTTGTTGATGACTGCTCGATCTATTGGTTTATTTTGGTTATGCGTGTTGTGGGTGACTAAAGGCTAGGGTAAAAATTGCTATTGGACTTGATTGGGTTGTTGGTATTGTCCATTATATGTAGATTCTTGTTTGTGATCTTTTCAGAGTATATATATTCATGAGTTTGAGTGTTTAATTGGGTTGTTCATGAAACGTTCTTATTAGCGAGTTGACTAGTGTTTCTTGTATGCGTGTTGCCCTGTTGTTTCATTGAAGGTGTGCTTAAATGCGAGTTGTTATTGATTATTATTGAAAGCGAGTTGCTATATGCAAGTTGCATTGTTATGTATGCATGTTGCCTGTCGCCTATGTGATATGTCCAAATTCAACGTATCCTATGCGAGTTGCATATGCGTGTTGCCTATGCGTGTTGCGTGTCGCCTATGCTATATGTCCAGATTCAACGCATCCTATGCGAGTTGCATATGCGAGTTGACTATGCGTGTTATCTATCATCATATGCGAGTTGCCATATGCAACTTGCTCCATGTCTATAATGTATGCGAGTTAGCATATATATGTTGACCAACCATTGTTTGACTAAAGCGTGTTGATGCATGCGAGTTGCCATATGCGACTTGCTTCATACATTGTAATGTATGCGAGTTATCACTCACTTTATCCTATGCGAGTTACTCTATAACCAAAGCGAGTTGTTGGATGCGAGTTGCCATATGCGACTTACCTCATATGTCTTGTAGTATGCATGTTGATTACCAACTTTTACTTATGCGTGGTGTGTTATGCGAGTTGCTCAAAATGTTGTTCCAAAGCGAGATGCAGTGTGTGATTTAACATATATCTTTGTCAATATTGCTTTTGGTATTTATTTTGATGTCCTCTCCCAAATATTATCCTACACCCATAAGTTTCTGCATACTGATTACATTTTTTTTAGTGTTGCATCCTATGTCTCCATATATGTCATATCCTTCTTTCTGAAGCTCTAAATGTTGGGTTATAAATTGGTCATAATGTGTATCAGTGTCTTAACCTAAAAATTTTCCTGGATATGGTTTGTGTTGTATGTGTAACTTTCATATCTCAATGGCTGACATCACATCTTCTGATGTTCCTACTGCCTCTGCACCAACTGTCACTCTGACTGATGAAGAATTACTTCCTCGTGCGGAATGGGTGTCAATTGCTAAGAGCAACTGCTACTTAGATGTAGATAGAGGGCAACATAATCCAACTTACCGTCTGGCTGTCGACATCTTGAAGGATACCAACTTCTTTAATGCCCCTAACCAAGCGTTGCACTATCCCATCCATCTATCTTCAGCAATTCTGGAAAACAGTTACTTGGGATAAGATATTTGCGTCATACTCGTGTAAGCTCAAAGACAAATGGTATGACATCTCGGTTGACACACTCAGGGATGCTCTTCAGATCACACTAAGAATCCCTTCCAACAAATTCATCACTCCACCCTTCATTCATGACATCTTAAACTTTGTCGACGAATTGGGATACCCAGAAAGAATAACCAAGATTTCATCACTCATCAATGCGGAAATATATCAACCATGGAGGTCAATCGTCACAATCCTCAATCTATGCCTAACAGGTAAAACATCAGGGACAGACAGAGTTCGAGCTCCCATAATGCAAATACTGTGGGGAATAGTCAAAGGGAAAAATATTGACTTCGCTGAACTTATCTGGGAAGAATTCATCTTGTCCTTGGACACATTTATCTCTAATAGAATTAACTCTGAGAATAAAGTCAAAGGAAGAAAAAGTCTTGGTAAAAGAGTGATACCCAGCATCAGATTCTCAAAACTCATTATCCATCATCTGCTACAAACTCACAGGATCAACTCACGTAGCGAGTCTGCCCCGCATGAAGCCAGTGATGAATTCGTTCTTGGCAACATTAAATATATTGCCAGAGGACATGACAAGGAGATTTTTGGTATGCCAGTTCCTGAAGCTTTGCTTAATGATAGAATCAAGAATGCTGATTACTTCAAGAGTTATGTAAAGAAAGCCTCCGCCACATCCGCTGACATCCCGAAGTCCACTTCCACACAATCAAAATCAAAACAATCAGGAACCACATACTCAAGTCTTCCCAAGAAAAACAAGAGACCTGATAGCTCTGTATCTAATGTCTCTCCTTCACAAAAGCAAAAGAGGAGAAAAAGAGACGCTGGTAAGGGTAATAATGAGGGAACTAAGGTTCCAGGAAGTGAGACAGAGTTGATTGATGAAGACGAAGCTGCATTCCAACAAGGAATTCAGCAAAGCCTTGACAGTCTAAACGAGTCTCAAAGACCACCAATGGGAGGGGTCATGATAAGAGAGCCTGAGTCAGCACCTCGACAAATCAATATTGTCACACAAGACAAAGGTAAAGGAATTGTTGGAAGAGAAGCAGAACAAGCTGCACACATGCTACTGAATATCTCTTCACCACCTCCCAAAACAACTACCCGATTTATCCTCAAGAAAAGAGATGTTGTATCATCCTCTACACAAGAGCAATCTGGGATGGACATTGATGTGGCAGATAGATTGGTTGAATCCCCTGTGTCCAGTGATGCTCAGGAAGAAAATCAGGAGACCCCTTTTACTGCAGAGATCCCAGTGCTTGAAACAGTAAGTGATAAAAATGAGCCGTTTAAAAATCCACAGGAGAACCTTGAGCCAGGATCTGAAGTACACAGGCGTCTTGAAGAAACAAACATGTCTACAGGATCTCTTTCCTCACTTAAGAATCTTGATACTGACTTCTCATACGGTGACCAATTCTTAAAAGACGGCCCTCAGACATCGAATCAGACAAGCAAACAAATGAAAAGGAAGAAGTTCAGTCCATGTTCTCGGTCACTATTCAACAAGACTCTTCAACTGTTCCTCCGATGTCAGCTCCAAAGGTCTCAACTGCTGACACATCTCCATCAATCACACCGACTCTCGAACCTGCTATGACTACTGCACTTCCACCACCCAAACCCGCTAATGATCCACTACAAGTTGTCACTATTAGCGATCATGTCACTCCACCTGCCTCACCACCTCGTGCCTCACCTCCTCCTATTAAAACAACTGAGGAATTGCTTGAAGGATGTTACGCATTGCAACTATTGAGAAACATTTTCCTATAGCTGTCAACAATCTTGATAGTCGTGTCAAGAAACTGGAGAATCTTAATCTCGATGAAGTCGTAACAAAGGCAATAGAAGCAGATATTAAAGATGCGGTTGATAGGGCAATGAAGGCTCCATTACTTCAGCGATTCAAAGATTTGCCGATCTCTGACATGAGATCAGCTCTCTCAGAAAGAATGTATGAAGCAGGAGAGCACTTGCACAGTATACATAAGAAATTATACGAGGCACTCGAGGAATCTATGAGGCATGATGATTATGAGCAGTTTGTAGTAGATGTTCGTGAAAGGGAGGCTAAGAAGAAAAGAAGATCAGTTCCGATGGATTCAAAAGATATGTCTGGAGGTCAAAAGTCACCACCACCACCTCCTACTGGTGGTGCTGGCACATCAGGAGTTGGAGGATCTTCTGGAACAACCACTTCTCACAAGGCAAGCCCACATTCACCACCACCAACAACTCAGAAACAAACCGGTACTTCAAGTGGTCAAAGATCTCAAAAGATGTCTTCTGCATGGACCACCATCGACTCCCGGTTTACACCAACCATCCCTACTATTCCAGAAGAGCAAATAATAAATGAAGAGTCTTTCGTTGCTCAAAAGTCTAAATCAGAAGATGATGACGCTTCTACCAAGCACATCCCCAATGTTACAGAAGAAGAAGATTGGTTGGATGCTTATATTGAGGGAAAACGCATCAAAACGTCTAGAGCTACACCTTCAAAGGATGTCACTCAAAGTTGGCTTAACCAAGATAAACCTCAAACTCCTGAACCTTCATGGTTCATTCCCGAGTCTGATTCAACAAACCCAGAAAATAATTGGGCTTCAACTATTATTTCCAACTATGAAGCACCAGCAGAAGATTATCTTCTTCACTTCACAGGGGATATGGGAAGCTTTATAAAGTGGTTTTGTGAAAATAAGGAAATTACATCAATCACTCTTAAAGATCTTGAAGGCCCAGCATTTGAAATAGTTAAAGTCTTCCACTCGGATGTTAATCAGCTTCAATATCAGATGGAGGAATGCTATAGAATGCTGAATGATCAAGTCAGTGAGCAGATCAATAGGTTTGATGTGAACAACCCTCTTCCTCTCAGAGGTGAACCTGGATATATGACCATTCAGTCAGAGTTCTTCTTCAACCATGATCTGGACTATCTATGTGGTCGCACTTCTGAAAGAAGACCAGCTTTATCGATTTCGAAGATGAAAGCTGCTTCCTACACTGATCAAGGTCTCGAACAGATGGTTCCGGATCAATTCTGGGCAGACAAAGAGCAACAGTATGACATTGCCACCTCATATGGCATTTCTCATTGGTGGTTCAAGAAGAAGCAATTCTACATCGACATACATAGTGCTAAGAAGAGTCGCAGAGCTGTTCGATCCAGGCTGCGTATTCAAAGTGTTATCAGTATAGAGATCTTCTCAATCTACGGGTATGATTACCTAAAGAAGATTGTTCTTCGAAGAGCAGACTTGAAAGAGCACATTATAGAAGAAAACGACTTCAAACATATGATGCCAAATGACTTTGAAGATCTCTATCTTCTGAACCTCCAAGGACACCTTGACCATCTTCCTGCTCGTGAGAAGAAGGCTCTCTCAGCTGCGGTCAATCTCTGGATCAGAGGCTTGGTCATTCGACTAAGAGTTGGGGATTTTCAATTGGGAATAGAAAGTTACCAGACTCGGGTCAATCTTACAAGACCACAATGGGAAGCCAAAGGACATGAATATCGTCACGAATATATAGTGATTGACAACCCCAGAGCAGTCATCTTCACTGACAGATACGGGTCAAGAATGTTAATGAGATTGTGTGAGTTATACAAATTCAGTGATGGTACACTCAAGATGGTCGAAGAAGAATTGAACTCCAGAGTGAAAGAAATCAAAGTTGATATGAAGCCGGGGAACAAAACGAAATTCTGGTCTGATGAGGATTTGAAGAGGTGTGAAGATTTCATTGCTGCAATCAGACGAAGATTGAAGACTAGAATGATCTATCACAACCTTGAAAGCTTTGTGGGTGGTAGACTTCGTGCAGGTCACTATAAGCTGCTTCAAAGAACTGAATGAAGACATCTTCCGGAAGTAGTTTCTGTTTTGTACTTTTGTTGTGTAAAATGTGGTGCATGTACTATGAACAACTATAATGTATGTAATAGTGTTAGGTTATGTATTGTGGTTTCCCTTTTCTCTAAAAAAAAGGGAACTTCAGTGTTGACCACTTCAGATCATATAAAACCGGACACATTTTTCTCCAACAAATGTTTTGTTTCATACATATTTAAATCACTTGAGATCCAAAATCTCAAAGGATTTGAAATTTTTGATCGGGGGAGAAAATGTGATATTAATATGAAAGATTGATAAAAAATGACCATTTTTGTCTCAAAGTGCATACTGCTCTCTAATATGTGCTAAAATCGTTTCGAATCTCGAAGAATATATTAAGGGGGAGCATTTCAAAACAAATACAAATCTTCAAGGTATAAAGATTTCCATGTTTTAACATAATGTACCTTGATGGTGTGTTAAATGGTTTCTAAATATTTGGCAATCGTGGATGTACTTCAAAAGATCTCTTTTCTCTATGTGATAAAATGATTTAAAATATCCAAAGCACATATTGAGGGGGAGAATTTACCAAGAAAATCAAATGGCTTTTTCTACGGAAATTGTGATCAAGAAATTATTTCAAAAAAAATCTTGCCTCCATGTGCTAAACAATTTCAAGATCATATGCACATGTTGAGGGGGAGCATTTCTAAATGATCAAAACTATTAAGGTACAAAACGCTTTAATCTCGTATCACAAGTACCTTGATTGATTTTTCAATTGGTTTCGAGTAGAAATGAACAATACCAAAAGACCGACCAAATTTACTTTATGTATGGTGATATAAGGATGGTTTGGTTAGGTTTTTGGTCCCATGATCCGCCAGAACCGGAGGGATCTACCCAGGGACAATCCACTAGATAGTGTAGAAGTCCTTAGATATGATGAAAAAAAAAGGAGAAATGTGAGATATGGGAAGAGTGCGGACTGAGATAGAGCTAGTACTGGAATAAACCCAACAAGGTTCTAGTTATGAAGTCTCGGTAAGCACTGAAGGGGTTGAAGAATGAAAAAGAATTGAATGAGAAAAGGGTGAAAATAAATAGCCCACCGATAATTCAACCTTAGGGCAGATACCGGGTTCAATTCATATGCTACTGGTGGTTACTAAGGTAACACTGGTATTGAAGACAAGACGTCATGGACCCAGTGACGCACTGCACTACAACTTCCCAAACCACTCAAGTTCCTTTTAAAAGGACTTGTTTCATTCTCACGGGGAACCGACATTATCTATCGACTTTCTCTTAGAGTTTGTTGATATTGAAGAAGGAGACCCTCTCCCTAGTCTCCGGCATAGGAACCAAATATGCACAATTGAGTCTAGAGCCACGAGATCATCATATAAATCTCTTTAGGACACTGTCAATGAAGACTCTATGTTTCACACAATGTGGAAAGAGAGATTATATCTTATGTGTCCTACGCATTATCCTTGTGGTATTGCCAGACCATCTGAGTGATATGCTAACATATTCACAATGAAGATGGAAAGCCTTCTGGAGCCAACATCAAACAAGCTTCTGGTGGGTGGCATGTGAGATCTATCCAATAGATCAACCATGTGACAACTGAACAGAAACAATGGGGCGATTTAATCTTTTGAATCAATCCTGGTTCAGGTTATGGATTGACGGATACCTTTGAAAAACCGGTCGTTGTGCTTAAAAACTCTTTTCTTTAGCACATGGACTGTGCACTAATATTTCAAAAATAAAAGGTATTTATGATTGATAATTGATGTTCATTAAAACCTTCGTTGTATTGCAAAAATAATTTCTATTGAGCGATACACGATTGTTTTTCAAATCTCTTTTCATCAATCAGTGAATCTCAATTCGCTGGTTCACTCACTCCGTGTTGTCTTCTTTGAGACGTTTCGGTTTGAGAACAGCTAGAGTAGCTGCGAAACCCTGTCAAGGAAATTCTTCGGAATTTTACCTGATCACAGGCAGTACTTGTACTGATCAACGAGGAACCGTGGGCCGTGTACCTCAATTCAACGAAAGTGATCAAAGACACTTTCGTGCACTTTATTGCTAACTGTTGTATGCAGGTACGCTCGACGTTTGCAGCTGATCAGAATGAAGCGGTCAATCCATAGCCGCATGCTCACACTACACATTCATCTCAAAAGAATTCATGATAAGTGCTTCAACAACTCTGATACTTTCACTCCATGCTTCTGCTATGCTGGTGCAAATATCATGAACCAGTGAAAGCTTCCGCTACTCTGATGAGAATATATCATGATCCAGAATGTGAGCATGTCTGTCCAATTGTCACAACCTCATATGCTGGCAACACAACAATGGGTGATGCCAAGATCAAATGTGGCTGATGATCTCTCTTAATGCTCAAAGGTCATCAATGTGGATCAGCTCTATAACCTCCACGAAATATACATTGTAGTTGGACAATGATGAAATCACCACGGAAGCACAATGTTTAAATATGTTGATGAGTTGATGTCTACGAGCTCAAGATTGAAGATTAAATAGATTGCTAGGATTCATAATGTAATTCATGGGGTGACCTCCCTTAGGGGGAGATTGTTAGGAATTGAAAAAAATATATTGTGAAGCATCGGTCACCCCATGTATAATCTAGCTTAAGTTAGCTCGTAGACATATCGTTTACTATGTTAGTTGTTAGTCAGTTAGTAGCTTAGTTTAGTCTAGTGCAACACCGTGGAGGAAGGACGGGTCTTTACCCATTGTATGCCTGATCCACAGCCCGTAGGAGGGCGTAGTAGTTTGTATAAATAGCCCTCTCCCTTCAAGGGAGAGGGTTGGATGTTCATTTGGAATCTAACCTTCCATGTGTTTTCTCTCACTAGAACATCTCCCTTTCTCTCTCTAAAACTTATATACGCCTCACTTGTTTGTGCTTTAATGTGATTATGAAATCCTATATCTTACACATACACACAAATAATTGAAGACATAATTGAATTAATGAAGTAAAACACTTATCTTGGTGTAAGATAGGGTTTAGAACCCTAAAATACTGTACAAGACAGCCTTAGTTCGGTTTAGGTTTTTACTCCAAAAGACTACTCTACAAAACTGAAAAATTCGGATTCTATATATAAGATTACATTCGCGACGGCGTCACCTTATGATTTGTGACGCCGTCGGGTCGACGTCATTAGGGTTTCTTCTTGGCCACGTTAGTCTTGCGACGACGTCACCTTATGCTTGTGACGCCGTCCTCTTCAGCCTCTGACGCCGTCTGGATCAAATCTAGGCCGTCTGAGTTACAACGACCTACTCTTTTAAAGCCTGACACCGTCACTTGAAAATAAGCAATTTGGCTACTGTATCGTCACAACATGTGCTCCGACGGCGTTGCAGATAACACCTGACGCCGTCCCCTTGTGTTTCAGCAGCTTAAGTGTCTCGATTCTTGACTTTGGCCATTTTCTTCGTATATCTGCGCCTTTTCGTCCAAATAAGTGCCATTCCAACAATTTGCCTTCAAGAGACCTAAAAAGTGAAAATGAACGATATTAAGTAATAACGGATACAAAAGTGATCAAATAAGGGCTTAAACAACCCCTCAAAAAGGTACATTTTAAAACCTTATCAAATATCCCTACACTTGGTATTTGCTTGTCCTCAAGCAAATGTGCTTTTAGCCAATTAATTTATAAGTTAGGGGTCATGAAGCATTGGTTTAGAACAATCCACAACACATATAAGCCTCGCAAAAGTTATAACAAGCACGGAAATTACATACTAGCACCTCACATGGGGTGTTTGGGTACTCACATCTCTCGGGTGTATATGAAATATAACAAGTTGGAAATGGAAGATAAACACTCATTAACCGGTCCTAGTACATAGATTACCATAGGCTTGAGACTAGATCAAACCTCCATCGCTTTGGCATAAGCACCTAGGAAAGACTATCAAAGAGGTCTTTTAAAAGGGTTGTAATGTTAGGCTTACGGTAGGGAAACAAAGGGTTTGGTGGGATAGGCTATTTAGTGGTGGCAAGTCAAAAATCTTTATGTTACAAGCATACGAAGAATGGCGTTGCTAAGCCAAGACTCGACACTCTAAACTCTAGATAACTGAAACAAACAAACATAAATTTAAAGGATAGATGTAGGATGGTAGCCCGTTTTTTTTTTCTTTTTTCAACACTCTATTTTTTTTCTTTTTCTCTTTTTCTATTTTTTTCGATTTTTTTTTCTTCATACACTTTTATTCTACCATCCTCTACGGTAACATCAAAATAATAGGGATTTATACGCACACGGCACATCCCTACACTTGAGTTTTTATTACTCTAACACTAATTTGACCCGACTTGAAAAGATCAAAACACTTGGAGTACATTATTACGCAAATATAGGGAATTTGAATTTAATGTTCCCTTCCCGTCATTTCATAAACTTTAACTTTTCCCATGAGTCCCAATCGTCCCAAAACTGTATACAAAGGATATGACTCGGTTTAGCAACTTATGCAAGCAACTAGATAATTGAACTAAGGGTTTTTAGGGTGATAACAATAATGCACTAAAAGTGAGTGCATACAAGGTAGGCTAAGGCGATTTGGGTGTACATTTGGGGGTGGGGTGTAAACAATGCTCTTCATTGATATTCCGAAAAAACCGAAACATCACGAGAACCGCGAAAAGGATAGGCTCAGAGGGGTTAACTAGGGGTATCGTGTACTAAAAGTGAGTACAACGCAAGGGTGTGGGGGAATTACTCAACCCATGTGGAAGAAGTAATTATATTACGGGTATCAAACAAGGGTTATCCTAATGCCTCTTATCATTTAGTTATTCCTAACTACACAAGTGTAGTCTTACTAGCGATCTCGGGATGCATAACAAAACAAGTTCTAGAATCTATTATACTACCGGTTCACACTCTAAGCATTAAAGATGAATGCTTTAATTCCTACTAATCTAAGGGCGATCCTCACATTTCGGGTGGAATTTAAGTGGTAAAGGATTTTTTGTGCTAGTCATGTAACTTCCTATCCGTGAGACGCTTTTGTTAAGACTAATGGCCCACTCCTATATGTCATGAGAAATTTTAAATTTGGTGCCAAAATTACCCTAACCGAAATTTTCTCATGGTTTATTACACAAATACAATTGGACAAAGCAAATAATCAAGGATAAGCATAGTTTCAAAGTTATCGTTTTATTTTCCCTCCCTACACTTAAACTGAACATTGTCCCCAATGTTCCCCGAAAGTATCAAAGTTATGATAATAGAAGGTAATTAAAAACGAAAGAAACTAATACTCCCCTGATTAGCTCGGTAGGATCCGTGTGTGAAGTATTGGTTAAATCCTTTCCAAGAAGAATGTATGCGTGAAAAGTTCCTTCCAACCTTATGTATCTTCTTCTTGATAAATAAAATCTGCACACTTGAAGAAAACAAACGAAACCTTCGCGTAAAATCAGCGGTAATAATATATATAAGACTCTACTAAACTAGGATATAATACTTGTGGAATGGATGTTTACAGAATTTCTGGAAAATTAAGACCTGGAAAATTCCAAAATTTATAAGCAGCTCAGAAAACGAGAAAAAAGTAATCAATTGTTTTTGCTCCTTCCTGACGCCGTCAGGTTGCGATCCTGACGCCGTCAGGTTATCCTGACAAAAACTGGTCTGCGATTTTCTGGAAAAAATTCTGGAAAATTTACATCTTTAAAATCTGGAAAAATTTTCTGCAAAACATCCATTATGACTCGATACAAGCATTTGACTCGAAAAAACACACATGTATATCTTTTAATTAATTGCAATTCTCATGTTTACGTTTCTTTTGAAAACGTGTATAATCCTCCCTACACTTATCCTTTATGTAAAATACCTTTATATGTTATCAAGACGAGGTTAAAGACAAAATAAAGCATTTTTACAAATTCAAACATGAGAATAAACAATCAATAAAAGATATACGACACACAAATAAAATGAAAAACAAATACACATGGGTTGCCTCTCAAGAAGCGCTTGTTTTTGTTCGAGTCACGAGCCTGACTCTACCCTTATTTAACGGATAAAGAGGAGGTTTTCCCTACACTTAAGCTTAAGTGCGGGTGATAGTAGCGATACACACCCTTAGGGTGGAAATTTGCTACGTGAGGAGACGGTGATGGGTGACTTATATGCTCAAAGGAGTGTACTCCATTCATTATAACCTTACCTAAGTCTATTGGTGTAGTGGGTGAATCAAATCTCTCATAAAAATGGATCATCTTCTATCAACTTCAAAAGATTCTTAGTTAAGGATCCATCTTGACCTAATAAACCCGGTTTAAACCCATAATGTTTCTTGTTATCAACCATGAATGGGTGATATAAGTGTGTAAGGTCATGGGTTACTCCTATATTAGCTTCCACTCTACATGGCCTAGAGTCTACCACCTTTATCAAGCAACTACCCGGATTATTTATTTTGATGGGTGGATTGGGGCCTAATTCAATTCAAGATTCACATCTAAAGACGGAAAATTAGGTAAGGTTTTTGGTTGAGGCTCCGGTTCATCAAAATTAGGAACTTCCCTAGGACTAAGAGAGAGGTCATGACAACAAGCATCTAAACCTACATTCTCTAGTGGCGTTTGGTCCAAAGGTTCTATATCAATCGGGGTTCCTATAGTCTCTTCTACTTCTTCCGGGTAAGTTATAGGCGATGTGCGTTCCTCAAGTGATGGTAGGGCTTGTGGGCTTGGAGTTTTCACCTCATTCTCCATTATATCTAGATCTCCTAAAAGTTCATCATGTGTTTTAGTATGATCTAACCCAAATACACTCCTAAGTATCTCAAATCCTTCTTTAGCCATTTCAAATTTTTGGTCCGATTCATAAGAATTGTTCTCAAAAACTTGACTACTATGTTCTATTTGCCTAAAGGATTCCTCATGTGTGTCATATGTTTTGAAATCTATCTCACACATGCAAATAGGTGATTCAACTGTAACCATCTCACAATCTTGTTCGGGTTTAGGTTCCATGTTCTTAAAAACTAGGTCTTTTTGATCATGATGCCTAAGGTTGGATAAATCCTCCTTATCCATTTCCTCAAGTTGTGACAACTGATGGTTTATGCTTAGGAGGCTTTTCTCAAAATATTTCCAGAGGGTCTCACTAAAAGGAGTTGATTCTAACAATGATCGTTGAATAGAAGCCACACAAGCACAAAATTTATCAAATCCATCCAACCTTACACCCGTCTCCTTTTGGATATCTCTAAGATCACTCACAAATTCATTAGAACAATAAAAAGCAATCCAATCTGCGAAATTCAATTGTTCCTCATTTGTTAATGATTCAAATGCAACTTCACTTGCCACAGCGACAAATGAAAAGGGCTTTACGAACACAAACACAAAGAAGGGGGATAGACTACAAGGAAGCTAAAAATGAGAAAAAAGCTTACTTGATAGGAATCAAGCAAGGGAACCTAAACGAGGTGGACTCCTAACTAGCTATTCTATTCCCCGGCAGCGGCGCCAAAAACTTGATAACGCTACACGCGTCGTTCGGGGTCAAAGGAAATTCCTTTTCGTCGAGCAAGTTTTTCAACACCCTAGGCAGTGAACCTAATCATTGTAGTGTAGTATTAGGGTAAGCCACGGGAATTGATATCGTTCTCTAGGAGAATAGGAATGCTAGTGAGGAGTTACTACGCTAAGGTTGGGGTTGAGGAAGATTATTTTTTATCTTTTTATGTTTTTTAGGAAATGGAAAAGTACGAATCTCGGGGTTTGGATTGGGGGGGGGGAAGGGGTTGGTATATCTACCGATTACTCTACTATCTAATTATCTAATTAACTAAGGTGAGGGTAGTCTATGTCTAATTATTGTGTGCTCGTATGATGATTTAAAGATGTGTTCACTTAGGTTTTATTACTCCTTAATTATCTCCTATTGATAGTTGAATTTTCACGTCCTTATTCTTAATCGCGTTGTGTGTCTAAGGTCATAGGGTATGCGTTTATCCCTAACTCTTTGAAACTACCAAAGGGTCTCGTCTACAAATTCTCTAGGATTTATAAACTCTAACTCTAAGGTACTCTTTGGATGGTTTAGCCTAGAACTACTCTAGGTGTTATAGTCTAAGGTTCACAAAGATTAATCAAGCATTAACTACACAATGAATGACCTATCGCATTACTAGATCATTAACAATTAAGATAAGAGACAACCAATCAATATTCAATAGTTAAGTTTCATATTCCCTAAGCAAACACACAAGTAAATTAGCCGGACATGGAGAACATGCAAGCATACACACAAATAATTGAAGACATAATTGAATTAATGAAGTAAAACACTTATCTTGGTGTAAGATAGGGTTTAGAACAAGGTTGTCAGGATCGGGATCCTACCTAGGATCGTTTTTGGCTTTGCAAGATCGTGATCGTAGGATCGGATCGGGATCGTAAGTGTAGGATCGTATAGGGGCTGTAGTTCTGTATATATATCTCGGCATAAGTCTACACTTAGTCAATTTGTATACTATATAAGTATATAACTTTAAAAAATAAAAAGAAGGCCCATACTTTAAAGTTTACTTCGTGGTGAATAATAAATAAACCAGTTTTAAGTTTTTTGTTTATCCTATTTGAAATGTACATACGCAAGACTTAATATAAATTAATTAATCATATGTGTGTTGGTAAAAATAGCATGTAGTTGTCGTGAAAATATTGTTAGTCATTATCGTAATAATTTTGTACTTAATTTAGCCAATGCTAACACTAATTTCTTACAATGCGCATCTGTCACTTTAAACCGAATGGTCATTTGTAAAAAACAATGAATTAGTGATTGTGATTGGGCTTTTTGGATCAAATATGGGGCTTAAATGCTTCACATAGAAGAAAAAAGTCCAAAAAAATGGGTTAGCAACAGGATCGGATCGTAAACGATCCTACGATCCGATCCTACGATCCTGAACGATCCTACCTGATTTACGATCCCATTACGATCCTGATCGTTTTTTAAGTGTAGGATCGTAGGATCGTGCGATCCTACGATCAGGATCGCGATCCTGACAACCTTGGTTTAGAACCCTAAAATACTGTACAAGACAGCCTTGGTTCGGTTTAGGTTTTTACTCCAAAAGACTACTCTACAAAACTGAAAAATTCGGATTCTATATATAAGATTACATTCGCGACGACGTCACCTTATGATTTGTGACGCCGTCGGGTCGCCGTCATTAGGTTTTCGTCTTGGCCACGTTAGTCTTGCGACGGCGTCACCTTATGCTTGTGACGCCGTCCTCTTCAGCCTCTGACACCGTCTGGATCAAATCTAGGCCGTCTAAGTTGCGACGACCTACTCTTTTAAAGCCTGACACCGTCACTTGAAAATAAGCAATTTGGCTACTGTATCGTCACAACATGTGCTCCGACGGCGTGGCAGATAACACCTGACGCCGTCCCCTTGTGTTTCAGCAGCTTGAGTGTCTCGATTCTCGACTTTGGCCATTTTCTTCGTATATCCGCGCCTTTTCGTCCAAATAAGTGCCATTCCAACAATTTGCCTTCAAGAGACCTAAAAAGTAAAAAGGAACGATATTAAGTAATAACGGATACAAAAGTGATCTAATAAGGGCTTAAACGACCCCTCAAAAAGGTACATTTTAAAACCTTATCAAACACATATGGTTTTATTAAAGATTCATCCTTAACTACACTATTATGACAAAGAGAAAAAGGACAGTGAAACTTTATTGAAACTTTTCTATTGGTGTTTTGTACAGGTGTGTATGTGGCGGCAAGGAAGGCACAAAATTCGCAGTTATGGAAACCAACGCCTTCCCAAATATTTGCAGCTCAGGTGAAAGAATGTACTTTTGAACATGAGATTCAAGAGGACTAGCATCAGGTATAACAACAGGTAGGGCCTCTTTCATCTAAATTAAAACTTTACCTACTAATGACATAGAATGCCCTCAATCATTAATGATGAATGTATTTCAAATAAAATGGATTTTAATACAAGCAAACAACTCTTAAGCTCCAAGCCAAAATATGCGGTTACCCACTGTTTGGAATTGCTAATTAACTTATCGGGTTTTGCAAATAGTAGATACACAGCTTTGTATGACTATTAGGTTTTGGAAAACAAAAAAATGTAGACATACGACTACTAGGTTGCATTTGGGTGCTCACTACAACCTCTATGGATAGATTATAATAGTAGATGAAAAATTAGATAGTCTTAAAATTGTGTACCTATTTTTTTTAACGCTATTGGTGTTAAAACTTAAAAGCCATAGCG
Organism: Chrysanthemum seticuspe; assembly: GCA_019973895.1. Classification (NCBI taxonomy): domain Eukaryota; kingdom Viridiplantae; phylum Streptophyta; class Magnoliopsida; order Asterales; family Asteraceae; genus Chrysanthemum; species Chrysanthemum seticuspe. Next base: position 51,451,401 of record BPTQ01000005.1, read on the forward strand.
TACATACCTGTTAAAAAATATATGCTGGTAGGGAATTTTCTTACACTTTAGAAGTTGACATTGCAAGTTTGAACCTTTGATATTAGGTAGGGATGGTAACGCTTAATGAACTTTAATGAAGGCCATCGGTAGTACAAAGTGTTGGAATTATATATCATGACAATCAAATATAAAACACAAAACATCAAAGAGTACATGCGGAAGCGTATAGGAAAGATTAATGAATAATTAATTAACATAAACAAGAATATGCGTACCTTTATTGATTCTAGCCGAACAAGAATCAAATCCACAAAACTAGCAATTGGATGAAGCCTAATTAGGGTTTATAGGATTATTAGAATTACCCCTTACCGATTTTGTAATTCAATCCAAGAATACTAACAATAATGTGTTAGTACCACTTTCTTGTACACACGTACTATAACAAATTAAAGTAATGATAGTTTTAATTAAACAAAATAATTTGATTTGGAAAATCAAGTGTGTCGACACCCAAGGGAGGGGTTCGACCGATTCTAGCAAAAAACACACACAAACACTTTTTGGTTTTTAGCTTATGAGTACAAGAGATGCAAAACCAAGACCCCTAGCCTTGTATATATACTCAACATAACTTGGTGAACAAGTTGAGTTTGCGTTGGGTTGTGATATCCCTTTGGCCAATCGGTATTAGCATCCCAAAGGGATTCCGGAACCTTCCCAATATTAATTTTGCAATCTAGTCCATTCCAATTTCATTTAACGACCGTTAGTCCATTACACTTAATTACATAACGTCGTTTACATTATTTCGTTTAATTAATAAATAAATATAACATTTACATTTAATTATTAACTTTAATTCTCATACGTAAAGTTTGCAATCCCGTGGTCTCGAGTTCGATCCTAACTCACGTCTACTAATTTATATCCATAAAACCAACAGCTCCCACTTGGATATATCTTAATAGAGTGATCACATCGGTTAGCGTCTAGCAACACTTCGATGTCTCTAGTACAACTCGAGCAAGGCTCCTGGAAAACCTTTGAATGATTTCTCATTATTATTATCTTTTTGTTTCTAATACCATGTTAAATAAAGATATGGAATTAAGTCATTCTTTATTCAACTATTCTGTTTCTCGTTTTAAGTGACTGACCAAGATTACCAAATCTTCTGAACATATTCAGGGGAGATTTTAGGTGCGGCCGCACAAACATCTTGTTAACCCTACGAAGGGCCCAGCAGTATTAAACTCCAAATAAATTTGAAGGAACAAATTCTATCTTGACTACGAGACTAACCCACAAACTTTGTAACACTTCTGGAAACAACCCTTATGACTACCAGTTACGTATAGCGTTAAGTTGCTCCACCAAAATGCACTACATTCATGACACTTATCTGGTATCTCAAGTCTGAGGATAACTATTCACAATTTACTTATAACAATATCCACAAAGTAAATTATGTAGTTGGGAAAGTCCTATATTCAAATCATTGAATATCATCTGAAATTGGTATGCATTCTCATCAATATACTTTCAAGTAGATTCTACCACATCTCTCAGATTTGTCTTAGTTTAATGATACTCCCATATCATTAATCGACAATGGACAATTTAGAATAACTTAGTTACTCATGGATTAAACATGCAAATATAGGACAACAATATTATAAATGAAAATAAACATAATCAAAATTTTATTTCATCAAAATAATAAATGTTTTACAATATCCTCTATCCAAATACTAATCACAGTTCTGCATGAAACTATTAGCTAAGCGAAGTCCAATTCCATTGGCAAGTCCAATAAGCTTTTCTCTAGCCAAAGCCTTAGTGAAAGGATCAACTAAGTTGTCATATGTGTGAACTTTCAATAGATTTATTTCACCTTCGCGGACTTGTTCCCGAACATAGTGATACTTCCGTAGAAAATGTCTGGTGCCCTTCATGACTCCAGGTTCATTGGCAAATATGATTGCAGCAGAACTGTCACAATACATATCAATAGGCGATTCAATTGAAGGCATAACACCAAGCCCTGAAAATGAATTTCCTAATCCAAACAGCCTCCATTGCAGCTTCCGAAGCAGCTATGTATTCGGCTTCTGTCGCAGACATCGCAATCGTACTCTGCTTCTTGCTCTTCCAGTCAATTGCTCCTCCATTGATGACAAAGACATAACCCGTCTGAGACTTCGTATCATCTTTATCACACAGCCAGGACGCATCACATTAACCTGTAACACCAAGCTCTGTGTCTGGATTTCCACCATACACTAAGAACATATCTTTCGTATTTCTAAGATACTTTAGAATATGTTTAACAACAGTCCAGTGAAGTTCACCCGGATTCTGTTGATATCCACTGGTCATGTTTTGAGGGAACGCCACATCTGGCCTTGTGCATCTCACAACATACATAATAGATTTTACTGCCGAAGCATAAGGAACTTTCTGCATGCGTGCCACTTCAGCAGGTGTTGAAGCACACATATCGCTACATAAGCCATGCTTTACTTCCATCGGCAAATATCCTTTCTTGGAATTTTTCATATTGAATCTCTTCAATATTTTATCAATGTAAGCGCTTTGACTTAAACCAATTAACCGCTTTGACCTATCTCTGTAGATCTTGATTCCCAGAATGTATGCAGCTTCTGCTAAATCCTTCATGGAAAAACATTTTCCAAGATATGCCTTAACATTTTGCAAACTTGGAATGTCTTTTCCCATAATTAATATGTCATTGACATAAAGGATAAGGAAAATTACATCACTCCCACTAACTTTGTGATATACACATGGCTCATCAAGATTTTGAATAAATCCATACCTTTTGATTTCTTCATCAAATCTCTTATTCCATTGCCTCGATGCTTGCTTCAATCCATAAATAGACCTTTGAAGTTTGCATACACGGTTTCGAAATTGTGGATTCACGAACCCCTCACGTTGCTTCATATAGATGTCTTCATCTAAGCGACCATTCAAGAAGGAGGTTTTGACATCCATCTGCCATATCTCATAGTCATAGTATGTTGCTATAGCTATGAGAATTCTAATAGCTCTAATGTCAGCTACAGGAGAAAAAGTATCCTCGTAATCTATGCCATAAGTTTGAGTAAAACCTTGCGCAACTAGACGAGCTTTATAGATGTGTATATTGCCATCCATGTCAGTCTTTATTTTATAGAGCCACTTACTTCCAACCACCTTGGCGTTTGGAGGTAAGTCAACCTCTTCCCAAACTTCATTATCTCTCATGGATTGCATTTCCCCATTCATTGCAGCTTGCCATTTGTCCTTTTCAGGACTTGCCATGGCAGCTCTATAATTAGCAGGCTCTCCAAGATCTCCTAATATAGTTTCCTCAACCTCTACGTTAATACACAGACGTTCAGGTGCACGCGTAGACCTTATAGATCTACGAACGGGAATCACTTCAACTTCTGGTGGAGGACCCAGACTATTAGGTTCTACCGGAAGTACGTTAGTGTTTTCAGAAGGTAATGTATCTTCTTGATCATCTTCCATATCATAAACTCTCTCACTGAATTCTTGAGATACGAGATCTTTTTCAAGAAAATTTCCATACCTAGCAACAATTACTTTATTTTCAGTTGGATAGTAAAAGTAGTAACCCATAGTTTCCTTAGGGTATCTTACGAAGATACACTTTACAGATCTTTTTTGGAGTTTATCTGCTGAGTCACGTCTAACATACGCCTCGCAACCCCAAACCTTTAAATAAGACAAGTTAGGAGTTGTACCATGCCATATTTCATATGGTGTCTTATCAACCTTCTTTGTTGGAACCATATTCAGAATGCGAACAACTGATTCTAAAGCATAATCCCAAAAGGATAAAGGTAGAGTAGTAAGATTAAACATTGATCGTATCATGTCCAACAATGTACGATTTCTTCTCTCAGATACACCATTTTGTTGTGGAGTATATGGAGATGTGAGATTCTGGACAATTCCATTCTCAGCTAGGTAATCTTTAAACTCTTAGCTTAGATACTCGCCTCCTCTATCGGATCGAAGAGCTTTAATCTTCTTTTCCAATTGCAGCTCTACTTCTGCTTTGAAAACCTTAAATGTTTCAAACACCTCATGTTTATGCTTAAGTAAATAAACATAACCATAACGGCTGAAATCATCAGTAAAGGTTAAGAAGTAGTTAGCACCTCTCTTTGACACATGTCTAAGTGGTCCACACACATCAGTATGAATAAGACCAAGTAGATCAGACGCCCTCTCCATATTGCTATGAAAAGGTTTCTTCGCCATCTTCCCAGATATGCATGACTTACATTTATCAAATGATTCATCATTGATATTTTGCAAAAGCCTTTCGTGTTGTAGCTTTTTCATGCGAGCCTTGCCTATATGAGCAAGTCTACAATGCCAAAGATAAGAAGAATTCAAGCCCAACTTCATTTTCTTATTGATGCTAAACATTGAATTATTATATTTGTTAGATTCATTTCCAATCACATCAATTTCAAACACACCATTCACAGTAATCGCATTAAAATAAAATACAACATTTAAAGAAACAGAAATTCCATTACATGAAATAGAATGAGTAAAACCATCATCCAACAATACTGAAAAGGAAACAACACCTCTAATTATAGAAGGTGCATAATAACAATTGTTTAATAACAGTACTAAGCCCGAAGGAAATACTAAACTAAACACTCCTATGGCTTCAACAGCTGCAGGTGCCCCATTGCCCACATACAGATATTTCTCCCCATAGGCCAGCTTCCTCTCCACTCTAAACCCCTGCAGTGTATTACAAATGTGAATACCACATCCAATATCATATACCTAGGAATTTTTATGATTTAGAGTAAATAATTCAATTACAAATAAATTACCTGAAGGACCGACGCCCGAGGACCCAACATACTTCATTTTATTTGCCAGCAATTCATCAAGATAGAGAGCACAGTTTCTCTTCTAATGCCCAACGACCTTGCAGTGGTGGCATGCTTGATCCTTTTTAGGAGTTTCCTTCCTAGGAGTAGGGTACTTCTTGGGTTCTGGTTGATAGGCCATAACCTTTTTACCTTTATCAACTTTCCCTTTGCCCTTTCCCTTCTTGTTTTTCGCACGCTGCGGTTTTGGGTTATTTATCCATCCACCCTGAATAGCAAGTACCTGGGGAGTATGAGCCTTCTGAGGTAACCCTTTTTCATAATCAATTAGCAATGCGTGTAGGGCAGTAATTGTCTTCCCCACGCAGTGCATATTGAAGTTCCGAACAAAACCATTGAAATCCTTGTTAAGGGATCTGTTGATCAAGTTCACAGCAATGTCATTTTCATAAACTTTGCCAAGTGCTAGTAATTGGTCCATGTATCCTTTCATCTCCAATACATGAGCACTTACGGGTTTACCATCTCCCTTGCAGCTGTGTAATGCATCGATCAAATCATAAATTTCGACAGCCGCAGGTTTCTCAAACATAGTTCCGAGTTCATTGAGCATGTTGTATGGGAAGTAGTTTTCGAACTGCTTTTGGAGAGCAGGTTCCATCGTTCCCAACATTAGACAAGCCACATCGTTATGACGCTTATACTCAACCTTCCACGCAACCATTTTCGCGTCAGATGCGGCAGGTGCTGGTTCAACAGGGCAAGGCGTGTACAGATAATCCAACCGATCAACAACTCTACAGACAATTCTCAAAGAGCGGTGCCAATCATTGAAATTCTTACATCCAGTCAACTTTTCTCGATCAAAAAAGCTTTTGAACACAGAACTTAGTGTAGTGTTAGTGTTATCGTTGTTTTGAGCCATTTCTACAAAAAAAAGTTCAAGTATTAGTATTTTCGATAATACAACTTTTCAAGAAAATAAAATATACCCAAGGTAATATAAACATATAACCGTATAATTTTCTCGAAAACTAGGATCCAAATTATAATAGGTTCATTACATCAGTTGATCTGCTAGTAACGAAAGCATATAATAAGGTAATCTGTCGAAAAATAATTGGCAAACCTAGATCATTATGGGATTTATATTTTCCAACGCTATTGCAAATATAAACATGTTTTATCCCATCTTATGCCTTGAGTCCAGGTCTCACTTACTACTCAATTTAAGTGTCTAACTTAATGAACTGCAAATATGTTCATGTAAGGTCTGACTTTACATAAAGATTTACCTTTCCATCACAATCTCGCCAAGTTCTAACATGACGTAAATTGCAACTTCAAGTGTTCCTTTAACTAGATGGCATAAACTTAATTTATAAAGGGTACTAGTTTTGATTTTATGGTGTCAAATCAAATATGTACAAAGATGTCATGCATTCATCTTGTAGCATAAATTTTAATAAAAAACTTTTTATTAACCAATTCGTAAAGATCAAATTATCAAAGTTTTGATTGAGGTATTGGTTTCGCCAATCAAGGAATTTACCTTTAATTATCGTCCATTATACCGTACTTTTGCATAAGTCTAAAGACTTAGTGTTTCGGATAATTACCACAAAAGTGGCGCATGGAATTAAAGCTAATGCACCTTTAAGATGATTTTGTAAGCATAGCCTACTTGGTAACTCCAATTTTTTTTTTTTTTTTTTTTTTTTTTTTTTTTTTTTTTTTTGGGTAAAAGGGATTTTTCACCCTGGTAAAATGCATTACACCAAAAAACGTTTTGTACGCATAGCCTACTTGGTAACTCCAATTTGACTCGCAAGGAAGCGGAGAATTTGGTCAGCAGTGAAGCAATAACCTTCTTCTTTAGGGACACAATTTAATGCGCTCCCCTCCTTGTACCCCCCACACAGTCCGTCAAATTGGGTGAGCCGTTCTCACTATTTGTACCAAAATCATCAATCAATTAAACTTTTGAAACCTTAACTCTTCAAAAACAAATCAAATTTCACCATTGTTTAGTCCGTTTTATTTTTCTATTCAAAATTACCCTTTACTTAAAACTTGTCACACATAATAAACAAACAAGTAAACAAATAAAAAATAAACAACTAAAAACAATGCGCACATAACTAACAATTAATACGTGTAAACAAATAGCCACATGCAACTTATTGATAAAACCTATTAATAATCAATGTCTAGATACATTAACGTATATATTAACTAGGGCTTTCACTTTCCCAATTGAAAGTGAGCCACATACATCGATGAATCAATTGCGTAAGCCATAATTAAAATATACCAAATTGCACATACTTGATTCATTAATATATTATTAGAGTCTTCCCCAATTCAAGATTTATCAAAAACAAACATGTGATAAAATATCTTAACAATTAAAGAATAATTCAAGCAACTATCCATGACAAACATGCATGTATCATCATGGATATAACATAACGATTATTCAATAAAGTCACAAGATCGCATATAATTCCATGTCACATAACATATTATTCATGAATTTATCACGTAACACATATATTAATTCTAGGTTTCTATAAGGTTAACATAACAATTAATATATAAACCCTAAAAATTTTTAAAAATATTCGACCAAAAAAAAAATTAGGGGTACGCCCCATAAAAAAATTTTAATCGATCCATAATTTTTTTTTAAACCAATTAGGGCAAAAGCCCTAACCCTAAAACAAGGGTTTACATAATCATAACCAAAACCATAGAACAATCATATCAAACAACATACAATATTCGTTTTTTACGTGTTTAGTAATTAATTACTTATTAAAACAATGACTCGTGGTGCCACTGTTGGAATTATATATCTTGACAATCAAATATAAAACACAAAACGTCAAAGAATACATGCGAAAGCGTATAGGAAAGATTAATGAATAATTAATTAACATAAACAAGAATATGCGTACCTTTATTGATTCTAGCCGAACAAGAATCAAATCCACAAAAATAGCAATTGGATGAACCCTAATTAGGGTTTATAGGATTATTAGAATTACCCCTTACCGATTTTGTAATTCAATCCAAGAATACTAACAATAATGTGTTAGTACCACTTTCTTGTACACACGTACTATAACAAATTAAAGTAATGCTAGTTTTAATTAAACAAAATAATTTGATTTGGAAAATCAAGTGTGTTGACACCCAAGGGAGGGGTTCGATCGGTTCTAGCAAAAAACACACACAAACACTTTTTGGTTTTTAGCTTATGAGTACAAGAGATGCAAAACCAAGACTCCTAGCCTTGTATATATACTCAACATAACTTGGTGAACAAGTTGAGTTTGGGTTGGGTTGGGATATCCCTTTGGCCGATCGGTATTAGCATCCCAAAGGGATTCCGGAACCTTCCCAATATTAATTTTGCAATCTAGTCATTTCCAATTTCATTTAACGACCGTTAGTCCATTACACTTAATTACATAACGTCTGTTACATTATTTCATTTAATTAAATATAACATTTACATTTAATTATTAACTTTAATTCTCATACGTAAAGTGTGCAATCCCGTGGTCTCGAGTTCGATTCTAACTCACGTCTACTAATTTATATCCATAAAACCAACACAAAGTGCACAGAAAAAGTACGCTGGAGGGAATTTTGTTACATGAATCAACAGACGAATCGACAAACTTGGCTACAAAACTACATGTGGTAAGTAACCTTGGCGACCGTGCTTGCATTTTTAATTTCTGTGTAGTAGTTATGAGCCATAATTCTGGGAATGAACATGCAAAACGACGACACAAATATTTATACTATACTCTACTAAGGCCGTAATGACGGGCGGCTGGGGCTGCTAAAAAATTATGTTTAAAAGGTTGTTTGGGTATTTTCAAGGGGCGTATGTGGTTGCTTCAATTCCACAGTTTCAACTTAGTAAAATCATAATAGACATTAATTTTGTAGAATTTGTACTTACATTTTCAGAAACATTTATTTAGAGGGTTGTCAATGAACTTATAGCACATCTGTTATTACATGTTGAGAGTTTGACAACCATTGTGTTCAAGATGTAAATGAAGATATCCATGTAACATAGTGGTTATTCCACTTTAAAAAGAATTAAGCCATGAAACAAGAAAAAGCACTCCAAATTCCCTAACACCATTTTAGCCTCTTTTGCAATGATTCCGAGGAAGGCTGCTGATAATGCAATACGCATACAAGCTGAATTTGTGCGGCGGTTTTCTGGGTGGCATTAGCATCCCGAGGTATAATATTTTTGATTTGGGTTTTGTTTGGAAGTTTAGTCATTTTTAGTTTACAGACTTAAATCAGCTATAACTCACAATCATAATTAAAAAAAAAAAAGAGAAAGTTTTAACTTATGAGTTCCTTTAAGTTTAATGCGGTCACTATTGTTAGAGAATGTCGAGCTATATTGAAAAAGTGGAATGCCTTTTGTGATGGGAACCACTGATGGTTCCAAAATCAGAACCGTGTCTATAGTATACCTAGCACGTTACTCGATACTCCTTATGTTCTACTTTGGAAATGATTTTTGGATTTGGTTATTTTAAAATGCCATCAGCTATCTTATTTCTTATACATGCCTTATAGAATTGTGTTGCGATGCTACGGTACACCTAATTAGCATATCAATGGTCGAGGTAATTTCAAACTTATTTGTTTCACTTGCATTGATAAATGGTTCACACAGTTGGCAATAAAAAAGGGTGTTTCGGATTGCTTATTGAAAGTGGACGTTGTCTTTTAAAGTTAGGTGGCCGCACAATTGGTAAAGTGAATTGTGCATAACTTATTTGCAATTTTTCATTTGGTCACATCAGCTATCTTTTAACACTTAAGTTTATTAAGTTCAATTGTTTTGTATTATGAAACAATGGGATAACCACAACTGTCATCTTTTTACCCTTTTCTTTTTCAGTTTCGCAACAAGGTCACATCCGCTTGATGTGAGGCGAAACGTGTATGCCATTTGCACTAGGCAACACGTGCGTCTTTGTCAAGTAAGTTTTCTTTCCTTGCACATTTGCATGGTTCAGACCTGCCCAAGAACAAATTCGTTGAAGTCCAGTATGCATTTTTATGAAAATGATAATCAGAAGTTACTGCATTCAAAAAGTTTTCAAAAACTTACTGCATTCCAATGTATATAAAGGATCAGCTAAGGAGACTGATAAAAATAAATTGGCAATAAGGCACCACAGGTTGGTCTGGGTGCATATCTTTTATACGCTTTTTTTTTTTTGTTTATCAAAAGAGTATTTTCAAAATTGAGCGCATGAGTAGTAACAGTGAATTATCCCAAACACCCCCGTAGCTGTAGATTATGCCTTCTATGTTTCAAAAAATAATGGATCATGCTTGGTTAAGCTTTTTAAATATTGGATATATAAAGCGGTTTTAGTTTCGCGATTTTCTCATAGTCTTTAGTCAATGCAAACGACAAAGTCAACATATACTTCATATTGTTAATGATACGTGGACGTCAAGTTGCTATGAAAGCAAAATTTATCATACAATTATGTTAATGAACTTCTATTAATACTTATATAAACAATAATGTCCAGTGAATATATTACATGTATAATTCTAATGCCATCTCTATTATCTGAATAACATTGACATAGCAAATAATATAAAAGTTCAGCTATCACACTATTAGTCTATTACAAAATAAGGGTGAAAGTTAAAGATACGCAATATATTTTTTCAAATAAACAGGTCTACATAATATACTTTGTAAATTGTCAAAGATACGCAATATATTTTCAAATAATATTCGATCTAGCTAATATGACCGGTTGGCAGCAGGTTACCAGGTCACATTTGATTAAAAATTACACCTTCGGTACCCAAACTGGACCAAATTCGCGCAGTTGGTCTAATTTTGATAACGCTCGTTAAAATTAAAAAAAAAAACTTTTAAATTTTTTTTCTTAAAATCTACTTAAAATAATTTATAATTTAAAAAAAATGGATGAATTTTTTTATAAACAATAAGAAAAAACTTTTTTAAAATCAGATTCAAAAAAAAAAAAAAAAACGCAATTTTTTTAAAAATCGAAAAAAACTTTTTTTAAATTCAGATTAAAAAAAATGTATTTTTTTTAAATCAGAAAAAACTTTTTAACAAATCAGATTAAAAAAAAAATGTAATTTTTTTTAAATCGGAAAAACCTTTTTCTTAAAAAAAATGTAATTTGTTTAAACGTTTTTTTTTTTTTTTTTTTTTTTTTTTTTTTTTTTTTTAAATCTGGTTTTAAAAAAAGTTTTTCCGATTACAAAAAAATTACGTTTTTTTTTTAATCTGATTTAAAAAAAAGTTTTTTCTTATTTAAAAAAAAATTACGTTTTTTAATCTGAATTTAAAAAAAGTTGTGTCCGATTTTTGTAACTTTTTTTTTGAATCTGATTTCAAAAAACTTTTTTTTTTCTTTTTTTTTTTAATTTAAAAAAAAATTACGTTTAAAAAAAACAAAAAAAAAGTAAAAAAAAAGTTTATAAAAAAATTTATCCATTTTTTTAAATTATAATTCAAAAAAATATATATCTTAAGTAGATTTTAAGAAAAAAAAATTTAAGTTTTTTTTTTTTTTTTTTTTTTTTTTTTTTTTTTTTTAACGAGCGTTATATAAAGTGGACTAACTGCTCGAATTTGGTCCAGTTTGGGGGACCAAAGGTGTAATTTTTAATCAAATGTGACCTGGTAATCTGCTGCCAACTGGTCCTATTAGTTAGATCGAAGATTATTTGAAAATATATTGCGTATCTTTGACAATTTACAAAGTATATTGCGTAGACCTGTTTATTTGAAAAAATATGTTGCGTATCTTTAGCTTTCACCCACAAATAATATATAAAAGTTCAAGTATAATTTTTTTTTTTTTTTTTTTTTTTTTAGATACCTCAGTAGCTACATCCTTCAGTTATGATGATCTGCTGCATATATATACGGTTAGAGCAAGCCGGCACTAATTCAAGGGTTTCAGTATTCTATAAATAACCTGAAAGATTTTTTTTTTTTTTTTTTTTTTTTCTTTTTTTGTTGTTGTTGTTTTTTTTTTTTTTTTTGCCTCTACGTGTTGATTCTTTATTCCTATTAATAAAATGCTAGCTTAAAAAACAACATAATTGCTTATTTTAAAAAACGTTAACATAATTGTAATAAACATAATTGTAAAAAACGTTAACATAATTGTTGTTGTTGTTTTTTGCCTCTACGTGCTGACAAACCCGCTCGTTCACTTTACTATTGCTCAATGTTCAACTTTCAATCATGCAAAATACCAATTTAAAAATACAAAAGTAGGTAGGATATCGTACATGAGTATCATGTAATCAACATATGATTCTCACTGGCTCAAAAAGTTTTATGTTACAACCTTATATAAACAACTATAGTAAGAAGTAATAAGTAATAAGTTAAAAATTACATATATGATCAAAAGGATTGTGTTCCACTAGTATCTATCTGTGAGAATATTTTTCTAACAAAATGGTAGTGAGTTCAAGTCCTGCCTTAAAACATTGTGAAATCGATTTATTGTGAAAATTAAATTGATATAGTTAATTGTCTTTAATTATAACATTAAAGTTGAAGTGTTACCATATATGATAATAGCCGAACGAATGAAACAGCGCGTAATGCCGTAATTAACCAATCAATCGATCAAAAAGTATATTGTTATAGGGTTACTAATGAACCGTCTTTAAAAAAGCCCGCATACTTGAGCTTTGGAAAACATGGTGGGCCGGCTCATACATCCTTAGCCCAAAAATGGGCTTATTTTCGTTGTATTCAGTATGTGTTGCCGTGTTGCTATAATCGAATTCAAACCAGTACTAGTAATTTGTATCCTATTTGTTAAGGAGTGAAGACCAGTAAAACGACATTTTACGAGGCTCTATTTGGGAGAATATGATAACCCCCATTCGGGTCAAATTTCGGGTTCGGATCAGAAATGTGGATCACCAACCATGGATCAGGTCATCCACTTAGAAAAGAGGGTTCGAATTCGTACAGGGGGTTCAGTAACCCAAGCTGTAGGGTCAATGAGGGTTCAGAACACATAGAAGGTTCGTAAACTAGATCAGGGGGTTCAAACTGATATAAATGGTCCGATGAAGGGTTTAAATATTATTAAATGTCCAATCTTGGCTGTTTTGGCGCTTCTCAACATTCTATCGAGGCTATTAATGTTTTTACGTTACGTTATCGATTTACATTCTTAGCTGGACCAACTATTTAACAAACTGAGTTTCATCATCAATCACACAATTATGATTAAACACAAACCGTATGTAAAGGGATGGATCAGATATTCAGATTATCAGGTGAATTTCATAAGATTAAAAAAAAAATTGTAACACAAATTCTTTAGAACCAGATTGTTTTAAAAAAAAACAGTGTTTTTAACAAACTTTTACACTACACGGGATAAATCCATAAGGTTCTCGTGCAATCCCGAAACCCCCTTAGTCCGCCCCTGTATGCATTTAATCTCAAGAACTTTAAGCACAAAACATAAATCGGTCGAAAATACTTCTTATTCACAAACTTCTCCATTACATACAATATAGTTCATATACATACCCAGAAATTTATTCGTATAACACTAATACAATATAAGTATACTTTATGTAATCTATACATAACAAGAGAGCAAGTACACTAGTGATTAACCGAGCATTCTTTCGGAAAACCGTGCGGAAATCGCTTAGTATCAGTGCAATAGTTGTAGATCATATGGTTCTTCTTAACCCATGTTAGTCTTTGCTTACGAACCGAATCCAGTTGAGTCAAAAGATTAGGTTTAACATTAAAATTGCTATATGAAGCTGTAAAAGGAGCTTTGGTCCAGTCAGTCTTAACTAGACCGCCTCGAGTTGCCCATTGATCGGCATTCCATAAACTCGAATACAGCTTCATCGGTTGGCGGTTTGGAAATGGAACACCTATTCTTTCCATGTTCCTGAATTCTCGTATCGGTGTTTCATCTACGAGAAACCTGCACAGAATTAGTAAAAGTGACAAGTTAGATACATTTATATAGGCGTGAGCATTTTTTGTACTTGAAAATGAAAAATGTGGACAAACTTACACTATGGTTTGAGGAGTCCATATCATGGAATAAGTGTGGAATCGTGAAGTAGGGTCGAACCACATTCGAAATTGTTGCTCTCTTTCGCCTTTGCCTTGAGTGTACACGTTCGTGTGAAGCGTGTATGGTTGGCCAGTCTCATTGCCTAAGAACTCGAAGTCTATTTCGTCATGGTTCGGTCCTTGTGATGACAACTATTTTTTTAAAAATCAAAACACAAAGTTAATACATGAAACATATAAAGGGTGAGTTCAAGTCAGGCTTATGACATGTGAGATAGCACGTTTTCAAACTTGTAATAACAAAAGAGTTATAAAATCGAGGCGAAACATACATAATAAGCGGTGACGGTTCCAGCAGAGTTTCCGGGGACGAGCTTAAGTTGCATATCGATTCGTCCGAAGTGATACTCTTTTTTTGACTGAAATCCAGAGCCCGAAATTCGATCTAGTGACAATGTAAGAATGTCACCAGCGATCCTACCACGACCACCACCCCAAGTTATATCGAAATCGTTGTTAAAGTTGCTAGCAGTAGCAAGTACAAAAAGTACAAGAAGTAAACTTGTGATTAGCTTGTAAGAAGCCATTGTATTATCAAGAGTTGGTTGTTGCTATATGTGCACCTTATGATCACTTATATATAGGTCTCATGTGTCGAGCAATGTTGTATTTTAAAATAATATTTGATAAGAATATAAAAATATTCGGACACTTATCTTAAAATTATATAAAATGAAGATAAAATATAGTTTTGAGTCATTACTCTTTCTTTGGATAAGTGGACCGATAGATGGAGATTGAAACTTTGTAAAGTGTATACACCGTACATCAACTTTGTAGTTCTATTTCATGTCTTAAGTCTGGTTAGTATGAGAGGTGGTCTACCATCATCTTCACCTTTTACGCGCAAAAGCCATAACACTCATCATCAACCGCCCGGCATCACCAAAATTTTGCGTTGCTCGAACATTTCTCAAGTTTTTATGTGTGTATTTGTGAGACATATTTGTATAAAGTGAAATATTTTTATACTTTTTTAATCATAGTACCTATTTGTGGTAGGGTTAATAAAGTGTTGAATAGTGATGTGACGTTGACGTAGATTTGATACGTTTGATGACTATAGCATCCCGTCTAAGAATATAGTAGCGTAATGGACCAGTCTATACATATGAGTTTGGTTACCATTAGTTATTACGCTCCTTTATTCCTTCAATAATCTCTTTTATGTAAGAACGAGAAAAAATATATTTTGGAAAAATAAAATAGTTGCTTTTATAGTTTTTTTTTTTTTGAAAAAGCGTAAATCATCGGAGAAAGACCAATTATGTATAGTCGTAGGTGTCGACTGATCATTCACTAAGGACTAACCTCAAGGTATTTCTTGCTAACGAGAACTTGATTTAATAGTGATCTGACTGTATTAATAAATAAATATTATAATAAAATATAAAAATTAAAATAAAAATATCATTTACGTCTGTAAAACTAACCTAGCTAGGAGGTATCGATAACAACACCTATACATATACCTAAAATTGTAGTAGTACTCATTTATCTAATTATATGATCATTTCGAAACACGATGACCCTTTCGAAGATCTTCGCAGGGATGTGGTTACAGGATCATGATCTTCACTGTAGAATCGAAAAATGATCTCTAATCTTGTTTGACGAGGTTAGTATACCTTAAAGACAAAAACAATATACGCCCTGTAGATCTAAAGAAAATTTATCATAATCTAATAGTTTAAAAACGTACATTCATATGAGTTGAGATCAATATAGATCATACATTCTTCGTAGATCAAAGAAACCAATCTTAGTCATTCATTTTTCTTTAAAAAAAAAAAAAAAAACTTTTTTTACATTATTTTCAAGTAAAATATCTTGCAAACAGTAAATCGTCAAGTGACAAAAAATACACCATCGCGATGAAATTTTTTTATCTTCAAATAGACGGGCACTTCGATATATTTCCGACAAAAAAAATACACATGCTTAAATATATACAAGCA
The DNA here is from genome assembly GCA_019973895.1 of Chrysanthemum seticuspe. Taxonomy (NCBI): domain Eukaryota; kingdom Viridiplantae; phylum Streptophyta; class Magnoliopsida; order Asterales; family Asteraceae; genus Chrysanthemum; species Chrysanthemum seticuspe. Next base: position 51,467,429 of record BPTQ01000005.1, read on the forward strand.
GTTCTACTGAGTATGATTGTTAGTGTAACAACCTTAATGTTTGGCTATAGTGTTGTGTGTCTATTCGACTTTATCTATGAGGTTTGCTTGGATTGTAATCCTAAGCAAACATATGCTTCTTACAAATATTGTCTTAAATGAATCAGAACAACTCTATCAACTTTCACGTGAACAACATGTCAAGGGTTAGCTATATTGATATGATGTAATTGCGTAGTAAATGTATTTAGAACCATCTTTAATCATTACAATTCTGAGCGTATATGCACTAAATGCTTACCTTTATTTACTTATGAAGAACTGAACGTACTTTTAACTAAGGAAGTTAAAAATCAGCTTGACTTCAGACTTGAGAACTTGACACGGATAAAAGGTTCATAGATCAACACCTTCGTCAAACCCTTTAAACTGATCATCACCTTTCTATTTGCTTGCCGTTATTCTTTTTCCATAGATCTTCCAACTCTTTAAATCCTTCCATCTGAAGGTATCTGTTATTCATCTTAGACCATTTGACATTTTTTTTTAGTTTGTCATAAGGTGCGAAAAAGAAACGATGAAGTGATTGTGAGTCTTGTTTTTAGCAAAACTGAAGAGAAATCAGATAGGAGCGGGTCCTATACAAGTTTTTCATTTTTGTTATTACAACTAAATATCTGAGATCTTTTACCTGTTGGAACTGATCCACGGATATGAGATTTTCATGTAAAAAAATATTTTGTAAGGTCTTGCATTTTTTTAAGGGCTAATTGTTTGTAAATGTATCTAATTTGTCATTTTTTTTTCCTATTTATCACTTTTACTTAATCAAGTCATTTAGTATACAGAATAGGATAATTAGCAAGTTTTACACATAGGAAAAAACAAAAATGTTACGTAACATAGTAAAAAGTGATAATTTAAATATATTTATATTTAATTGTCTATTTCTTTTATCAAAAAATGTATGACTAAGATTAGTTTATTAGATATTTTAAAGAATATTCTATTTATGTTTAACTTTTCTCACATTCATTTAATATAACTTGGCAAGCTAAATTTTTTTCCAAAAAGAAATTAAAAATATATGAGTCGTCGATATAAGGCTAGCCCTAATAGAGGCGATTCACACTCGATCGTCCTACCTGGCGATCGATTTCTCTTCGATCGGATTGTTGTGGAAGACATTCGATCGCGTCCCAAGTTAACCAAATCAATCGCCTGCAAGATCGATATTTATTGTTGTATCGTTGCATATGAAAAAAAAAAAAAAAAAAGAATCCTACCCTTACTGGGGCACCTAATCGCCTGAAGGTCGCTGGAAAAAGAAAACTGACGTGACAGGAAAAATGAGGGGGATTGAATCCCCCTACTGGGGCAACCTAAATATTAATTGTAAAACCTAAAACTTGTCAACTACTTAAAGTAGTAATAAAATATGCTTGTTTTCATTTCCAAAGTAAGTTAATACCAGCGCTCACCCGCTCATAAACATGCAAATTGAACTATTAAAAAAAAAATAAAAAAATTGACAGCTTGTATATGTTATTATATTTTACAAGATTGTTAAATATATATACGTACGTTTTTATTGTTTATGTTCTTTTTGGGAAGGCAATATCTAGGTGTTATGTTATTTAAGGTGATATGACGATAGACATGAACACAGAAAAATGTCTCGTAGTAAGTTGATGTGACACATTTGATTCATATTGTGGAATTTCTATGGTATAGTCAGATGTGGATGATGATACTGATAAGCATGCTCTGACCGATCTCCTTGAGAACCTCACCTGATTATTCTTCAATGGAGGCCAGCTGGGCAGTAGCCTTGAGGACGTACTTCCACCTGTGACCACTACTATGGACGAAAACATGATACCATTAAATTGATAGACAATGTATGTTGTGTACACACATTGAAAGTTTTTCTGCCTAGAATGCATATGTTAATGTAACAAGATTTAGACATATGATAAAATCATGTAGTTAATGCTAAGCGCGCTAGGTGTGGTTGGTGTCAGAGGTAGTGTCATGAGTAAAAGTGGTGACATCTCAGCATTTTTTGTCATGACATCAAAACACCTCTTCCTGATACAAAAGTAGTGTCATAAGTTCACATATACTTCACTAAAACATACACAAAAAAATAAAATAAAAGAAAATAACTCGTGGCTTGAGTTGGTGGCTACGGCATCACAACCCACGAGCTAAACCCCGGTGTGATTTCTTGCACCGTCAAGTCGCGCCATCGATGATAGCTTGAGCCATGACACACCATACCAAGACCTCTAAGAATGAAGAAAATATAGATGTCATATATTTCAAGTGATAAACGAATTATATTCACACATTTAACCATACTCTTGATAATCTATATATGTTCAAGAATCTACTTTACAAAAGTTGGTAAATCACGACCTCAAAACCACTATCAAAAACTAAAATGGCTCGATGGTCAAGCATTTTGACATTCTCATAAAAAGTCGTGTGTTTGAACCGTATTAAGTTGACCTTTTTGGGTGACTAGAAGAGTTTGAAAAGCGGTCACGAGTATAACTCGATTAAATCGCGCAACGTATAAGTCAAATACGCAGCCTCTCAAATAACATGAACCGGCATATCCACTTTTCAACACGACTTTAGTTAGCTTGGACGATATTGCTTCTACTTAATCGTAATTACTTATGGGCATGTTTGGTGCATTTGCCGTGTCGTTCTGAGAGCAATCCTTGTTCATAAATAAGAATTTATGACATGCTACCGCATGTTCTTTCATTTTCTGTGTTCATCGATCTCTTGGTCCTCGTCTTTTTATATTGCCACTTATCTGTTTCCATCTTCGCCTTCATGCTAATTGCAAGCGGTCCCGTGCAAGCAGCGTTCATTAGTCAAACGACGTACGATTTTATTATAGGTGACTATTATGACTAACAAAAAAAAGCCACAAAGAACAATCTTTGGTGACTCGATCTAGTCGCTCTACCACTAAGCCATGTATAATGTTTTGTATAAATTTGTTACCCAAAGCTTGCGACTTAAATTGTGTTAATTATTGATCTGTAAAGTTGCACAAATGAAAATGAACAGTTGATCGTTAATATATTACTCGTGAAAAGCGACGATATGATCACAATTGATTTCGTTATTTTTTGCGGTTGATGTTGATATACTATTTCGTAGTCTTTTGAAGAAAAGTGGTCTAAATATACAAAAAAGAAAAAGAATTAAATTAAGTTGAAATTAATAAGTTGTTGAACAGTGTAGGGTTGAGAGCTAAGACGCTCAATACGTGTCTAGTAGTATAATTATAAACGTCACGTCCTAAATCTCGAGGTACATTTTAAATATAATATGGAACAAGTTACAAAATATGTTACATCCTAAATTTCATACTTGATTTAGGGGTGTCTAGAGGTGCATTGTCATAAATAGTTCGTACTATACGATCGACAAACCTATATCCTACCGATACGACTTATGTTTAGCTATAGCGCGCAACTACTTAAATATGCCTAATATTTCATGTCGACCCGAATACAAGATAATAGTTAGATTTAGATCCGTTAGCAAACAACATAACGATAGAAACTCATTTTATCGAGAATCTATGATGTATACCGTATGTGGTACTCTAAATTGAACCTTTTTCCCGAAGTTGTCACTAATTGCATCACTAATTATATATTTATAGTAAGACGAGTTTATACCACATTCTAATTGAACTTGCATTCGGGGCCGGACCTTTAGGGAACCTCCCCTTATCCGCACAATAGTTATAGACCCTATGGTACTTTTCCACCCATTTCAGTTTCCTCCTAGCTACAGTGTTAAGTTTTTTGTCGAAACCTGTTAGACTATTAGTATTAGGATTAGTATATGGCTCATTGTATATTAAGCCCATTATGTAGCTTATATAATCTTGATGTACCTCTCATTATTATTCAATCAATATACACAATATCTTACCCTGTGGTTGAGTTCAACGGGCACGGAGATCCTTTTGATGGTGACCAAATGCAAGCATCAACACTAAAGTTCTTGTACGAAGCAGTGAATGGAGCTCGACCCCAATCTGTCTTCACAAGGCCACCTCTTGTAGCCCGTTCTTCGGTGTTCCATATACTTGAGTGTATTCTCATTGGTTGCTTGTTTGGGAAAGGAACCCCGATTGCCTCATCGTTTCTAAACCCTCTTATCGGGATATCATCAACGTAAAATCTAAAGACAAACCAAAATGCAAAATATATGTGACCAATAAGCAAAAGTTTCGAATTAAGTTCATTTCCTTATTCTTTTAGGTACATTTGCAAGATTATGAGTTGTTAGGTCACTAGTTTTACAACACAAGCTTACTAGAAAGAGATAAAGGCGATTGAACAATAAACCAAACACACACACACGTTAAGAGTATGACCGGTTATGCGTAGAGTGTAGGTGAAAGGAATAAATTGAACAACCAACCCTCAAGTAAGGGTTATTACATAGTATTTATAGGCAAGGAGCTAGGGCAACACTCCTACTCCTTCCCTTTTCCTTATTGGACATGGGCCTAAGCTTATGGGCCTTCTACATAAGCTAGACCTTAAACAAACATAAAGGCCATAATAAGCTACCTATTACATATGAGTAACTAACACTTGAATGAAGGTTTAGGAGTGATTCCAACAATCTCCCCCTCAAGTGTTGGTGATGAAAAACGGTGAAGGCGTTGATGTAATAGTAGCTTTGACGTCTTCTGACATTCTTCTTTCTTGTGAGAAGAATTGCCTTGATTCGAACAATCTCCCCAGTGTAGAGAGATAGTTTTTCTTTGAACAGTTATGCTTTGACGTCATCTTTAACTTTGTTCTTAGATCATTGTTCTTTGTGATGAAAGTGATAGTATGTTGTTGTCTGCATCAAGTCTGCCTCAGGTCTGCTTCGCCGCTACAGTGTCTCCACGTCATTCTTCAACATGCTCACACGCTCTTTGACATTTGGAATTCAGTACTGATGAAGTTCTTTAAGTCTTTAACTTTGTAGATTCTTTGATTTGACGAAGAATCATTCTGACTGTTGTGTTGCTTTTGGATAGAACTTCCATTAGTGATGATGTTGGCGTGAGCATGAGAAGAATCTGCACGATCATCCCGCTCCGGAGCTTCCATAAGAAGAAAACATTTAAAACGGTTAGTAATAAGCGGATTCCGGCACTTACAAGTTTGAACTCCGAGAGTGTTAACAGCATAGTGTGAAAACACAACTCTAATTCTTACAAAGGCCGTTCCTGAACTGGAGTCCCACAAGTGAGATAACGCGATGTACCGAAGTACATCTACAGTTCAGATGAGTCGCTGAGGTACACCGAAGCATCACCTCACGACTGTAGACCGTTTGAGACACACTAAGCGTAATCCACGGGGAGTTACCGAAGTGACCTGCTGTCAGGGCTGTTTGATGTTGACCCTGGCAGGAGTTTCCATTCAATCGCTGAGGATCACAGTTGTGAACCTCTCATAAATGTTCTCGACAGATTGCTAAGATCTGTGAAGGACTCGATAACGCACCACTGATGTTCTTATTGTTGAACATTAGGTGATGAAATGTCAAGTGTACCTAAGAGATCTTTTGATGAATCTCGTGGCTCTAGACTCAATAGTGCGTTTTGGTTTTCCTGAGCGGAGACTAGGGAGATGGTCTCCTTCTTCAATACCAGCGATCTCTAAGAGAAAGCCAATAGTTTACGTAGGGTTCCCTGTGAGAATGAAACAAGCTTCTTTTGAGAGAAACTTGAGTGGCTAAGAAGGTATAGTGCATGCGTCACTGGGTCCATGACGACTTTTAATCTTCAATACCAGCGTCACTAAGTGACAACCAGTAGCATATGAATTGAACCCGGTGTCTGCCCTAAGTTGAATAATTTGGAGGGCTATTTCTTTTCACCCTTTTCTTTGCATTTCTTTTTAATTCTTCAACTCCTTCTTTCTCCGATTCTCATTTTCTCCTTTTTATAATCGTACCTAAGGACTTCTAAGTACTAACTATTTGTGATGTCCTTGGGTAGATCCCTCCAGCTCTGGCGGATCATAGGACGGTTATTCCTAACCTTAGTCACCTTATCACTCCATGACTAACCTATGTTGCCATAAAATCAATTTTCAAGAAAATCTCTCAAAGGGTTTGTAAATGAAAAACATGTTTGAACCACTGTGAGAGCTTTATCTTTTAGCAGAAATACTCTCCCTCCACATGTGCTTTAGAGTTTTGACGGAAATCTGCACTGTGTGGGAAGAGCGCGCACTTTTGAATTGATCAACTCAAGATAGACACTCCCCCGCGAGACACGGTTACGTTGCATAGTTAAAGAGTTACATTGTCAGCTTTTAGGTGACAACTAGCTCTAATAACTACCTTGAAGGTGTAGACAAGCCTCGAAAGGTTGTCATACCCGTCAGAGTTCATGTCTACCAAGAGATTCTCGAATGGTACTTTCTACTCGGACAAGTCCTTTGCAAGACACGTTTACATTACTAGAGAACTAGCTTGAAATTATTACCCGTCCCGGACAAGTCTTTTCGAGTTACTAACAGTTTAGTACCGTCAATTCGTTGGTTAAGTCTATTACACAAAGATTCATTTGCATTTACACAACATATTTCTTATCACATAATTTTCTCCCCCTTAAAAATGGCATATAAAATGTTATTTTTGAAAAGTTGAGAATAAATATGACCATTTCGAGTGTTGCGGGAAGATGACCAATATGAATAATTTGTGAACAAAGTTTAAATTTAAATACTCCCCCTCAACAAGTGATATAAACGGTTGAGGTTTTGAAAAACATACGGGGAAGTACTTGTCCTTTTGAGCAAAACCTTGAAAAATGAAAGGTTTGATAGGTTTTACTCAAAAGTAAGAAGCTTTCGCTCCTTTTATAAGGATTGTGGCACTGAAGCGTACCACAGGGTCCTTTCTTGACAATTACGGGTTGTACACTGTAATGTGTGCACAAGCCATCCACATAAATAATCACACATCCAAATTTATAATGAAAGAAGCAGTTCAAGGGGTACCAGGAATTCCAGTGATGTTGCCAGGAGTGCGAACAGGGCGTTGATAGCCGGTGATGTTAATCTTGGGTCGACCACCAACAAAGCTTTCCAACGTTCTGAACTGATCCCTTCGAAACAACCTTTCATCAATCATTCTGATGATCCTCCGCACATCCCTTCGATCCTGAGAATTCCATCGCTTAGGAGACCCAATCTTTAGATGTATATCCTTCAACCGATAAGCTAATCCGTCCCTAACCATCTTCAAAGTGTGATCCCCAAACTTGTGAAGATCGCTGCACGCCATCAAGCAATTGCGTTGAAGTTCACTGCGGTAAACAACACCGAACGGTTTGCTGACGAGCATGTATTGTGGAAGCTGGTTGATGTCGGGAAAATCAAGATGTGGTGGAGTGAAGTTGATACGGGTCTGATAAGATTCAACAGCAAGTTGGAGATCTTCTACACGTTCTTTGATGACTATGCGTCTGATGAAGATGAGCAGTGACTTGATGAATTCACGTTGTACTTCAGTTGAAAATTGCCTCATGCGACCCTGTACTTTGGCAAGGTACATATCTTCAATGTCGTTGATAGAGAAATTCTCAAAGTCAGCTTCAGAGAATGCATAATCCCGTTCATCTTGCCTTTTGACCACAATCTTCTTGAGAAAAGTGTAGTCCCATTTGGTCAAAAGATCAACGTGTTTGATGGCAACGATATTCTTAGTACTGAACACTGTATGTTGAGACTTCTGAACCTGGCAGCTTCTGTAGTAGATTCTTCGGCGTTCCGGGCAATGATGAATCCCGTACATTGCATCTCGGTCGTATGCTTCCACTTTGTTGGAGAACAAGTGATTAGCTCTTTCCTCTATAGCTATGCAGTTTGAGTATATGGCTGCTGGGAATGGAAGTGTCAAAGATGTAGCGTATTTCCTTGATCCATCGCCACCGTGTAGAAGAAATTCCAAGTCTTTGTTGAAGAAATATCTGAATGGAATCCTAGGTTCATCTGGTTTGCCAATTGTTGGTAGAGGTCTTGACCAGTCGGTGTAGTATGGAGGGTTGTCCCGTTTGGTGAAGTCGATGTTTGCTTCTGGGTTGAGCCAATCCATGCTGTTAGACATAGCTCTAGCAATGTTTTCAAGGTGATATTCGACCTCGATGGCATTTTCTGAGCTATCTTTCCACAGTTGAAAAGCTTCATTCTTGATTCGTCTCAACTCGGATTTCGTCATCTTCTTCACATGGAACTTTTCTTGCAGAATCTTAGCATGCTCTAATGTATTACCGTCTACCAGATCTTGACCTTCTTCAGGGTAGGGAGTGGAATTGACAAGTGTAGAAAACCATTCAAATTCCTCTGTTTTATCGTCATCTAGCCATGATACGACGTCAACCATGGGCGCCTTCTTCTTCTTTTGTTTCGGCCTAGATGAGGATTATGGTTTCTTAACTTGTTTGGGAGAGGTGGGTTGTTGTGGGGGCTCACGGACTTCCTCATCGTCACCACCCGTATACTCAAAGTGATCACCGGTTTTCTGAGTCTCGGGTGGTAATTCAGAAGAATCCTGAGGTTTATCAGTAGAAGAACGAGGAGGTGACCTTTGTTATGCAGGAGTCCGTTGTGGTGGAGGTTGCATCGAATATTGAATAGAGGATGAATCATCAAACTTCTTTGTGCGTTTGGGCTCTTTATCCTTATCCTGATCTTTGTCTTCATCATCTCTTGAACGTTTGGGCCTAACAGCTTCTTCTCGGAATGAGGACCTGAGTTGGTATTCCAGTAGAGCTTCAAACAGTTTAGCTTCGTGTGAGGCAAACGTTGCAGAGCGTTTCGACTTTTGCGCTACTAGCCGGTTCACCAATTCATCATCTGAGAATATTGTAGATTCAACTGGATTGATGCTTAAATTCATCGGAGTTGATTTCATGGCTTGTTTGGCTAGATGCAAGAGATTTGGATACAGTTGTCTGTTATACATCTCTTTTGTCAGTTTCGGAACGACCTCCATAAGGAACTGGTGAGTGTATCCTTTGATCATTTCGTCAATTTTCCCTTGAAGATCATCTTTCATGAGCTTCTGGACATACTCCCTTTCATCTTGCATCTTGTCGATATCATCATGAATATACTGTATCTGATCAGCGTAGAAATTCATCTTCCTGTAGAGTATGTCTTTCTTTCTGACTTGTTTGACAGCATTCCCAATTCTTTTATGAGCATGAGATATCCAAGATCGAGTTGGCTTCTTCACTGATTTGGATGTTGATTTGGTTGATCTTTTAGATGGTGTTGGTGAGGAGTGAGATGATGAATCTGATGAGGAGGAGACATGAGGAGGCTCAGGGTCCTTTGGAGGTGCAGAAGTATTCTCCTTGGAACGAGTTGGACTGTTGAGAAGATAATCATCATAATTCTCTTCGTTATCTTGTCCAGATTTAGCCTTTTCTTCCGTCTGAGCCTTAGCTTCTTCATCAGTCTTTTCTTTCTCAGTCTTATCCTTTTCTGGTTCCTCAATGTTATAATCAGTAGACTCCTCCACAAGAGTTTTTTGTTGCACAAGATTGGTGGCACCAGCTCCCTTATCGGGTTGATTAACCGCATCAGGAGTTGGTTTAGAGTGGGCAGCACCACTTGATCCTCCGGGGCCACCCATTTGGTCTTTTGCAAATTCTTCAGCTTTTTGAAGGTGTCTAACGAATTTAAACTTCTTCCTGTATGAAGTATCCAGTTGCTCTTCATCTTCATCTGAGCTTTCTTCATAAGGCACAAGTACAGGAGTCTTCCCTTTTCCATGTTCAGCTGGAGGACTGGGAGGTTTAGATACCGTTGTGGTTTCATCTTCAGCAGTTTCAGAGTAGAAAGTCTCTTCTTCTGATGCAGTACCTTCCGAGTCCTCGTCAATTAGCTTTCTCTGCGGTTCAGTTTTAGGTACGGGAATGGGAACAACTTCCTTAGAAGGAACAATCCTTTTACGAGGAGGATTCCTCTTGGGAAACTTCCTTTGACTTACAGTACTTGCAGCACTTCCTGCACTGCCTCTTCTGGTTCTCCTTATAGGTGTTCCAGAAGACTTTTCATCGAGATGACCAACTTTGCCTTCTCTTACTGCTACTAGATACCCTTTGTATGTCTCGAGCTTTTTGTTTACATTAGACAGAAGGTGATCAGGTAATACAGCACCCTGTTTCTTTGTTGACGATTCCTTGATTCTGACTGATAGGGTAGGTTCAGTCAATATATCGTGATTGTCTGGGTCATTGAGCCTTTGTGGAATATCGGGATGAAGTCCAAGTGCTCTCTGGATCAACAATTTTGTGTATCTGACATAGGGAATCTTTGAGCCAAGTTTCTTGTGAAATGACATCATGTCTTCCCATAACAGTGCTTCGATTTCGATGTCCTTTTTGTTGATTAATGACCAGAAGATTTGTAGTTCCATGAGCTTGGGATGCTCATAGCCACTGTCACGACCAGAGACTGATTTGGTGATGATGTAGAGGGTTCTCCACGGTTGAGGAATGTTCTTAATCTCCACATGAGAATGCTTAGAGATAACTCCTGAAGCTTCATCATAGCCAATATCAATCAGGAATTGAAGAACTGTCTCCTCAGTAGGTGTGGCAAAGAAGTCGGTTGGCTCGATTTTAGGAATGAGAAGAACAACCCGTAAGTCTGCATGAGTGATGGTGACTTGTTTGTGATTGAGAATTACAGTCACTGCACTTTGACCCTTGATCCTTTGCATTGAATTCCAGAATTGTTGCATGTAGATCTCCGGTACTGTAGCAGAGTGTGAGAGCATGTTCTGGTAGGGATGATTCTTTAGAATATCCACAGCAATGAGACAAGAAGATTCTGAGCACGTGAGGGTATCAAAGTCAACCCTAAGGTTGTTCTTTCTAATCTTTCTAGGATAGCCTTTAGGGAAGATGTCAGCAATTGTGAGAACTTCTGGTGCATCCACATTCATTTGAGCAGCCATGTCGTGTTCTGAAATAACATTAGCCAAAAGAACCAATATATCGAAAGACATAATGTTAGTCAACAGAAGGTTTTTATTGTCTAATTATTGAATGTACAGTGTTAATGATTGTTACGAGTCCTAAGTCACTTGTTTGTCCAATAGTCCAACAACGTTGTGAAAAGTTTCGTGAGTTAGTTAACTTTAAGTTTTAAAGTTTATTTAATCACTTATTTAACACAACATATTAAACGATTAAGTTTATTAGTGACATTATTGGTTTCGTGATGATATGATTAGTTTATTTACAAGTTTGTACACGTAACAATTCAAAATTAAGATCAATCCAGGCTTAGGTGTAGAAATGATAAAGTTATGCGTAAACAGGAGTGGTATACGCGTAGGCGCAAGCTTATGCGTAGGATCCTTACTTACGCGTAAGAAATGTTACGCGTAGGAAAAGGGGACCTTAAGCGTAGAGCTTACGCGTAGGCGTATATAAACCTTACGCGTAAGGCTTACTCGTAAGAGTAGACCTTATGCGTAGAGGTCACTGTTTACGCATATCCTTCACAGGATACGCATAGTCCCATTGTAGAACTTTACGCGTATCAGTTACGCGTAAAATTTCTCTTACGCATAACTTTCTACGCGTAAGGTGATCCTTATGCGTAGAGTAACAAAGACCTTGATTCTGAGTTTTACGAGTAGCAAGCCTGAAATAAAATCATCATATCATCAATCTTAACACATATATTCATTCTAAAACAGATTATGTCATGAAAGCTTGTTAAATGTTTTACGCGTAGAAAGTCATACGTGTAAGTCAAAACCCTAAATTTTATGAGTTACGCATAAGATTTCTAACCATAGGATTTGCACCAAACGTTTTCTGGTAGGTCTTAGGTGTTGTGAGAGTCTAATAACCAAGTTTTAACACCCAATTCTCAGTGACTCAAAAATACCCAAACTCAAGAACATTAAACCCTAATTCCTAATTCTGACTTAATTAGTGTTTTTGGGTTGTTATAGGGCCTGGATATCATCAATTCAACATGATATTAACCTCACAAAGCAATCTTTTTGACCAAATACAATCACATTTGAAAATACCCAAAACCACGCATAAACCCTAATTATGAAAACCAATCAATTCGTGTTTCTGGGTGAATTTTGAGGATAAAACTAGTATCATAGATGTTAAAGACATGTTTTGACACAATATTTTTAACCACAAACACACACCAATGATTGTGTGTTCATACGCTTATGCGTAGAACACATAATCACATATATCTAGCGTTTTAGCCGTTGGATTTGCATGAAATTCAAAACCTTTGCTTGTAATAACGTTAAGATTATGAAAACACTTACACTTTGATGATCAAAAACACAGATTTCTTGAACGATTTCTATGCGTAGGATTAGTTAGATGAGAGTAATAAATGTGAAGTGAAAGAGTTAGGTGGGGTGTTTTATTTAAAATAACTTTAAAGCTTTGACAGTTTTGGTCCCTCCACCTTTTCCTTTTTCATACAAAGCCATTTAACTTCCATTGATAAAACTTGACGACAAAGATTGTTAAGAAAGAAACTTGACGACACTCTCCTTCGACTTAGGTAAATAATAAAAGGTTATAAATTTTAGTCCGAGGAGTATCATTGAACCAGAAAAAATTTACCACCATTGATAAAAGAAACAACCGGGATATGATAACATGCAAGTACACAGATGTTTTGAAACAGTTAAGTGATTATTTTCTCCCCCTCAACACTTGATCGGAAAGATACTGAATTTTGAAAGATTAAAGTGTTGACGAAAGAAATGTACTTGCCATGTTGAAAGAAAAATAGATTAGAAGAATATTTTTGTTGTTTTATCTGGTTTTATATTTTTGTATTTTGTTTTACAAAAATGTATTTACAAAAGATATTTTGGTGTTTGACAGGTTTTTAAGACTGTTTTAAGAGGTCATCCAATTCCTCTTGAGTCAAACACCTCATACCAATCCGGTGGACTAACTCATTAAACCTTGCGGGAGGCAAGGCTTTGGTGAGAAGATCTGCCAATTGGTATTCTGTACCTACGAAGTATAATTCAACTGTACCCTGTTCCACGTGGTCCTTGATGAAATGATAGCGAAGATCGATGTGCTTTGATTTCGAATGCTGAACTGAGTTGCACGAGATCGCAATGGCACTCCGATTGTCGCAGTACATCGGGATTCTGTCAAATACGTAACCATAGTCTTTGAGTTGTGTTCTCATCCAGATGACTTGAGCACAACACGCCGACATGGCTACATATTCTGCTTCGGTTGATGACAGCGATGTACAATCCTGCTTCTTTGATTGCCAAGACACCAGTTTATCACCAAGAAATTGTAGTGCTCCTGAAGTACTTTTCCTTGAGTCTAAGCATCCTGCGTGGTCAGCGTCTGAAAAAGCGATTAGTTCAAAACCAGAATCCTTCGGATACCAGATCCCCAAGTTAATGGTTCCCTTGATGTATCGGAGGATTCTTTTAGCCTCAGAGAGGTGGGTTTCAGTTGGTCGCGACTGATAACGGGAGCACATATAAACGGCAAATACAATATCAGGTCTGCTAGCTGTTAGATACATGAAAGACCCAATAATACTTCGGTATTTGGTAGGGTCCACTAATTTCCCATGTAAATCAGCGTCTAGTTTCTTGGTATGAGTCATTGGTGTAGCATAAGTGTCACAGGTTTTCATTCCAAATTTGTTTAACAATTCAAGGGCATATTTGGACTGACTCAAGAAAATACCACGGGGTGATTGATGAACTTGCAGTCCTAGAAAGAACGTAAGTTCACCCATCATGGACATTTCAAAATTTTTCTTCATTAGTTTTGCAAAAGCGATTGAAAACTTTTTATGTGTAGACGCAAAAATGATGTCATCCACGTAAATTTGAACAGTTAAGATATGTGCCCCGTGATATTGTATAAAAAGAGTAGGGTCGACCGAACCTTTGGTGAAATTATTAGCAATGAGGAAAGATGATAGCTTATCGTACCATGCCCGAGGAGCTTGTTTGAGACCATAAAGAGCTTTGTTCAGTTTGTAGACATGGTTCAGGAACTCGGGACCAACGAATCCTTCTGGTTGGCTGACATAAACCGTTTCTTTCAGTTGTCCGTTGAGAAACGCAGTTTTGACATCCATATGAAAGACCGTCATATTTATATGAGCCGCGAACGCGAGAAATATCCGAACATCCTCAAGACGAGCAACCGGAGCAAAAGATTCTTCAAAGTCTATTCCCTCTTCCTGACGATAACCCTTAGCAACTAGACGTGACTTGTTTCGGATTACGTTCCCTTCAGCATCCAATTTGTTTTTCCAAATCCATTTGAGACCAATGACGTAGACCCCTGTTGGTCTTTCAACCAGTTCCCATACTTCAAGACGTTTGAATTGGTTGAGTTCTTCTTGCATGGATTCAATACAGTTGTCTTTTGTCATTGCATCTTTAATGTTTTTAGGCTCAGATTGGCAGACAGTGAGTGCATAAATGCAATGTTCACCATCTGAGTGAAGACGTTGTCTTGTAACGACTGGTTGATTCGGGTTGCCAATAATATTTGCCAGAGGATGGTCTTTTGTCCATCGATGTGTAGAGGGTTGATGTTGGTATACATTGTGCAGATTCTGAGGATTCAAATGGTTTGTTGATGATTCCGCGACATCAGGTGCATCAGTGTCATTAGCAAACGGGTTAAAGAACGCATTTGGATCAAAATCTGCAGGTGGGGGTACTTCATTCAGAATATCATCAGCCGGTTCATCATTGTTGGAAGCGGTTTGTTTAACTGTTGCGGTGGAGTCAACTGGTGGTGCTTCTTCAACAGTAGTTGTTGTAGCAGGTGTATCAGGTATAAGAGTAGTATCAGGTTGAGCAGCGGAAACAGCGGATACACCTGGAGCACGTTCATCAATATCGTCACTGAACAGAGGAGCAAATAACCTTTCCATTTGTTTACGAGTGAGCTGGGGGCTTTGTTCAGCTGATGATGGGGTTTGAGGGAAGTTTAAGCGGTTGTGACCGGGTTCTAAGCTGTTATACTCAGAAGCCATTTCCGTAAGTTCATCAAAATGAGCATGAATGGTTTCCATAACCTGTTTTGTACGACGATTCCAGATCTGGTAACCTTTAGAATTCTCACAATATCCAATGAAGACTCCAATGTCAGCTTTGGCTTTGAGCTTTCCAAAATCATCACGATCATTATTTGGATAGCAAAGGGATCCAAATACATGAAAGTGTTTGAGATTCGGTTTATGGTTGTGGAGAAGCTCAAACGGTGTTTTGTTGTGGCGTTTAGTAATCATAGAACGGTTTTGAGTATAGCATGCAGTAGATACAACTTCAGCCCATAAGTAATCTGGAAGTTTAGCATTGATTAACATTGTTCTTGCAGCTTCCACTAACGTTCGGTTTCATCTTTCAACAACTCCGTTTTGTTCTGGTGTACGTGCAATAGATGTCTGATGCTGAATTCCCACTTTCTCATAAAAGTCACGAAGGGTTTGGTTAACAAATTCAGTTCCTTTGTCTGTTCTGATTTGTCTGACGGTGTTTCGGAGCTGAACCTGTATTTTCGTGAGAAAGGTGATGATCATCTGTGGAGCTTGGTCTTTGCTTCGAAGAAAGTAGACCCAAGTCCATCGTGAGTAGTCATCAAAAATTACTAAGATGTAGCATTTGCCATTGATCGTTTGCACGCGCATCGGGCCACACAAATCCATGTGAAGAAGATGAAGCACATGCTGAGAGCTGTGTTCCACCTTTGAAGGAAAATGAGCACGAGTGCTTTTCCCTTGTTCACAAGCTGAGCAAAGGTGATATTTTGAATATCGGAATCGTGGGAGTCCTTCAACTAGTTTGTGTCGAGCAAGGTTGGTGATGGTTTGAAAGTTTAGATGTGAGAGACGACGGTGCCATAGCCAGGATTTTGTTGATGTTGCCTTTGAAAGTAAGCATATGGGAGATGATGCAACCATGTCTTGCATAGAGATAGTGTAAAGACTTGAGTTACGCAAGCCAGACATAAGGTCGTTTCCTTGTAGATCACGAATGAAACAAGATTTCTCCCTGAAAGCAACCTCCAAATCTCCATCACATAACTG
The DNA here is from genome assembly GCA_019973895.1 of Chrysanthemum seticuspe. Taxonomy (NCBI): domain Eukaryota; kingdom Viridiplantae; phylum Streptophyta; class Magnoliopsida; order Asterales; family Asteraceae; genus Chrysanthemum; species Chrysanthemum seticuspe. The sequence continues at coordinate 51,483,565 of BPTQ01000005.1, forward strand.
ACCTACTGAAAACAGATTGTGACCGAGGCCTTCCACATAGTAAACCCTGCTAATTTTGATGTTCCCATTGATATAGTCTCCGTAGCCCATGATAGCTGCGAAGTGATCATTCCCAAATCTGACAGTGCCAATGAACTTTGTAATAAAGTTTGATAACAATTTAAGGTTGCCTGTCATGTGTCGGGAACATCCGCTATCAACAATCCAGAGAATGATCTGTATCACCTGCATTACACACAGACGACACAGATGGAATAGAAGTAGATGTGGAACCCGAAATGTTAGAGGGTTCCGATGCAGTTATAGTAGACATACACACATTAATAACTTTAGGCATCCATTTAAATCCTAGTGTGTTATATATCCATTTCTGCCATCTATAACTACTATTTGCTTTAGTCTTAGTGAATGCACTAGGTGGTACAACATTCTTAGGAGGTGAGACTGGAGCTACAGGGACAGCAATGCACGCCTTAGAATCTAAAGAAGGCGGTCTACCAAGCACAGACTTAGAATGATTTGTGGGCCTAGAGGTATTCCGATTCTTAGGATTCCGTAAACGAGAGATGATAGCTTTAGCAACACATTTGTCATGACAATCAGAATTCATACTTTTACGACAAATAACACAAGGTGCATCAGACTGAATATCAAAAGTACTTAAAGGTTTAACATTCGTTACATCACTATTTCTATTACATTTGCCAGACGCAATGTCTATAGTGGAAGAAATGTGAGTCTTATTCATAGTCCTAGGGTGTTCTTCTACTTTAGCATTCCTTATTGATCTTTTCTTAGGTCGCAACTTCCTATTCTGCGATTGAGTGCTCCTAGGCTGTGAAGTGCGGACGTTTGGAAAAGACGCAACTATTCCTGTTTCAGTAGAAGGAAGCATGTTAGCAACTTGTGATTTGGCAGTAGGGATTCTAGGTTCACGATTATTAAGTGTTACTGGTGCTATTCTCTTAATCACGGTAGGCGGAAGTAGTTCATACTTTCCTAACATTTCTCTTAACTTAAAGATAGTGTGAATCAAATCTTGATTTTCATAACGAATATTTCCAGCAAAATTCATGACTTCTCTAGTGTGTGCAAGATAGTGATCAAATTCTTTTGATGCTTCATGACGAGTCTTGTTGACTAAATCAAATATGACACCATATTCCTGTTTAACTTTGACAAGTTCTTGTTCATATTTTGAGTTTTGACTTTTCAAAGACACGTTTTGATCATCCAGTTGCTCAATTTTAGGATCAGAAGATTTTGCATGCAACTGAGCGATTTTGTTTTGAAAAACAAGTTGTTGATTGTGAATATCTTTTTGACACCAATTAAGACGACGTTTTGCATTAGAAAGGTCGTTAAGCAATCGTTCATTTTCAGCTTTTAAAGACTCGATCTGAAGCATATTATCAGTGCTCTCAACAGTTACAACATTATCAACAGTATCAGCAGAGATATAATCAGATGCATGTGGCAAAGAATTGAATAACACAACATTATGGATATCAGCATAGATAACATCTTTCAAGAGTCGATCAACATCTTTTCTCAACATTTTCTTTTTACGTTTAGTGTTAGAAATAGATGTTTCTGTTTTCTCGAAAACGACCTTCATCACTCCAAGTTCCTTATGAAAGTCCCATTCCCAAGACAATGCACAATTTTTCAAATTTTTAACATTAGGTAAAAGATTTTTCTGAAAGATGTCTCTTTGTTCTCGCGCCAGAGGCGATTGAAAATGTTGAACTTTGATTTCAGAATGATATTCTATCTCATGTTGTAAAGTTTTGAGGTCAGCCATGAAAATGTCAAAATATCTAAGAATTTTTCGATTTTCAGATTTAGAGTTTACTTCACTGATGGAGGGTAAAGGACCATAAATTTGTGCATAATCTGGTTGGGGATTAACATTAGAAGACTCAGGTGTTTTTATGATAACCCTTAGTGTGTTAGAAGAATCCGTTGGTGTGACAAAAGTGACCGGTTTTGAATAATTAAAAGGTTTGTTGTAAACAACAGTTTTTAATTTTGATCGACTCTCGTCTTCTGCATCTAATTCCTCTTGACGATGATATTCAACAACACTCATAACAGAATTATCAATTTTATATTCTGCACTGGAAACTTCAGGATTTGGTTTGAATGCTTTGGTTGAAAGCTTAGGGTTGTAATCTGCAAGATTCAGTCCATATCCATTTGGATTGGGTTTTAAAGTAAACTTTTCAATAGCAGTTACTGACTCACCATGTTTGTAAACAACAGTTTTAAACTCTTTAAGTTTGCGTTGCAAGCCGATAATTTCTTCAAGATGATCATCTATTCGTTTCGTGGAATGCTTTTTGTATGCAGAGAACTGTTTTTGGCAAGTTAACAGCTCAGCCTTAGCTTTTTGATTTTCCAAGGTGAGAGCGTTAATTTGCTTTTTATGTTCATGTTTCAGTTGTTCTATTTCAGACAACAAATCATTCTTCGAAGCGGCTAGATCACGCATCTGTCTCTCTAAATATTTTTCGTTTTGATGAGATTTAGCAAAAGCGGCTTCAAAACCTTTTTCACGGTTTTCTTGAGTTTTGAAAAAGTTGAGTTGCATTTTTAAACATTCAAAATCCTTGGTTAACAGTGCATTTTTACTTTTTAAGTCCTTATTTAATGCACAATATTCTTCAATTTGGGATTGCTGGTCTTTAAGTAAAAGAGCAAGATCTGGATGAGGCAAAAGTTCGGTTTGTTCAACGGGAGTCACAACATGATCATTATTTAGATCCTCAAGTATAACCACGGAGTCAATTTGATTATCAATGGAAACCATAAGGTCATCTTGATTGTCAAATGTAACTACAGGGTTTATTTGAAAATCGTCGGAATGAGATGTAAATGACTCATTTTGAACATTCTGAGCCTTGCCGGATTCAGATGTTGGCGGAGATATTAGATCAGAGATAAATATGGTTTGTTCGGGTACCTGAGACAAGCCATCAGTGTCATACACTGGGCCTGTGTCACTCATGTGTAACTCATGCATATTAGCCATCAACATAACAGCTGCATTGGCCTGCAAGTCCTCCATATCATCATCTGAGGCATAAAACACTGTTCTTTGTTTGTGAGAGTTCCACCAGCTTCATCCTTAAGAGCCAAAAGAAGAGCCTCTTTGAAATAAGCACTGCCCTTAGTCCTCGGCTTTGGGCATACATTAGCCAGGTGTCCCTTCTCATTGCAGTTGTAGCATCGAAGACCATTCAATCCATTCTGAGCATTTCCCTGTTCCACCACTTGAGCTCTGTTGTTATTCCTACCCATAGCATTAAACCCTTGACCACCGCCCATCTGACGACCATAACCACGATTCTGAACTTCAACTCGTCCATTGTTTACAACAGCCTGATTGCGTGTGTTAGATGAGGATCGAATACGATTGTTGGATTTGTTGGTATAACGGCTAAAAGCATTAGCAATCATAACAAATCCTTGTTGCAGTGCT
>BPTQ01000005.1:51487058-51498760 GCA_019973895.1 Chrysanthemum seticuspe
TGATAGCAAACTAACATTGTTTGAGCAAAACTATATAACCTTTAGAAAACCCTGGATTACAAACATTTGAGACTAATAAAATTACTTAGTTTGCTATAAAAGTTTTTGCTGTGAAATCCAGTAAGCTATATTGACATTGAAACTACTATACTGTCAGGAGGGGTTCCATAAGGTAAGGCGACATTTTGTCCATTAAACCCCCACACTGTAGTTCCCTTGGTAATTGAACCCCTAGACCATAGGCTTCCTAAGACCAAAACTTGATTAGCGAAAAAGTCTGCGACTGGTGCGTCCTACGAATCTGAGTTCCTTTTCATGAAGTCCTCGTGATGTTAAAGAACCACTATTTGACCACAGAACCGTTAGTTTCTTCGTCCTAACATGTAGCGACAGTAGTTGGCTTCGTCTTATACATCGGTACAGATTCTGCTTCGGTTGATGACAGCGATGTACAATCCTGCTTCTTTGATTGCCAAGACACCAGTTTATCACCAAGAAATTGTAGTGCTCCTGAAGTACTTTTCCTTGAGTCTAAGCATCCTGCGTGGTCAGCGTCTGAAAAAGCGATTAGTTCAAAACCAGAATCCTTCGGATACCAGATCCCCAAGTTAATGGTTCCCTTGATGTCACACCCCCAAATTACCTGTTTTACAGCGGAATGGAATACCTTGGGGAGGACTGTCATATCATCAAAGTTACAGTTATATCGAATGACCTAAAGTGTCGTTTTTGAAAATATCGTTTGATTCATTAAAATAATCAGAGTTTACAAACATTAGGTCCCAAAAGATTTCCAATATATCAAAACGAGTTTGTTACAATCAAACGATAGTTAAGTGCATAAAATATAGGTGAGACGCGTCGACACCGCGACTCTATGATAAGTCCACATGCATGCCATGAAGTGAATGCCTTAGATACCTGAGATAAAACATGCTAAAAGTGTCAACACAATGGTTGAGTGAGTTCATAGAGTTTGATTAACAAGTAAAGCTTTTAAAGAGCGTTCATGCAACAAAGGAAAAGTTTTGGTCATATAGAATAGTCCACAAAGCAAAGGCATTGCAAATCCACTCAGTTCCAAGTTCCGCCCATACAAAACTTGCAACCTGTGTGTTCACAACCCACTGCCAAAAGTAGTATGTCTAGAATTCAAGTGCACATGTGGTCAAATGAGTTCACAAAAGCAAAGGCATTGTAAATCCACTCAGTTCCAAGTTCCGCCCATACAAAACTTGCAACCTGTGTGTTCACAACCCATTGCACAAAATATAGTGTGTCTAATAGTCGAGTATAAGTTGTCATAATAGTGCATAGTATAGCACCACGTATATAATAGTTCAGGGATACTCCGAACATGGGAGACTTTGCACTGCTCCAACAAGGGAGACTCCTTTGTCACTCGACCACCTAGGCGAGAATTATTGAGAACGCTCCACCAATAAGGCGAGACTTTAGAACGCTCCACCGATATGGCGAGACTTTGCACACTCCACCAATAAGGCGAGAATTATTGAGAACGCTCCACCAATAAGGCGAGACTTTGCACACTCTACCGATAAGGCGAGATTTATTGAGAACGCTCCACCAATAAGGCGAGACTTTGCACACTCCACCAATAAGGCGAGATTTATTGAGAACGCTCCACCAATAAGGCGAGACTTTATAGTGATGCTCCGGTCATGGGAGACTTTAGGTCAAGGTCATAACACGTACGGTTTAATAAGTTCAAACAAGTCATAAGTTTGTATTTAAGTTCAAGAGTTCCGTTCAAAAGTTCGTAGTTAAGTTCAAAGATTTAAGTCGAGTTCAAAAGTTCAGAACAGTCAAAGAGCTCGAATAATATCAAAAGGTTCAAGATAGTCGAAGCGTTCAAAATCACGTCAAACAAGTTTAAAATATATAAAAAGGGTCCTTTACATGTTAAAAGAGTTCAACTATATGTCAAAAAGTTCAAATCAAGTCCAAAGTCTTCACTTATATGTTAAAGGTCAAAATCAATTTAAAAGAGCTCAATTATACATGTCGAAGGGTTCAAAATCAAGGAAAGTGTTTCAACTAATAGCGTTCATAACATAGTGATCAATTTAGTTCGGGCATAATCTACTTACGCACACATAGAGTGAAACAAAGGATATTTAAGTTCATATAAGTGTAAAGTAAAAGCAAGTAGTTGAGCATGTATCTCCCCCAAAGAGTTTATAAAACAATTAAACGAGTAAAAGTGGGGCTACGAACTCACCTGTTGCAATAGTTATGATGACAAAGTGGATGCACAGAAATGAGACGCAACTCTCTAACCGCGACCTATTATGAATGATATGCTCTAATATAAGTCATGAAACAATGTCGTGCATGCAAATCCACATGTAATCTATACCACTTGTACGTTTGAAAGTAATGTTTATTGTCGAAATATATGTTTATGACATCTCGTCATATTATAAAATACTTTACAAGTATTTACGTTGAAATGATATCCTACGATAGTCATTTTGTGATTTATTATGAAATTATAACTTTTCGTCGTAAAATAATGTCATTTGACAATTTCATGAAAGTGACTAAACGGCCTTGAAAAGCTAGTCGTAAGATGGTGCACATCGAGTGTTAGGAATCAAACTCAACGGTTTTGGGAAGCTTGTATTATTATCTCAAAGTTTTAGCATTTAAGTTTTCATCATAGAGGTCTCGATCATGGAGAAAAATATAGGTAAAGTATGGTACTTGTGTCCAAAATATTGTTTAAAGTAACTTTCGGCAAAGTTTGAGTGACCGTATTTTACTCGTTACAACTCCGTTTGACAAACGGTTGGACATTTTGGAAAATAGGCTAGGCGAACTTACTTTTACTAGAAGACATCATGCTATAAAAAGTATTCCATCGATGTTAAAAACGACTCTCAACATGGTCCTTCGTGGCCGTAATATTTGTCTAATAGAAATATATTAGTTTTTCTTATATAATAAAGTTACGGCAACTTTGTTAAATCGCGTGTAATTTAATCGTTACAAGTCCGTTTTCTACGTTATTTATATCCACGGTTTCGTATTAACATATACTAATATATTTTTGATAAGTCGACACATTTTATAACGCTTAAGACTCATTTTTGACTCGTAAAAAGTCGAGATTACATGCTGAATTTTCTGAAACAAATATGTTTCGTCGTCAAACTTGAAAATAGCATAACTTCTTCGTTATAACTCCGTTTTAACCCGTTCAAGTGGCCACGTTTTCGTTTTAAAGTATATTTTCTGAATATGTAGCCCAAATATTTTTATCAACTGTCAAAATTTCCAGAATTCGAAAATAAGATCAGACCTCTAAATAAAGTTGTCGAAATGAGTTTTTCTCGCGCAAAACCTATTCTAACCAATTCAAAACAACTCCGGAGCTATTCTAATCCTACCATACACCTTCTTAGGGTGTCATGGGTTTCTAGACATTACCAAAAATGATATATTTCAAGGAGTAATTATAGGATGACATATATATATATATATAACTCTTAAAAATATAAAAAAAAAGTGGTATAAACATCAATATGACTTGCATGCTTTTCTTAAATTTGATGAAATGAACACATAATAAATATGAAAGATGATGATGAATATGAAATGCTTACTAGTAATATGATGAGGTGAAGTGAACAAAGGTTTAATCCTAAAACACCCTAGGTTTTTATTTCAAAACCTATACCAAGAGTGTAACTAGAGTGTATTAAACTTGTCTTGAAAATTTTTGATGATCTCCTCTTGTTTCCATGGTGTGGCCGGTTGTAGAGAGAAAAGAGGAAGAGATACTTGATCTTTTTACACTTTGCAAATTTAGTGTTGTATGTGTAATTAGCTTTGAGTATAATATGATATATTGGTAGGATATTTAGTAAGGTTTATGTGACTCACCCCCTTGTGTCGACAAGGGGGTATTTGCATCTACTAATATATATTTTTTTTATTCAAATGTTTATGTATAAGTGGATGTGAAGGTTAAGTAAAAATAGTTAATAACTTGTATACACATTTGAGTATTTAGGATAGCCTTAGCTAAAAATAAATTTTAATGGGTCAAGATAAAATATATTGAAGTCATAAAAAATTTTAAAAATACATTTCTTACAAGAACTGAGTGAAATAATAATTATCGGATTGAATTTACGAAAACCGTCGTAATTATATAAATATAACAGTTTATTTACGAAATAAATTTAAAACACCGGGTAAACTCATAATATTATTTTTATGGTCTTAAAATGAGTATAAAAATTATATCAGGAAAATTTTTGGAAGTATCGGATCAAATGTTCAAAATAATTAATTACGCGATAGTGTTTATTTAATAGTAAATAAACGTTTACTGAAAAATGCAAAACCATGCACGAACCGATATGAAATGATGAATATAGAGTTTGAGAAATGACCGAAAATTGAGAATTGTGACACTTGATGTATCGGAGGATTCTTTTAGCCTCAAAGAGGTGGGTTTCAGTTGGTCGCGACTGATAACGGGAGCATAGATAAACGGCAAAGACAATATCAGGTCTGCTAGCTGTTAGATACATGAGAGACCCAATAATACTTCGGTATTTTGTAGGGTCAACTAATTTCCCATGTAAATCAGCGTCTAGCTTCTTGGTATGAGTCATTGGTGTGGCATAAGTGTCACAGGTTTTCATTCCAAATTTGTTTAACAATTCAAGGGCATATTTGGACTGACTCAAGAAAATACTACGGGGTGATTGATGAACTTGTAATCCTAGAAAGAACATAAGATCACCCATCATGGACATTTCAAAAATTTTCTTCATTAGTTTTGCAAAAGCGATTGAAAACTTTTTATGTGTAGACCCAAAAATGATGTCATCCACGTAAATTTGAACAATTAAGATATGTGCCCCGTGATATTGTATAAAAAGAGTAGGGTCAACCGAACCTTTGGTGAAATTATTAGCAATGAGGAAAGATGATAGCTTATCGTACCATGCCCGAGGAGCTTGTTTGAGACCATAAAGAGCTTTGTTCAGTTTGTAGACATGGTTCGGGAACTCTGGATCAACAAATCCTTCTGGTTGGCTGACATAAACCGTTTCTTTCAGTTGTCCGTTGAGAAACGCAGTTTTGACATCCATCTGAAAGACCGTCATATTCATATGAGCCGCGAACGCGAGAAATATCTGAACAGCCTCAAGACGAGCAACCGGAGCAAAAGATTCTTCAAAGTCTATTCCCTCTTCCTGACGATATCCCTTAGCAACTAGACGTGACTTGTTTCGGATTACATTCCCTTCAGCATCCAATTTGTTTTTCCAAATCCATTTGAGACCAATGACGTAGACCCCTGTTGGTCTTTCAACCAGTTCCCATACTTCAAGACGTTTGAATTGGTTGAGTTCTTCTTGCATGGATTCAATCCAGTTGTCTTTTGTCATTGCGTCTTTAATGTTTTTAGGCTTGATTGGCAGACAGTGAGTGCATAAATGCAATGTTCACCATATGTGTGAAGACGTTGTCTCGTAACGACTGGTTGATTCGGGTTGCCAATAATATTTGCCAGAGGATGGTCTTTTGTCCATCGATGTGTAGAGGGTTGATGTTGGTATACATTGTGCAGATTCTGAGGATTCAAATGGTTTGTTGATGATTCCGCGACATCAGGTGCAACAGTGTCATTAGCAAACGGGTTAAAGAACGCATTTGGATCAAAATCTGCACGTGGGGGTACTTCATTCAGAATATCATCAGCCGGTTCATCATTGTTGGAAGCGGTTTGTTCAACTGTTTTGGTGGAGTCAACTGGTGGTGCTTCTTCAACAGTAGTTGTTGTAGCGGGTGTATCAGGTATAAGAGTAGTATCAGGTTGAGCAGCGGAAACAGCGGATACACCTGGAGCACGTTCATCAATATCGTCACTGAACAGCGGAGCAAATAACCTTTCCATTTGTTGACGAGTGAGCTGGGGGCTTTGTTCAGCTGTTGATGGGGGTTGAGGGAAGTTTAAGCGGTTGTGACCGGGTTCTAAGCTGTTATACTCAGAAGCCATTTCCGTAAGTTCATCAAAATGAGCATGAATCGTTTCCATCACCTGTTTTGTACGACGATTCCAGATCCGGTAACCTTTAGAATTCTCACAATATCCAATAAATACTCCAATGTCGGCTTTGGCTTTGAGCTTTCCAAAATCATCACGATCATTATTCGGATAGCAAAGGGATCCAAATACATGAAAGTGTTTGAGATTCGGTTTATGGTTGTGGACAAGCTCGAAAGGTGTTTTGTTGTGGCGTTTTGTGATCATAGAACGGTTTTGAGTATAGCATGCAGTAGATACAACTTCTGCCCACAAGTAATCTGGAAGTTTAGCATTGATTAACATTGTTCTTGCAGCTTCCACTAACGTTCGGTTTCGTCTTTCAACAACACCGTTTTGTTCTGGTGTACGTGCAATAGATGTCTGATGCTGAATTCCCACTTTCTCATAAAATGCACGAAGGGTTTGGTTAACAAATTCAGTTCCTTTGTCTGTTCTTATTTGGCGGACGGTGTTCCGGAGCTGAATTTGAATTTTCGTGAGAAAGGTGATGATCATTTGTGGAGCTTGGTCTTTGCTTCGAAGAAAGTAGACCCAAGTCCATCGTGAGTAGTCATTAACAATTACTAAGATGTAGCGTTTGCCATTGATCGTTTGCACGCGCATCGGGCCACATAAATCCATGTGAAGAAGATGAAGCACATGCTAAGAGCTGTGTTCCACCTTTGAAGGAAAATGAGCACGAGTGCTTTTCCCTTGTTCACAGGCTGAGCAAAGGTGATCTTTTGAATACCGGAATCGTGGGAGACCTTCAACTAGTTTGTGTCGAGCAAGGTTGGTGATGGTTTGAAAGTTTAGATGTGAGAGACGACGGTGCCATAGCCAGGATTTTGTTGATGTTGCCTTTGAAAGTAAGCAAATGGGAGATGAAGCAACCATGTTTTGCATAGAGATAGTGTAAAGACTAGAATTACGCGAACCAGACATAAGGTCATTTCCTTGTAGATCACGAATGAAACAAGTTTTCTCCCTGAAAGCAACCTCCAAATCTCCATCACAAAACTGACCTACTGAAAACAGATTGTGACCGAGGCCTTCCACATAGTAAACCCTGCTAATTTCGATGTTCCCATTGATATAGTCTCCGTAGCCCATGATAGCTGCGAAGTGATCATTCCCGAATCTGACAGTGCCAATGAACTTTGCAATAAAGTTTGATAACAGTTTAAGGTTGCCTGTCATGTGTCGGGAACATCCGCTATCAACAATCTAGAGAATGATCTGTATCACATGCATTACACACAGACGACACAGATGGAATAGAAGTAGATGTGGAACCCGAAATGTTAGAGGGTTCCGGAGCAGTGATAGTAGACATACACACATTAATAGCTTTAGGCATCCATTTAAATCCTAATGTGCTATATATCCATTTCTGCCATCTATAACTACTGTTTGCTTTAGTCTTTGTGAATGCACTAGGTGGTGCTACATTCTTAGGAGGTGAAACTGGAGCTACAGGGACAGCAATGCTTGCCTTAGAATCTAAAGAAGGCGGTCTACCAAGCACAGACTTAGAATGATTAGTGGGCCTAGAGGTATGCCGATTCTTAGGATTCCGTAAGCGAGAGGTTATAGCTTTAGCAACACATTTGTCATGACAATCAGAATTCATACTTTTACGACAAATAACACAAGGTGCATCAGACTGAATATCAAAAGTACTTAAAGGTTTAGCATTCGTTACATCTCTATTTCTATTACATTTTCCAGACGTAATATCTATAGAGGAAGCAACGTGAGTCTTATTCATAGTCCTAGGGTGTTCTTCTACTTTAGCATTCCTTATTGATCTTTTCTTAGGTCGCAACTTCCTATTCTTCGATTGAGTGCTCCTAGGCTGTGAAGTGCGGACGTTTGGAAAAGACGCAACTATTCCTGTTTCAGTAGAAGGAAGCACGTTAGCAACTTGTGATTTGGCAGTAGGAATTCTAGGTTCACGATTAGTAAGTGTTACTGGTGCTAATCTCTTAATGATGGTTGGCGGAAGTTGTTCATACTTTCCTAACATTTCTCTTAACTTAGAGATAGTGTGAATCAAATCTTGATTTTCAGAACGAATATTACCAGCAAAATTCATGACTTCTCTAGTGTGAGCAAGATAGTGATCAAGTTTGTTTGATGCTTCATGACGAGTCTTATTGAGTAAATCAAATATGACACCATATTCCTGTTTAACTTTTACAAGTTCTTGTTCATATTTTGAGATTTGACTTTTCAAAGACACGTTTTGATCATCCAGTTGCTCAATTTTAGGATCAAAAGATTTTGCACGCAACTGAGCGATTTTCTTTTGAAAACCAAGTTGTTGATTGTGAATATCTTTTTCACACCAATTAAGACGACGTTTTGCATTGTAAAGTTCGTTAAGTAATCGTTTATTTTCAGCTTTTAAAGACTCGATCTGAAGCACATTATCAGTATTCTCAACAGTTACCACAGAGTCAACATTATCAGCAGAGATATAATCAGATGCATGTGGCAAAGAATAGAATAACACAACATTATGGATATCAGCACATATAACATCTTTCAAGAGTCGATCAACATCTTTTCGCAACATTTTCTTTTTTCGTTTAGTATTAGAAATAGATGTTTATGTTTTCTCGAAAACGACCTTTATTACTCCAAGTTCCTTATGAAAGTCCCGTTCCCAAGACAATGCACAATTTTTCAAATTCTTAACATTTGGTAAAAGATTTTTCTGAAAAATGTCTCTTTGTTCTCGCGCCAGAGGCGATTGAAAATGTTGAACTTTGATTTCATAATGATATTCTATCTCATGTTGTAAAGTTTTGAGGTCAGCCATGAAAATGTCAAAATATCTGAGTATTTTGCGATTTTCAGGTTTTGAGCTTACTTCACTGATGGAAGGTAAAGGACCATAAATTTGTGCATAATCTGGTTGGGGATTAACATTAGAAGACTCAGGTGTTTTGATGATAACCCTTGGTGTGACAAAAGTGACCGGTTTTGAATAATTAAAAGGTTTGTTGTAAACAATAGTTTTTAAATTTGATCGACTCTCGTCTTCTGCATCTAATTCCTCTTGACGATGATATTCAACAACACTCATAACAGAATTATCAATTTTATATTCTGCACTGGAAACTTCAGGATTTGGTTTGAATGTTTTGGTTGAAAGCTTTGGTTTGTAATCAGCAAGATTTGGTCCATATCCATTTGGATTTGGTTTTAAAGTAAACTTTTTAATAGCAGTTACTGACTCACCATGTTTGTAAACAATAGTTTTAAACTCTTTAAGTTTGTTTTGCAAGCCGATAATTTCTTCAAGATGATCATCTATTCGTTTCGTGGAATGCTTTTTGTATGCAGAGAACTGTTTTTGACAATTTAACAACTCAGCCTTAGCTTTTTGATTTTCCAAGGTGAGAGCATTAATTTGCTTTTTATGTTCATGTTTCAGTTGTTCTATCTCAGACAATAAAGCATTCTTTGAAGCGGCTAGATCACGCATCTGTCTCTCTAAATATTTTTCGTTTTGATGAGATTTAGTAAAGGCTGCTTCAAAACCTTTTTCACGTTTTTCTTGAGTTTTGAAAAAGTTGAGTTGCTTTTGTAAACATTCAAAATCCTTGGTTAACAATGCATTTTTACTTTTTAAGGTTTGATTTAATGCACAACATTCTTCAATTTGGGATTGATGGTCTTTAAGTAAGAGAGCAAGATCTGGATGAGGCAAAAGTTCGGCTTGTTCAACAGAAGTCACAACATGATCATTATTTAGATCCTCAAGTATAACCACGGAGTCAATTTGATTATCAAAGGAAACCATAAGGTCATCTTGATCGTCAAATGTAACTACAGGGTCTATTTGAAAATCGTCGGAATGAGATGTAAATGACTCATTTTGAACATTCTGAGCCTTGCCAGATTCAGATGTTGGCGGAGATATTAGATCCGAGATAAATATGGTTTGTTCGGCTACCTGAGACAAGCCATCAGTGTCATACACTGGGCATGTGTCACTCATGTGTAACTCATGCATATTAGCCATCAACATAACTGCTGCATTGGCCTGCAAGTCCTCCATATCATCATCTGAGTCTGCATTTGCCATAAAACTCTGTTCTTTGTCTGTGAGAGATCCACCAGCTTCATCCTTAAGAGCCAAAAGAAGAGCCTCTTTGAAATAAGCACTGCCCCTAGTCCTCGGCTTTGGGCATGCATTAGCCAGGTGTCCCTTCTCATTGCAGTTATAGCATCGAAGACCATTCAACCCATTCTGAGCATTTCCCTGTTCCACCACTGGAGCTCTGTTGTTATTCCGACCCACAGCATTAAACCCTTTACCACCGCCCATCTGACGACCATATCCACGATTCTGAACTTCAACTCGTCCATTGTTTACAACAGCCTGATTGCGTGTGTTAGATGAGGAACGAATACGATTGTAGGATTTGTTGGTATAACGGCCAAAAGCATTAGCAATCATAACAAATCCTTGTTGCAATGCTTCGAACGGATCGATGTCCTCATTAGCTTCACTGACAATTGGTTGAGCATTATTGTTGTTGTATGGAACCAATTGATTTTGTTGAGATTGTTGCTGTGAATGATTGTTTTGTGTGACAGAGGCAGTTGGTTGAGTTGCTTGTTGAGGAGGATAACTTTGTTGAGCATATAAGGCAAGTTTTTGATTTTCCGGATGTGTAGGTGGAGCAATTTGAGCACGGAGAATCCTTTCCCGATCAACTTCCTTTTCATGAGGCTTCAAGTAATCGTACAACAATCCATATGTAGAATGATGCATATTCTTCGCTTGACGGAGAAAAATGACATACTTCTCCCATTCAGGACCAAGACTACTCAGGAACTTAGTATTCACTGCAATTCTTGGCATGATAATGTTGTGTTTATCCAAATCATTGATGATGTCTAAAAATCGATGATGATAAGACTCTAGTGTCTCTCCAGGTTCAATCATGAAGTGTTCATAAGCCAAGTAAATTTTGGATTCCAAATCCTCCTGATTGAGTACAGATCCTTCCATAAGAAGATGAATATGTTCCCACATTTCCTTTGCAGTCTTTTGAGCATCAACACTTCGAAGAATTGGGTTAGGTAATCCTAAAAGGATATATTGCATTGCAAGCTCATCCGCTTCATAGTGTAGAAGTTCTGTTTGATTTAAATCTGCAACAGTAGCAATGTTCGTTTGTTCATCTCTTGGTGGATTTGCATTAGGATCTCCGGGTACAATGACAGTAGGCATCTCAAATGGACCTTCCAAGATAACCTTCTTTAAAAACTTTCCATGTGGCTTCTTCAGATCACAAAACCTAAAGAACCTTATCACCCATTGATCGTAGTTTCCTGGAGTGAGCATTGGAGGTCTATCAAGTGATCCAGCCTCATGAATTGATTGTTGGCTGCTTAAAGCTTCACACATCTTTGCAAACCAAGTGGGTTCCTTCATAGTGTTCCTTGATGGATGTTGATTGAAGTCATTTGTGTAGGGTTGAACTTGAAGACTTGGTGGTGTTTGAACCATTTGTGGTGGAGGAATTGCTCCAAGTTGTGGAGTATGTTGTTGATTAAACTGTTGTTGATAAATTGCTTGTTGTTGATTCCATTGTTGATGTTGTGG
>BPTQ01000005.1:51505251-51584367 GCA_019973895.1 Chrysanthemum seticuspe
CTTTTAAATTTGATCGACTCTCGTCTTCTGCATCTAATTCCTCTTGACGATGATATTCAACAACACTCATAACAGAATTATCAATTTTATATTCTGCACTGGAAACTTCAGGATTTGGTTTGAATGTTTTGGTTGAAAGCTTTGGTTTGTAATCAGCAAGATTTGGTCCATATCCATTTGGATTTGGTTTTAAAGTAAACTTTTTAATAGCAGTTACTGACTCACCATGTTTGTAAACAATAGTTTTAAACTCTTTAAGTTTGTTTTGCAAGCCGATAATTTCTTCAAGATGATCATCTATTCGTTTCGTGGAATGCTTTTTGTATGCAGAGAACTGTTTTTGACAATTTAACAACTCAGCCTTAGCTTTTTGATTTTCCAAGGTGAGAGCATTAATTTGCTTTTTATGTTCATGTTTCAGTTGTTCTATCTCAGACAATAAAGCATTCTTTGAAGCGGCTAGATCACGCATCTGTCTCTCTAAATATTTTTCGTTTTGATGAGATTTAGTAAAGGCTGCTTCAAAACCTTTTTCACGTTTTTCTTGAGTTTTGAAAAAGTTGAGTTGCTTTTGTAAACATTCAAAATCCTTGGTTAACAATGCATTTTTACTTTTTAAGGTTTGATTTAATGCACAACATTCTTCAATTTGGGATTGATGGTCTTTAAGTAAGAGAGCAAGATCTGGATGAGGCAAAAGTTCGGCTTGTTCAACAGAAGTCACAACATGATCATTATTTAGATCCTCAAGTATAACCACGGAGTCAATTTGATTATCAAAGGAAACCATAAGGTCATCTTGATCGTCAAATGTAACTACAGGGTCTATTTGAAAATCGTCGGAATGAGATGTAAATGACTCATTTTGAACATTCTGAGCCTTGCCAGATTCAGATGTTGGCGGAGATATTAGATCCGAGATAAATATGGTTTGTTCGGCTACCTGAGACAAGCCATCAGTGTCATACACTGGGCATGTGTCACTCATGTGTAACTCATGCATATTAGCCATCAACATAACTGCTGCATTGGCCTGCAAGTCCTCCATATCATCATCTGAGTCTGCATTTGCCATAAAACTCTGTTCTTTGTCTGTGAGAGATCCACCAGCTTCATCCTTAAGAGCCAAAAGAAGAGCCTCTTTGAAATAAGCACTGCCCCTAGTCCTCGGCTTTGGGCATGCATTAGCCAGGTGTCCCTTCTCATTGCAGTTATAGCATCGAAGACCATTCAACCCATTCTGAGCATTTCCCTGTTCCACCACTGGAGCTCTGTTGTTATTCCGACCCACAGCATTAAACCCTTTACCACCGCCCATCTGACGACCATATCCACGATTCTGAACTTCAACTCGTCCATTGTTTACAACAGCCTGATTGCGTGTGTTAGATGAGGAACGAATACGATTGTAGGATTTGTTGGTATAACGGCCAAAAGCATTAGCAATCATAACAAATCCTTGTTGCAATGCTTCGAACGGATCGATGTCCTCATTAGCTTCACTGACAATTGGTTGAGCATTATTGTTGTTGTATGGAACCAATTGATTTTGTTGAGATTGTTGCTGTGAATGATTGTTTTGTGTGACAGAGGCAGTTGGTTGAGTTGCTTGTTGAGGAGGATAACTTTGTTGAGCATATAAGGCAAGTTTTTGATTTTCCGGATGTGTAGGTGGAGCAATTTGAGCACGGAGAATCCTTTCCCGATCAACTTCCTTTTCATGAGGCTTCAAGTAATCGTACAACAATCCATATGTAGAATGATGCATATTCTTCGCTTGACGGAGAAAAATGACATACTTCTCCCATTCAGGACCAAGACTACTCAGGAACTTAGTATTCACTGCAATTCTTGGCATGATAATGTTGTGTTTATCCAAATCATTGATGATGTCTAAAAATCGATGATGATAAGACTCTAGTGTCTCTCCAGGTTCAATCATGAAGTGTTCATAAGCCAAGTAAATTTTGGATTCCAAATCCTCCTGATTGAGTACAGATCCTTCCATAAGAAGATGAATATGTTCCCACATTTCCTTTGCAGTCTTTTGAGCATCAACACTTCGAAGAATTGGGTTAGGTAATCCTAAAAGGATATATTGCATTGCAAGCTCATCCGCTTCATAGTGTAGAAGTTCTGTTTGATTTAAATCTGCAACAGTAGCAATGTTCGTTTGTTCATCTCTTGGTGGATTTGCATTAGGATCTCCGGGTACAATGACAGTAGGCATCTCAAATGGACCTTCCAAGATAACCTTCTTTAAAAACTTTCCATGTGGCTTCTTCAGATCACAAAACCTAAAGAACCTTATCACCCATTGATCGTAGTTTCCTGGAGTGAGCATTGGAGGTCTATCAAGTGATCCAGCCTCATGAATTGATTGTTGGCTGCTTAAAGCTTCACACATCTTTGCAAACCAAGTGGGTTCCTTCATAGTGTTCCTTGATGGATGTTGATTGAAGTCATTTGTGTAGGGTTGAACTTGAAGACTTGGTGGTGTTTGAACCATTTGTGGTGGAGGAATTGCTCCAAGTTGTGGAGTATGTTGTTGATTAAACTGTTGTTGATAAATTGCTTGTTGTTGATTCCATTGTTGATGTTGTGGACTTAGTGGTTGTTGTCGTTGAGAATAAGTGTAAGGGAAATAGTTAGAGTATGGTGGTTGTGACATGTTGAAAACTTGTGTTGGTAAAAATGGATCTTTGTAGTCGAATGAACCTTTGTTGATGAAGTGTCCTTAGGCGTAGAAATCACAAGAAACCAAATAGAACTTATGCGTAAAAACACCAAAGTTACGCGTAACAAATAGAGTTACGCGTAGTTTTAGCTTACGCGTAAGTATGGAAAAGACTCTAAAGTTAGGCGTAGACACAAAGTTAGACGTAGAAAGTTAGGCGTAGGATTACCTTATGCGTAAGACTAGGCTTAGGCGTAAGATTAATCTTATGCGTAGGATTTCTACGCGTAAGCTTTATGCTTATGCGTAAGATTAGGGTTTTGCCCAAATGATCTTTTACACTATCACAGTGCAAAAGATATCGAAAGTCGACGTATTCTCAGGCTTATCCAAGCAAGAAAACACGGAGTAGACCACGAGAACGAAGATCAAGCCACGGATAAAGTTACGCGTAAGATTAGGGTTTTGATACGCGTAATCTTACTCGTAAAGATGATTATGCCCAAAGATGTTTCTAAACCAGATTTTTGTGATGAGATAGCTTCAATATCACCAAAATAACACAAAAGTGTGAAACTTGATGAACCAAAACTCCTAAAACAGTTACGCGTAGGTTTACACCCTCGTTCAAAAACAAGCTTAAAAACTTAGATCCACACGTAAAGGTTGAAACTTTTTGCCAAAAAAAAGTATTTTAACATCTTAAAACGTTGAAAGTACAAGAATCTTGGATTAAAAAGTGTAAAAAATCAGTTTTTGAGCGAACCAAAGTATCAACGTCGAGACGTATGTTCTACGCGTAGGACCAAAAACCCACTTCAAGAAACAATACGTTCACCCAACTAGTAGGCGATTGATACCACTGTTAGGTCACTAGATTTACAACACAAGCCTACTAGAAGGAGATAAAGGCGATTGAACAAGTAAACCAAACACACACATACTTTAAGCTAATACCGGTTATGCGTAGAGTGTAGTGAAAGAAAATAACTTGAACAACCAACCCTCAAGTGAGGGTTATTACATAGTATTTATAGGCAAGGAGCTAGGGCAACACTCCTACTCCTTCCATTTTCCTTATTGGACATGGGCCTAAGCTTATGGGCCTTCTACATAAGCTAGACCTTAAACAAACATAAAGGCCATAATAAGCTACCTATTACATATGAGTAACTAACACTTGAATGAAGGTTTAGGAGTGATTCCAACATGAGTGTTTTAAACTTACAATATATGCTGAGCGTTCCAAATGATAGTATACTTGTGGAAATCGGCAGTGGGATCAAACAAAAGGAAGAATTGTTGCTCCCGATCGCCTTTACCTTGGCTATAGACGTTGGTGTGGTGTGTATAAGGCTCACCACTTGTTCCCCAAGAACTCAAAATCTATCTCGTCATGAAATTTACCTTCTGATGACAACTTAGACAAGCAAAAAAATATCTTCTGTAATTATTGTCTTGGAAAAATTATCGAGTAATAAAAAGATTATACTAGGCTAATGTGATTTTTACATAATAAGCAGTTACGGTGCCAGCAGAGTTTCCTTCAACTAGCTTAAATTGCATATTGATTTTTCCTAATAGATATGCTTAGACTGGAAGCCTGACCCTGACCGTTTGTCAAGGCTAAGCGTGAGTGATTCTCCATCTCCAAGTATCTTGGCACGATCATCTCCCCACATGATCTCAAATGATCGGTCGAAAGTACCTGATAGAATATCTGTATATTTGTAGTTATCATTTAGTATCTTTTGTATGCTTATCATTCCTTATTGATAGGGATGTTAGTTATGTATTGTACATTATATAAACCCTTGAGGTTAATGAAAATAGCCAGGCAATCAAACTCTTTCATGGTATCTGGCCTTCTATAGCCATATCATCGATAATTTTCTCAGCCGTTTGTCTTTCTTATTCTCTTTTCCTCAACCCTTCCAATGGCTGATTCTAAACTCCACCCGGCTGTAACAGTCAACAACATCAAAAGCTTTGTCCCCATCACTCTCGAGATTGAGAAAAGCCAATACTCCTCTTGGGCTGAGTTATTCAAGATCCATTGTCGATCTTATGAAGTTATCGACCATCTATCACCTCCTGCTGAGGCTTCGTCTTCGTCTTCAACACCAAAAGACAAGGAAGCACCACCTGTTCGTGATGAGGCCCTTTGGTCTCGTCTCGATGCCATTGTTTTACAATGGATCTATGGCACCATCTCAAACGACCTTCTTGAAACCATTCTTCAACCTAACACCACTGCATATCAAGCATGGGATCGGCTTCGCAACATATTTCAAGATAACAAGAATTCCAGAGCCGTTTACTTGGAACATCAGTTCACTTACACCCATCTTGATAACTTCTCCAATGTTTCTTCTTATTGTCAGGAATTGAAGATGCTTGCCGACCAACTTGCAAACGTTGGTGCTCCTGTTTCTAATAGTCGTCTGGTTCTGCAATTAATTGCAGGACTTAATGATAACTATGATGGTATGGCTGTTATCATTCAATAACAAGATCCATTACCTCCCTTTTATGAAGCACGGTCAAGGTTAGTCTTGGAAGAAACTCGCAAGTCCAAACAAGCCATGGCCGCCTCCAATGCCATTGCTACTGCTCTTGTCACCACCACCACTCCTGTTGATGGATCCAAAACATCAGGTTCGGCCTCAACTACCAACAGCAACCGCACCACTAATAATCGCAACAACACTAACCGTGGTCGCGGTCGTGGGTCCAACAACTATCGTCGTCGTGGGCGTGGTCATGGAGGTGAAACAAGCACAAGTCATAACCAATCCAATGCAAGCTTTTATCAGCCTTGGGGACCATACCCGCAAGGCATGTGGATGCCTTACCCACCATGCCCGTACCCTACATCCAACTGGACTCGTCCACCAACACCTCGCTCTCCAGGGATCCTTGGTAGTCGGCCTCAGCAAGCTTATGCAGCATCTACCACCCCCACTGATATTGAACAAGCTATGCATACCATGAATCTTTAAGTTCCTGATGAAAATTGGTATATGGACACCGGGGCAACCTCGCATATGACAGCTTCTCAAGGTATTCTCTCGTCTTATTTTAATTTGAGCTCACCGAAAAATATAACAGTTGGTAGTGGACACAAAATTCCTATTTGTGGAATCGGTTATGCTCACCTCCCTCACTCATATCCTCCTTTATTCTTATATAATGTTCTTTATGCACCTAATCTTATTAAGAACCTTATATCAGTACGTCATTTCTCAATTGATAATAACATATCTATTGAATTTGACCCTTTTGGATTTTTTGTGAAGGACTTTCTGACGGGGACCCCAATCATGAGGTGTGATAGCATAGGGGATCTATATCCCCTCACAGCTAACTCACTCTCCAAACCAGCTCATTCATCTTTCGCTTTTGCTGCAATCTCTCCTACTCTATGGCATAGTCGTCTTGGTCACCCGGGAACTTCAGTTTTAGGCTCTCTTAGGAATAAGAATCATATTGTTTGCGATAAAGTGTCTCGTACTTCTTTATGTCAGTCGTGTGTCTTTGGAAAACATGTTAAGTTTCCATTTAATGAATCTCGTACTTCTACTTTATTACCTTTTGATATTGTGCATAGTGATTTGTGGACCTCCCCGATATTAAGCTCGGTGGGTCATCGTTATTATATCCTCTTCTTGGATGATTATTCTAATTTTTTGTGGACTTTTCCAATTGGAAAGAAATCACAGGTCTTTTCAACGTTTTTAGCTTTTAGTAATGTTGTTAAAACTCAATTTGCTTTGGCAATTAAAAGTTTTTAATGTGACAACGGTACTGAATACAACAATGATTCGTTCAAAAAATTTTGTCACGAAAATGGGATGGCTTTTCAGTTTTCTTGTCCACATACATCATCACAAAATGGTAAAGCGGAACGAAAGATTCATGCCATCAATAACATGGTTCGTACACTTCTTTCTCATTCTTCCATGCCACCA
Source organism: Chrysanthemum seticuspe (assembly GCA_019973895.1). Classification (NCBI taxonomy): domain Eukaryota; kingdom Viridiplantae; phylum Streptophyta; class Magnoliopsida; order Asterales; family Asteraceae; genus Chrysanthemum; species Chrysanthemum seticuspe. The sequence goes on from BPTQ01000005.1 coordinate 51,511,900, forward strand.
AATTTTTGGCATTATGCTCTGCAAATGGCAACTTATTTAATCAACATACTTCCAAGTAAACTCATCGCAAACTTTTCCCCAACTCAGGTTTTATATAATCGTGACCCAGCTTTTGATCATTTGAAAGTGTTTGGATGTTTATGTTATCCACTTTTTCCATCAACAACAATACACAAACTTCAGTCACGATCTACACCATGCGTTTTTTTGGGGTACCCACCTGATCATCGTGGTTATAAGTGTTACGATTTAACTTCTAAGAAAATCATTATTTCCCGTCATGTTGTGTTTGATGAGTCGAAGTTTCCATTTGCCTCCACCAACACCAACCCTTCGTCAGCATATGACTTCTTAAGTAATTTGTTTAGTCCAGTTTTCTTCCAGCAAATGTTTAATGAGTCCAACAACCAATCTCAGCCTTCCTCTACGCCTCATTCTCCTACTGAGGTATCTTCTCAACCCACATTCATTGACTCCCCTCCCCGACCTGATTGTTTTTCAAGTCCAAAATCATTGCACCGCTCGGCCGAACCTACTCCCCCCCTTCAGCCCAAACTTCCCGGTCTAGTTCTCCAAGGCTTATTTCTCAAGCTTCTCTTCTGTCTTCTCCACCCATAACTCGATCCACTAGAGTTCCCAACACTACTTTACCCTCTCTAGTACTATGACTACACGTAGTATGCATGGCATAACCAAACCAAAAGTCCCTTTTAGTCTACACACCACCACTTCCGTTGCGCCCTCACCTCTTCCTCGTACACCCAAAGATGCATTATCCGACACGAACTGGAGGTCCGCCATGACCGATGAATTTCATGCTCTTATTAAAAATAAGACGTGGGAATTAGTCCCCCGTACTAATGATATGAATGTAATTCGTTGTATGTGGATTTTTAGACATAAAAAGCATTCTGATGGTACTTTTGAGCGGCATAAAGCTCGTCTTGTTTGTGATGGCAGGTCTCAACAAATTGGCATTGATTGTGAAGAAACTTTTAGTCCGGTTGTTAAACCCGCGACTATACTTACCGTGCTCAGTATTGCCCTTTCTAAATCGTGGCACATTCATCAATTGGATGTTAAAAATGCTTTCTTACATGGTCATCTCAACGAAACAGTTTATATGCATCAACCTATGGGTTTTCGAGATTCGGTTCATCCAGATTACGTGTGTTTATTGAAGAAATCGTTGTATGGTTTAAAACAAGCCCCTCGTACTTGGTACCAACGATTTATAGACTTTGTATCCTCCATTGGTTTCACACACAGCAAATCTGATCATTCCTTATTTATCTATAGAAATGGTAGTGACATGGCATATATTCTTCTTTATGTTGATGACATAATCATCACAGCTTCTTCTGATTGTCTACGGACCACGATTATGGGTCATCTTGCTCAGGAATTTGCTATGAAAGATTTGGGGCCACTTAGTTATTTTTTGGGTATTGCGGTTACACGTTCTAAAGACAACCTTTTCTTGTGTCAACGAAAGTATGCAGAAGAGATACTTGACCGGGCTGGTATGAGCACATGTAAATCCGCCCCTACTCCCGTGGATACAAAGAGCAAGCTTAGTTCTTCTGTGGGTGTCCCTTAGTCTGATCCTACTCATTATAGAAGCTTGGCAGGTGCTTTACAATATCTTACATTCACCCGTCCCGATATCTCCTACGCAGTACAACAAGTTTTTCTTCATATGCATGATCCGCATGACGTTCATATGACAGCCCTTAAACGCATTCTTCGTTATATACAAGGTACTCTTGACTATGGTTTACATTTGTATCGATCAGCTGCTACTCGACTTGTGTCCTATACGGACGCTGATTGGGCCGGTTGTCCCGACACCCGAAGATCAACATCGGGGTATTGTGTTTTCTTGGGCGACAACCTTATCTCTTGGTCATCTAAACGACAACCCACTCTATCTTGTTCTAGCGCAGAGGCCGAGTACAGAGGGGTTGTCAATGTGGTATCGGAATCGTGTTGGCTTCGCAATTTACTTCTTGAACTTCATTGTCCCATCACCACAGCTACCTTGGTATATTGCGACAATGTAAGTGCTATTTTTCTTTCGGGAAATCCTGTTCAACATCAACGAACAAAACACATTGAAATGGACATTCATTTTGTTCGTGAAAAGGTAGCACGTGGAGAAGTTCGCGTTTTGCATGTTCCTTCTCGTTACCAAATTGCCGATATCTTTACTAAAGGCCTACCGCGAGTTCTCTTTGATGATTTTCGTGCCAGTCTAAGCATCCGACCAACTCATGCTTCGACTGTGGGGGTGTGATAGAATATCTGTATATTTGTAGTTATCACTTAGTATCTTTTGTATGCTTATCATTCCTTATTGATAAGATGTTAGTTATGTATTGTACATTATATAAACCCTTGAGGTTAATGAAAATAGTCAGGCAATCAAACTCTTTCAGTACCATTAGTTAAAACCCTTTTATGAAATTACCATATGTTATCAACAACGTAAACATATATTGCACATTTTTTTCAATAGCTAGTAAATTGTGATAAATAATGAGTAAAAGAAACCTCATTACTAGAAACAACATACTATATACGCATGCCGCATTACATAAAACCGCGAATGGGTAAAATAATAGGTCATACCATGATACCTTGGTTCAACGTTATAGGAAATGGGACTACACACGTAAGCTATGGCTTGGTAGCGTCGTTGACCTCGTCTAGTGTGAGCAATATATACATCAATCTGTTGGAGAAAATCATTAAGATTGCAATGGCACACAACCTTATCACTAATTAATATGATTATATTGAACGGAGAAAATTATATACATACCTTGTATAGAAGGAAATAGAGGCTGAAAGAAATAGTATAAGGGGGATGCAGTTCTGGCCAATGCCATGGGATCGAGCAAGGTTTGAGGTCGATAGCCTTGAAGACGATGTTGATCTCAAACCCATTGGTTTAAAGTGGTCGTTATTGTGATGTTGATACAGCCAAACATGCTGTCTTTCCCTAACATATCTCTTTGCCTCATTCTTGTTAATGTTATTCTTGAGGTCTCACTCTTTTCTTTGTTACTATTTGTTAAGGTTCCAAATTTAAAGTAGAATTACAAGCCACCCATTTGGCAAAATGTTGCAAATTCCATGAATCTTGGAACTATTTTATTTTAAACTTTTTTTTTCCTTTCTAACAATTAACAATCTAAACACCTTTTTTTTTTTTTTTTTTTTTTTTTTTTTTTTTTTTTTGGCTATGTGTTGGATTGTTGGTAATAAATGGGTTAACGAGTTGGGTTTGAGCCCATCAGGCTATGCACTATGGTGATCTAAGACGACTTTTATTTTGCCAGTCACATCAGTTTTTTATCTCCGGCGACCTTCAGACGACCTAGCATCTACATCAGCGACCTTATATATTATTATTATTATTATTACAAAATGGTCAAAAGTATTAAAAATACACAAACAAGCACAAGAACTATGTCGAAAATACGCCCGAGTTGCACATTTTGTCGCTCAGCGACTGACAGCGACCAAGTGGCCACAATGGGACGACCACCGAGGACGACCCAACCATTGTGCATAGCCTCATGCATGTATCTGATTTATGACCAACAAACTCATGTCTAAACAAACCATGACAAGGCTTAGCGGCAGGGCCGGATTTGGGCATGTGCGGGATGGGACACCGCACAGGGCCCAAGATGTTTTAGGGGCACCATCTTGTATAGTCTACTTGTGTAAATATTACTTCATGAGGCCTTTTCTGTAAGCCCAGGTGTGAAAATGTAGTACTACAAACCAACCGTTGGGCCCTTTTCCAACTAATCTTCAAAATTTATCAATATATCCAATATTTGGGTCTTTTTTTCAGCTAATTTCAAATTTGAGTTACTACTAGTCCTATAATAGATACTACTGGTTGGTTTTTTATATGTAATTTGAGTCACTATTTTGGCTTATATCGATGTAAGGGGCATTTTTTATTTATTTATTATTTTTTTAATGGCACAGGGCACCCGAAATCCACGGGACAGCCCTGGTTAGCGGTTAGGCACTTGATGTCCTCATAAGAGTTATAGAGTTCAAACCTTACTACTTAAATATTTGGGGATGGTCAGGTAAGGTCGTCGGAAACGGCCAAGAGGATATAAACCCGGATTAAGATGTGTACATCCGAGCTAAAGGCCCGCTCTCCCTCAGCATGAAAGCTTCATCTAGCTTCTTTTAAACTGATGATGTATAGAGCATGAAAATCAGAAAGATGATTCTTTTTTTACAATAACATTGAATATGTATATATATTTCCTCTTTTAAAAACTAGATACAAATGAATACATATAACAATTACAAAAATAAAAAATATGGACTCAAGACTCAAACCATCCATTATCTACCCAAGCCATCATAGTATGGCATTACAGCATTTAAATGATTAAATCAGTTGTAGAACCCGAATTCACATATTTAAGCCGTGCTGCATTCTGGTGGATATCCTTGACGAAACCTCTTAGAATCCGAACAATAGTTATAAATCATATAATTCTTTTGCACCCATAACAACTTCTCTTGTTGGTTACTATCCAACGCCTTAGTTATCTGCGCAGCGTTGCTAGAGGCTGAGCCACTGCCACAAGATGTCGATGTGCCTGACACTGCAACACAAGCATTCGCGCTAAAGTTTCTATAGGAAGCAGTGAAAGGAGCTTGGCTCCAATCCGTCTTCACAAGTCCACCTCTTGTGGCCCAATCATCCTCATTCCATAAACTCGAGTGTATCCTCATTGGTTGGTTCTTTGGGAATGGTACTCCTTTTGACTCCGCGTTCTTGAATTCTCGTATAGGTGTTCCATCAACCGGAAATCTAGTGAAGTCGTTATTGGAATGTTGTTATGCAGTTTCATAGTTAGTTTTCATATCATGGTTTTGTAGTCTTGTTGCATTAAACTAACCAATGGGCAAAAAATACCCGCGGGCATGGGCATGGGTAGAAAATTGTACCTAGGGGTGGAAACGAGCCGAGCCGAGCTCGAGCTCGTTAAGGCTCGAGCTCGGCTCGTTTATATATATAAAGCTCGAGCTCGGGCTCGAGCTCGTTTCGAGCCTTATACTTTGAGCTCGAGCTCGGCTCGTGAAAATTTTCACAAGCTCGAGCTCGGCTCGGGCTCGACTAATTTTATGATGTTTTGAGCTCGGCTCGTGAATTACATAAAGCTCGAGCTCGTTTACTACTTTTAAGCTCGTTTATACGTATATACGATATATACACGTATATAATTCTAGGGCTCGTTTAGGCTCGCGAGCCTACTCGAGCTTTTTGTACAGAGCTCGGGCTCGAGCTCGATTATTAAATGAGCCCAAAATTAGGCTCGAGCTCGGGCTCGAGCTCGTTTAAGCTCGGCTCGTTCGAGCTTTTTACCGATCCGATCCCGAGCTTTTCACGAGCGGCTCGGCTCGTTTACACCCCTAAATTTGTACCCATTGGCGGGTGACGGGTGAAAAAAAAACTACGTGGGCGGGTGACGGGTTTGAGGTACCCGTGCCCATTACCCACCGGTGCCATCCCTACAAGGGAGGGTGAGTGACTCACCTTGCCTCCAACTCACTCGTGACTCCCTTGTCCATGGTGCACACTCACGCACTAGTCACACACTCACACAACCCAAGACAAGTTAAGGTGAACGGCTCACCTTAAAGTTTAATAATTATTTATTTGGTTTGTAAATGTATGTGAAGTATTTAGTGGGGTATATTTTTATAAAGTGAGTATTTTAATGAAAGATGATGGTAAGGTGATCTTGTCCACAAAAAGATGAGTGAGAGTAAGTAGAAGTGAAATGAGAGAGAAAACTGAGATGGCGCTGAGATGTAAGACGAGTGGCTCACCACCTTGCCATCCGGCCTTAAGACGAGTGGTTTTGATTTCCATGCAACATTTCTTGTTATAAATGTTGTGTCGAGTATTACGCGCATGTTGTTAAATCACTTTGTCCGTATTTTTTGTATGTAAATAAAAAACAAATGTGCGTAAATCACTTATGATAAATAACATTATATTTGTTTCTTTTTATGATAGCTTATATAAAGGTTAATGAACAAATGGGTAGAAATCGTTACCGACATCTTATACATTCTTAGAGCGTAGGGTGTGGTGACCTCAGGTCACCTTTAACCTCATGTCACCTTTAATCTTCGTCATGTTAGCGTCACATCAACTTTAATATTTCACCTTAACTCACAAAAAAACACTCCTTATCATAACATTTCCAAAGTTAAACATTAACTCAAATATTTTCAAATTCAACCCCTAAACTAAAACAAACACTTCATTTATTAAAAAACACAACTTTAACTTAAACATATTACAATACGAAACATAAAATAACTAAAAAAAATTACAACAAAAAAAAAAATAACGAAACATAGCAAATACTTATTCATCATCGTCGCTCTCTTGTTGTTGTTGTCGTTGAAGATTATTCTGCCAAACATGCTCCATAAGGTCCATTTGGAGTTGGGTATGCGTTTCTCAGTCGCGTATTTCTTTTGCCTTATGACGGTGAGTATCACATCTTTCGACCCATCTTTGTTGCCTCAAACGTGCTGACGGATCCACCCACATTTCGTTATAGTCGCGTAATGCAAATTTTTGATCTTTTATAATCATGTTATGCAAAATAATGCAAGAATACATGATTCTACGTATCTTGACAATTTCCATTTGACGTGCCGGTTGTTGTATCATACCCCAACATCCTTGAAGCACACTAAAAGCACGTTCAATATCCTTTCGGGCACTTTCTTGTTTCCTTTTAAAGTAAGTAGGTTTTTCGTCAGTTGTTGACGAGAAGGATTTGACGAAAGCTGCCCACTGTGGGTAAATTCCGTCAGCCAAGTAATACCCCTGTTCATACCTAGTTCCATTGACCATATAAGGGGCTCTTGGGGCATCGTCAGAAAGAATGTCGTCGAATAATGGAGAGTTGTCTAAAACATTAATATCGTTATTCGCCCCCGCCATCCCAAAAAATGCATGCCAAATCCATAAATCTTGAGAAGCAACAACTTCAAGCATAATTGTCGGGTATTTTTTTATCACCCCTACCAAATTGCCCTTGCCAAGCCACCGGACAATTTCTCCATTCCCAGTGCATACAATCAATGCTACAAAGTATTCCCGGAAAACCATGACACTCTTCATGTCGTTGATAAATATTTTGAATGTCAGCACATGTTGGTTTTCTTAAATACTCCGGCATAAACAAATCAATAATGCATTTGTTAAAATTATCAAGACAATTACGCGAAGTATGCTCACCCATTTGCAAGTATTCATCAAATTCATCGGGTGAGGTGCCGTACGCCAATTGGCGTATGGCAGACGTACACTTCATAAGAACACTTAAACTCATTCGACCCGTACAATCGGGTGATTGCCTAAAGAAATTAAAATGATCTGGAATATTTTCGGAAGTATAAGATTCAATACCTTCGACTATTTGCAGAAATAGTTTCCAGCTCATACGAAATCTTCTACGAAAATTCCGGTTCGAATACTTACAACCTTCAATGAAATAATCGTTACGCAGACGTTCTTCTGCAATCTCACGTTCACGATATATATGGGTACGAGTTACGCGAGGTTGAGATGCTTCTTGTTCCAACTGTTGCTGATACTCATACGCGGCCGTCATAAATTCCAAGTCAGTTTCGTCATCAACGTCTGACCATTTCTGAGGTAATTCATCAATTGATTCGAATCCATTGTGAATGAACTTGAATTTGAATTATGTAAGTGTGAGAGGAAGTATATAAACTTGAATTTGAATTATGGAAGTGTGAAAAAAATGATGTTTTAGTTGAGTATTTATAGTGGTAAATATATATATATATATATATATATATATATATATTAAAGTAGCCGTTTGAAACGGTGGGGGGGGGGGGTAATATGAAATTTTTTAAAACCCCAACGGCTACTAGCCGTTTGGGGGGTGTAAAGTGATTTTTTTATATTAAATCATGCGAAGTAACGCAGGTTATTTGGTTAACGGGCAACGTTTAACGCAAGGTTAATGTGGAGGTCGGTGTGGGTAACGGGCAATAATGGCCAAACGTTAAAGGTTAACGCTCGTTTGAGCGTTACTATACCGAGGGTTATTATAGTTTTTTGTGTGTATACTATGTGTGAAGTTCTAAAGAAGATGAGCGAAAAAATTAGAGGGAAAAACAGTTGTATTATTCTGTCCTATGAAAATATAACTGAATTGCAAATATAAAGAAATCAAAACTGTCAAACTTTACAACTAACTCCCTAAAGTATAAAGTTAACTATAAACTAGCCCTTATCTCTTTTACACTCTCCTCAAGTTGTGAGTTAGATGGAACAAAAACTCTCAACTTGGAAAGAAGCTCATTGGGCTGATCAACTGAAACCACCTTGGTAAGGACATTAGCTAGTTGAGACTTTGTATGAACGTAGAAAGGATTGATGTTGCATGCTTTCAGTTGGTCACTTACATAGTGACAGTCCACTTATATATGCTTTGTTCTTACATGAAACACTGGGTTTGCAACAATATACAGTGCTGCCTGATTGTCACTGTACAAATCCACATGCTCTAATTCTTGAATACCAAGATCCTTTAGCAAACTCACAAGCAAAGTTACTTCACAACATGTCAAAGCCATAGCCCTATACTCTGCTTCACCTGAGGATCTAGACACTACTGCTTGTTTTTTTGATCTCCAAGAGATTAATGAGTCACCTAAGAGAATACAATAACATGTTGTAGACCTTCTTGTTATTGGACAACTGGCCAGTCTGAGTCACAAAAGCCTTTTAACTGAACTGTAGAGTCACTAGCAAGTAAAATATCTTGACTTGGAGAAGACAAAGGATACCTCAACAAATGTTTAACTGCTTGCATATGAACTAAGGTTGGTGACTGCATAAATTGACTTAACAATTAAACTGAGTAGCAAATATCAAGTCTAGGGATAGCAACGAGCGAGAAAAAACCCGCAGGTGGGTGGGTGGTGGGTAATGTATACCCATCGTGGGTAAACCCATCACATCCCAAACACCCATGAATCCTTTTTATTTATTTATTAAACTTACATTTATTATACTAGAAGGGTGCCCGCGCAATGTGGCGGCGGATACCCGGTGACTAATTTTATGACGAGCAAATATTTTTCATTTTAAACCTTCCTTATTTAGCATGTACCAGTTACTTTATAATGTAGTATATATATGTTTTTCAAAAGTAGAGGGTCTAAATTATTAATAGTGTAAATAGTTAAAACTTTTATTTTTTAAATTTTAACATTAAATTGGTGGTTATAAGTTTAGTGAGCTTTTCTCATAAACAATTCTATTAAAATATATTATTATTGGAGGGGTTACTATATTGTTTAAATGAGACTTACATATTCAAATTTTACATTAACTTTTTAATTTTCATTTTCAAATATTACTTAAATATTTGTCTAATTATGAGTAAATATATTTAATAGTCACATAAACCTATTAAAAACATAGCATACTAAACATCCCTTTTTGAGATCCAATACTATAAAAACAATCTAAATCATCAAAGTGTCAAATAGATATACTTAGAGGCCGTTTGGTTTGTAAATTAATTTAGAATTTGGATTTAAATTTGAATTTGAATTTTGTATAAAAGAAAGAAAATATATTATAAAATTGATAAATTATTATTTTAAAAAGATTTGATGTCAAATATATTGAATTTTAAAAATAAAATAGAGAGACAGAAACATGAATAACTTGATCCCGCTTTGGTCCCACCATGTTTTCTAAACCAACATATTTTGTGCGGATTGAAAATAGTACACTTTAGTAGGACTGATCCCCGAATTCAAAAGCTAAAGTTTGAACCAAACATTTTATTTAAGGCATCTTTCATCTCAAACCCACTAAAACCTCTCAACAAAACATGCCCTTAATATCTTAATTCTCAAACCACGTTTGTCTAGAATTGGTCTTGCGATTTTTATCACAAGTAACCACTGGTGTTAGGCAATAAGTCATGAGTCACAAAACTAGAATTTATACTTTTTTTTGCATGTATTAATGCTATTAGTAATATATAATTAGTGAATAACAGACTAATTGTGTGTATATATAAATATGTCATGACTTATGCACCTTCTAATCATGTTTGATTTTTGAGGAAACATGTGTGTAAATTTTATATTTCATAAACCCACGGGTTTACTCGCGGGCAATGGGTACCCGGGGGTAGCTGGCAGGTGACGGTCAAGAGAAAAATTACGGGTACGGGTGACGGGTTAGAGGTACCCATGCTCATGAGTGCCATCCCTGTCAGGTCTTGTCACAGTGTGGTATATCAGTTTACCAATAAACCTTCTTTGGACTTTTGGATCAGTCAAATAAGTGCCAACATCAGCTTGTAGGGTGAGATTAGGTTCCATTGGTAACTTGTACGGCTTGTTGTTAAGAACTCTCCCTTCCTTAATAAGTTCTCTTGTATACTTGTGCTCAGAAATTAAGATATCTTGTGATAACTTACAAACTTCTAAGCTAAAAAATAACTCAAATCACCTAAGTCCTTCATATGAAATATAGAACTGTGCTAAGATTTAAGACTGCATATATGAGCACCATCATTACTAGTAATCAACAAGCCATCCACATATACTAACACAGCTATAAAACTAGCCCCTTCTTATTAACAAACAAGGAATAATCTGTCTTGGATTGTGTATAACCAAATTCCACCAGTGCAGTAGAAAGCTTTAAAAACCACTGTTTGGGTGCTTATTTTAGGCCATAAAGAGACTCTTTCAGTTTGCACACCAAGTTTGTATCAAGAGTATTTCTCAGCTGCCACAGGCTTACGCTTACATGTTGATGCAGGTTATCCGACCATGATTTAATATTTCTAAAGTCTCGTCTACCTAAGGTCTACCTATTGCAATAACGATCAGTGAACCCGATCGTGCGTAGTATAGAAGGTGGTAAAGCCGAGGTTGTTCCCAAGAGCTATGTAGATGAGGATCCTATTAAGTCTAATGCCACGGTTTTTAAATGGTTTTAAGTTGAAATGATTAATTATGCTAAAAAACAAGAAATAAAATGCGAAAATTAAATTAAGGTTATGAACAATGGAGAGAAAGCGTGCTAACCTAATTATTAATCCTATCATGTATGTCTATGTTTTCTAATTACTTCCTATTGATTCAAGTGGAGGTTCAATTCGCTAGACAACCTTTGGTCAATTCGTCATAGCCTATCAACAAAGGTTCCTACCTGACGTCAAAGGCCTACCCTCTGGGGAGTCAAGGGTCTCAAGCAACCTAAGCCAAGTCATTAAACTAAGATAAATCTAAGTGATTTAGTTGAATATACTTGAATGTATATTGATGTGATGCATGCCAATTTCAGATGATATTCAATGAATTTAATATATGACTTATCCCAACTACATAATTTTACTTTATGGATATTTTTATTAAGTAAATCATGAATAGTTATACTTAGACTTGAGATACCAGATAAGTGTCATGAATCTAGTGCACTTCTGTGGAACAACTTAACGTAAAACATAACTGGTAGTCATAAGGGCTGTTTTAAGAAGTGTTGCAAATTTTGTGAGTTTTGCTTATAGTCAAGATAGAATTTGTTCTTTCAAATTTATTTTGGAGTTTAATACTGCTGGGCCCCTCGTAGGGTTGACAAGATGTTTGTGTGGCCATACCCAAGATCTCCCCTGAAAATGTTCAGATGATTTGGTAATCTTGCTCAATCACTAATAACGAGAAACAAAATAATTGAATAAAGAATGACTTAGATCCATATATTTATTTAACATGATATTAGAAACAAAAAGATAATAATAATGATGAATCATTAAAAGGTTTTTCTAGGAGACCTTACTCGAGTTGTACTAGAGGCATCGAAGTGTAGCTAGACACTAACCAATGTGATTACACTATTAAGATATGTCCAAGTGGGAGTTGTTGGTTTATTGACATAAATTAATAGATGTATGTTAGGATCGAACTTGAGACCACGGGATTGCACACTTTACGTATGAAGGATTAATGTTTAATAATTAGATATAAAATGTTATACTCCCTTCGTCCCTAAATAAATGTCCACTATTGACTTTTAAAGTCTAATGTTTTCAGCTTTGACCTTAAATTAATTCATTTGTGTTATGTAATACTTGATAAATTATATCAATGAAAATACATTTAAAACTCAATCCATTCATTTATTTTGCATCAAGTATTACATAACACATATAAAATAATATAAGATCAAAGTTAAATAAGGAAGACTTTAAAAGTCAATATTGGACACTTATTTAGGCACAGAGGGAGTATATAATTATTAATTACATAAAATAACTAACGAGTGTTAAGTGATTAATTGTAATGGACTAATGGTCGTTAAGTAAAATAAGGAAAGGACTATAGATGAAAAATAGGAAACAAGAAAGATCTAGAAACCCTTGTGGGTTATTAAATCCGTTTGGAAGGGGTAAACCCAACCCAATCCCAACTTGTTCTCCAAGTTTTGTCATCCTATATAAACAAACACAAGGGGTCATTGTTTGGTGAACTTTTGTACACACACTAAACCGTAAATTGGTTTCTTTCCTTCTCTTTTGGTGATCGATCAATTATAACCCTTTTAGGGTTGATTGGTTTGGTTTTTCCAATAAAAATGTTTTGTGTTTTCTAAACTAGCATTTACTTTAATTCGTTAATAGTACGTGTGCACAAGAACGTGGTACTAACACACTATTGTTAGTATCTTGGATTGAATTCCAAAAACGGTAAGAGGCAATTCTTATAATCCTTATAAACCCTAATTATGGTTCATCTCAATTGCTAGCTTAGAATTGATTCTTATTTAGCTAGAATCAAAAGGTAAGCATACTTTTATGTTTTAGTTAATTAATTATTCATTGTATGTTCCTTACGCTTCCTCATGTGTACTTGATGTTATTGTGTTTAATTATGATTTTCATGCTATTAAAATTCCAATAGATATCATCAACATAAAACCTAAAGATAAACCAATATGCAAAAAAATATGTGACCAATAAGCAAAAGTTTCGAATTAAGTTCATTTCCTTATTTTTTAGGTACATTTGCAAGATTATGAGTATTTTAAACTTACAATATACGTGGAGGGTTCCAAATGATAATATACTTGTGGAAATCGGCAGTGGGATCAAACCAAAGGAAGAATTGTTGCTGCCGGTCTCCTTTACCTTGGATATAGACGTTGGTGTGGAGTGTATAAGGCTCACCACTTGTGTTCCCCAAGAACTCAAAATCTATCTCGTCATGAAGTTCACCTTCTGATGACAACTTAGACAAGCAAAAAACTATCTTCTGTAATTATTGTCTTGAAAAAATTATCGAGTAATAAAAAGATTATACTAGGCTAATGTGATTTTTACATAGTAAGTAGTTACGGTGCCAACTGAGTTTCCTTCAAGTAGTTTAAGTTGCATATCGATTTTTCTGAATAGATATTCATGCTTAGACTGGAAGTCTGACCCTGACGTTCTGTTAAGGCTAAGCGTGAGTGATTCTCCATCTCCAAGTATGTTGGCACGATCATCTCCTCACGTGATCTCAAATGATCGATCGAAAGTACCATTAGTTATAACCTTTTTATGAAAATACCATATGTTATCAAAAATGTAAACATATATTGCATACGAAAAGCACATTCTTTTCAATAGATGGGGAATTGTGATAAATAGTAAGAGAAATCTCATTACTAGAAACAACATACTATCACTACAAGGAAAAGTAGAACTGGCTATGAAATTTAGCGACGACACCATAAAAAACGACAAAAAAGCACCCAAAATAGTTGACCATGGCTAGATGCAATTTTGCGTTTAGTGTTCATTCTCTTTGGCGAGGACATGTCCTCGCCAAAGACTTTCCTCACTCTTTGACCATGCCACGTAGTCTAAATGCATTTTCACTACGCGGGAAATTTTCCCGGTCAAAATACTAGCAAGGACATGTCCTTGCCAATTAGTTAATCCCCAACACTGCCCTTGATTAGTATTATAATCACTTGATACTTAATTTAAGCTTAAGTCATTAGCGGGGGCATATCCTCGCCAAAGATAAAGGTCAAAGAAAAGTCAATTTTTAACTTTAAGATTTAACATTTTGGGCTCTAAAATTTCCCGCTAAACTTTCTCGCCAAGTTGCAACTTTATCCTGACAAAGTTTTACTTATATATAACCTAACCTATCATCCAAAATTCGGCAAAACACAAATAACCCAAACCCCAATTCTCACAAAACACATATAACAATGGCTGGTTACACGCCGGAAGAGGAGTGGTCAATGGTTTTATTGTCGATGTATCTCTTTAATGAAGTTCTTAATACATATGGCTAAGAAATTTATGATGAATATGGTTCTTATAAGAACGTTAGCCCGTAGATGAGAGACCGGATTCTGGAATGGTTGAGGAAAAAGCCATACTACAGAGAGATGTTGGACGCTCAAGTTGATGATGTTGGAGGAGAAAACACGTTGGACGCTCAAGCTGATGATGACGTTGGAGGAGAAAGCACGTTGGAAACCAAACTTGATGATCTGGGTAATATGATAACAAATCTTGAAGCTATGTTTGAACATTTCATCAAGCAAAAGAAAGTAAACAAGGGAAAAGATGGTGTAGGTTCTAGCAAAGTGGGAAGTAGCAGCAAAAAAAATGAATGGGCGATGTTTGTTAGGGTTTATGTCGTGTGTTTCGTTTGCTTGTCGAGTTGTTTCGTTTGCTTGTTGAGTTGTTTCGTTTACTTATCGAGTTGTTTCGTTTGATCTGTTTCGTTTGCTTGTCAAATTGTTTCGTTTGAGTCTGTATGAAATGTATGTGGTTAAGAACTCTTGCGTGTTTTAAATAAAAGGTTTGCCTTCGTGTTTGTTAATTATGATATTCTTCCTTCAGTTTCATTCTTTATGCATATATAATTTAGTGTTGTAAAATTGTATATTTGAAATACCCTGTTGTTTAAGGGGTGTTTGGACACCATAATCTGGTTAACTCAGAACATGGTCAACTTTACAAATCCAGAAGGTGCTTTGATGTATAAAAATCTTGGGTGTGGTTTAACCCACCAAGAGATGGGTGTATGTCATGTTCGATAACAAAAGATAGGTAGATCACCGCCGCTAACGAAGGTGCACGACGGGTGTTAAAGAAGCCTCGTGAAATACTTAAGTTTTCACAACAACAACAACATTTTATTAAACAACAACAACAACAACAACAACAACAACAAGAATAAAACTACTACATATGAAGATTGTCCATGTCACCTAACACTCACGGTGTATTGCAGCCGACTGACATGCGTGGTCGTCGTCGTGGGGATTCCTTGCTATTTCAAGTTTTGCCTCCAGCATCCTTACTCTTGTCTCTAGCACTTGTATTTTTTATTCCATCATGTTTATCCTAAGATCTTTGGCATCACAGTTTGAGCACTCTGTTGGTGCAGATCCATAACCTTGATATGTTGAAGCAGAAGAAAATTACTCGTAACCGGTCATCAAATTCACTCTTCCATATAAAATATCCACATCCATGATTTTTTTCTCTTGGCTGTTACATAATAAGGAAATTATATGATTGTTTGTATATTTACTTAAATAAGACATGTATGATTGTTCACCTTCGAAAGAGGACATGCATAATATTTCCATCCAAAGGTATCTTCTTTATGTGATGTTCTTAGTTTTATATTTCCGGTTCCACAATAACATATAAAAGGATTATATCGATGCATCTCATGTTTTGAAATTGGTGTGAAGATAAGAGGTTGTGAGGTTGAGTGGTTTTGAGGATAAGAGTGTATATAATGTGTTTGTGAGGATATAGCAGATCTGCTAGCTTTTGGTGGGAAGTTTTGGCGCCAGTATTTTGGTGGGAAATTTTGGCGCCAATATTTTGGTGGGAAGTTTTGGTGGGACATTCCCGGCTCATTCGTTTAACATGTTATGTATAACCATATCATATCAACTCATTCGTTTAACATGTTATGTATAACCATATCACCTCGACTCATTTGTTGAGTTGTATTTGCTAATCCATGCAGAGATATGTAAGTTACATTATTTCAATATCAGCAATGTATAACCATATAATATCGACTCATTCGTTTAACAGGTTATGTATAACGATATCATCTCGACTCATTCGTTTAACGAATGAGTCTTCATATCTTTCCTTTATAGGCTTAAACAAGAATCGGTTAAATTGCTGATATTGAAATAATGTAACTTCCATATCAGTATATAATTTTCCTGTTATCAGTAAGTTAACTAATTTAGCCATGATCATTGTTTGTGAAGTTTGTTGTACTTTAGTGTTTGAACTTTTATCGATTTGAAATGTAATTCGTATGCTTTAATGTTGGAGTAATACATATGTTTTACTTATTCTTATGTATCTTTCGGGTATTTGTTTTAAAGAATATGAAAATAGTATATTGTTATTCTGTTATAGTTTCGATTCACTTATTGTTATTCTATTAGTATGATGTAGTGTACGAGTTAATCAGGTTACGAGTTAACTAGCGAAAATTTTTTAGTTTAGTGAATATTTTTATTCAAATTATTTAAAAAAAATAAAAATAAAATAAATAATTATATACATCAGGTAGGACATGTCCTCGTTAATAATTTTTCTAATCCCACCAAAAATTTCATCCCTCACGTCAATTGCAGCTAAAAGACAAAATAATCGGGTTTGGCATGGACTCGTCCTCTCTATAATGTCCTCGCCAAAATAAAAAGTGCAAAAAGCAGATTTGGGATTGCATTCTCATCTCAACACTTAGAAAATTTTTCTCCATCTACTGATAACACTCCGACGATCTGGAATATTAATCTCACCACCACCAACCACACCACACTACACCGCGCCACCACCAGCCACACCGCACCACTTGCACACGAGCACTTTTTCTTCTCCTCCTCTAAATGTTTAATTCGTTTCCTCCCCCTCTATACCTTTGATTCTTTTCTTCTTTTCCTCCCCCTCTGCACACAAAACAAGGTAATTAATTGATTTGATTTTTTTTTTTTTTTTTTTGAAATGGATATTGGGTTGAAAATGTATGGCTAACTTTAGTTCGGGTCGATCCGTTTGATCTGAATAAGAGTTTTTAATTTTTTTAATATATTATTTTATAAATTAGAACGAATATGCAAATTTATGACTATTTCTCTCGTATTCGGGTTGACCTAAACTCGAAGTGACCCGACCCGAGTTGACCGCCCCGAATTGATCTGAACCCGACTAACCCAAGTTCAAATAAAGTCAGATTCAGATATGTTATTTTTAGTCTTGACCCGACTTTAATCCGACCCGAATTGACCCGACCTCAACTAACTTGACCCGAATGACGCCCTACTTGCGACCCTAATTTATAGTTATTGGAAAAGAAAAAAAAAAGTTGGGAAACTCATGATTTTGGGACAAGTGTTATTGGTTATTGTAATACAGCCATTCTATCCACTACAATATCTTTTTCCTAAAGTTGGATGATGGGAAAGATAAACAAAGGGAAGTGTACTTGGATGGAGGTAAGTACACGTCCATGGCCCAGAATTTCATTATCTATCGATCTCCAAGTACATAGGTACTCATTTTTCTTCATGTATCGTAGCAAATAAATGGTATGTTATCTGGTTTTAGACTTTTTACATAGCTGGCCAATATTATGAAATTACAAATAAGACATAATATATAGTATTGTCAACGATGCAAATGAAAGTTTCATGCTCGCATAATTTATATTAAAAAACAAAGGTGAAGCTGTTGGGTTTTACTAATCATAACAATTACAAAAGCAAGTAAACATCATCAAAACATGCAGCGGAAGAATAGGAATAATATATGTAAGTAATTAACCAAATAAGAATATGCGTACCTTTTAGCAAATCAAGAAACACACGTTAATGTGAATGAGGAACAAAAGCCCAAAACCCTAGCTTAGGGTTTAACAATATTCGACCCAAAGAAGTCGACCACCAAGAAATCCCACAAACACAATTGTATTTGTCCTTCGCTCTTGTACACACGTACTAATATCGAATTGAAGTGAAAGACTAGGTTCTTGATCACAAACAAACCAAACACTTAATCTTGAGTTGGAAAAATCGAAACCCTTGGGTGGGTTGGTACACGATCGGCCAAGCACAAGAAAGAGGGAAAGAAGAAGAGAAATTAGGTTTGCATGTCACCAAGCTTAGGTTATGAATGAATACAAGGGATTGTATATATAGGTAACTAATCTTGGAGAACAAGTTTGTGTGGGTTTGGGTTTGGGAACCCAACCGATCGGCCTAATCATCCCAAGAGGGATTCTAGATCCTTCCCGACTTCTAATTTCATCTCTAGTCCCTTTAGTTTACCTTTAACGACCGTTAGCCAAACCTCGTTAAATATTAACTATCGTTAAGTATTTATTTCGTGACTAATAATTAATAATAACAACATTTATATATATTAATTATTTAACATCAATTCTCATACATAATGTGTGCAATCTCAAAGTCTCAAGTTCGAATCCGGTCATACGTATATTTAAAATATCCATAAAACCTTTCAGAAGCAAATACACACGTATACAAGGTTTGAGACGTCATTTAGTTTTCATAATCTACATTGTTGAATAAAAAACCTGCTAAGTTACAACATGCATAATTATGCAATAATAAATAAATACACGAGGCATAATAAACTTTAACTGTAATGGACCTAAACACATAAAGGAGCAACCAATTAACATAATCTGATCATGTAATACCTTCCTGAAGTTCGAGCAATAAAACCACAAAAGCTTGGGACCCAAAAAAAACTTTAAAAGCCAAAAAAAATAAACAAAGTTTGTAGATGAAGTGTTGAGGTAAGCGTAGATAGATTTTCAAAATGCGAAGCAAAACCAAAAACAAATGTTGAAGATCGTATGGTGACATGAGTGGTATTTTTGACCGAATCTTTTGTGTGTCCATAGCAAATATACCATGACATATAACGTCACAAATGAGAGTAGATCTAAAAATGTTTTAGTGAGATTCAGAGTTTATTCAATCAGGAAAAAAAAAAAAGCCTAGTAGCCTAGTAGGTATAAAGATGAACATGTGACGGTGTCTACTACTACTCTATAAATTCAAATGAAACTAAGAGATCTATCACCATAATCCTAAAATCAATACTATTTTCTAACGAATGGGTGAGATGTCTAGCAATGTCAAGGAGGATACCAACAACATTTCTCTTGCAATGGATAGAACTGGACAGTGGAAATCATCAACGTATCTTCTTTTTTCTTTCTGTTATCTTATGTGTGTTGTAATTTGTGATAATTTTTCAAATGATTTTTTACTTTTTCACCCGAAAACGAAAAAGGAGAACTTATGAAACAGCCAGATACATAATTTATTTCTTCTCGTTATATATCCTTCAATTAGCATTCATACTATAGCAACTTATATATCGATCTTTGTTTTTATTTAATTCCTTTTATTTCAGCGTTTTCCTTGAAGATATACCAAGTGACATACTAATTCAAGTTGGTGAAAGAAAGTTTCCTCTTCACAAGGTATGATCAGTTGATCACAGATTCGTATATATATACTCCTATATAGCTCTAGCTAGTACGAATTATAAGTAGAAATATTGTGTATATATTAGCTCATTTGTCATGGATTGTTATGTCAGATCATGTTACTTGGAAAGAGTAACTACATAAGAAGATTAATTCTTGAATCCAAAGAACCTGATTTGAGAAAGATAGATCTTACCGACATCCCTGGAGGTGCCGAGATCTTTGAGAAAGTAGCAACCTTTTGCTATGGTATCGAATTTGAAATAACTTTAGACAATGTAGCAGCTCTGCATTGTGCTGCTGATTATCTTGAAATGACTGATGAATATAGTGATGGTAACCTTGCTAGCCATACATATGATTTCCTCACTCAAGTAGCGTTAAAGAGCCTCTCCGGTGCCATTACTGTTTTAAAATCATGTGAATATCTTCTTCCCATCGCTGAAGAGCTTGTTCAAAAATGTGTTGGAGTTACCAGTACTAAGGTATCTACTTATTATATCTTTTTTGTTTTTTTGTTTTTTTTGAACAATACTTATTATATGTCTTGATACAACGGTTTTACAAGAGATCACTAATAATGAAACACTTGAATCATTGTAGGCTTGTGAAGAAGCAAATTCTCCTAGTTATTCGCCGCCGAATTGGTGGACAGAAGAATTATCAACTGTTAACATAACGTTCTTTCAAAAAATCATGCATTCCATGAAATCATGTGGCGCAAAGCCACTCGCAATTACTGGTGCACTCACAACCTATGCCAAGAGATGGTTCCCAGACTTCTTCCATGACAACGACGTAAAATCGATGATATCAGATGACTCCTCTAAGTCCAGAGCCATACAACGAGAGGTTTTAGATACAATTGTCTCTCTACTGCCTGTTGAAAACCAACAATCTCTTTTTTCAACCAACTTCCTATGTCGTCTCCTCAACACCGCGATCTTCCTCGAAAATGGCGACAATTGCAAGAAGCAACTCGAGAAGAGGATCTCAGCTACTTTAGACCAGGTGACAGTCAGTGATCTGTTCATATTGTCATACACGTTTGACGGAAAGAGATTGTGTGATTTGGAGAGTGTAAGAAGGATCGTGACCGGATTCGTGAAGGACAAGAGTGTTCCAGTATTTAACTCCGTAGATTTTAATCAAGCTCCGAATCCAGTGATGCTTAGGGTCGTGAAGACAGTTGATGAGTATCTGAGTGAAATCGCAAAGGTTCCTGAATTGAGCATTTCAAAGTTCAATGGAATTGCTAATTTGGTGCCTAAAAATGTTAGACAAGTTGATGATGATCTTTACCGTGCCATTGACATCTATCTCCAGGTAACTTTGCCCCTAAGATGATACATAAATTTTAAAGAACATGATAAACACTAACTTATAATATAACTTACATTCGACTCTTTTAGGCTCATCCGAACTTGGATGAAATCCAGAAAGAGAAAGTTTGCACTGCAATGGATCCACTAAAGCTATCTACTGAAGCAAGACTACATGCTTCCCAAAACAAAAGATTTCCATTACAAATAGTTTTGCACTCTCTTTACTATGACCAATTACAAGTAAGAAGCGGGCAGAGCACACCTGTTGCCCAAAGCATGAGGCTGCAAGTGCACGCAGATGTGGCGTTAGCAAAAGAAAATGAAAACTTGAGATCTGAATTGTTAAGGATGAAGATGTATATATCTGATATGGAAAAAGGTAAAGTGGGGACATCGTCTTCTAAGCTGAAGAATATGAAGAAACCTTCATTCTTCTCGTCGGTGTCTAAGAAATTGGGCAAACTGAATCCTTTCAAGCAAGGATCAAAAGACACTTCAAATATAGATGATGGACTATGTCATACGACACCTAGGAGAAGAAGGTTCTCTATGTCGTAGAGCTAAAATCAAACATAAGATTACTAATTAGTTATGTGTTGAAATAATTTTCACTGCTCAGTTGAGTTTACGACTATTAATTTTGCTTTGAAGCTTTTGGTGATTCCATGATATCGTATCGTGATATACGCATGCCGCATTACATAAAACCGCAGATGGGTAAAATAATAGGTCATACCATGATACCTTGGTTCAAAGTTATAGGAAATGGGGCTACGCACGTAAGCTGTGGCTTGGTAGCGTCGTGGACCTCGTCTAGTGTGTGCAATATATACATTAATCTGTTGGACAAAAAATCATTAAGATAGCAATGGCACACAACCTTATCACTAATTAATATGCTTGAACGGAGAAAATTATATACGCACCTTGAATAGAAGGAAAATAGAGGCCGAAGGAAATAGTATAAAGGGGATGCAGTTCTGGCCAATGCCATGGGATCGAGCAAGGTTTGAGGTCGATAGCCTTGAAGACGATGTTGATCGCAAACCCATTCGTCTAAAGTGGTCGTCGTTATTGTGATGTTGATACAGCCAAACATGCTTTCTTTCCCTAACATATCTTTCTGCCTCATCCTTGTCAATGTTATTCTTGAGCTTTCCTTTGTTACTATTTGTTAAGGTTCCAAATTTTAAGTAGAATTTCAAGCCACCCATTTGGCAAAATGTTGCAAATTCCATGAATCTTGGAACTTTTTTATTTTTATTTTTTATTTTCCTTTCTAACAATTAACAATCTAACACTTTTTTTGTTGTTGTTGTTGTTGTTGTGGCTATGTGTTGGACTGTTTGTGATAAATGGGTTAACCAGTTGGGTTTGAGCCCATCATGATACAACAAGATGTCAAGATGAATTGTATCTGATTTATGATCAACAAACTCATATCTAGAAAAATCACGACAAGGCTTAGCGGTTAGGCACTTGATGTCCTCATAAAAGTTATAGAGTTCAAACCTTACTACTTACATATTTGGGGATGGCCAGAGAAGGGTCATTGGAAACAGCCACGAGGATATGTCCCGTATTAAGATGCGTACATCCAAGTTAAATGCCCCGCTCTCCCTGAACATGAAAACTTCATCTAGCCTTTTTTAAACTGATGTATAGTGCATGGAAAATCAGAAAGATGATTCTCTTTTTTACAATAACAATGAATATGTATATATATTTCCTCTTGTAGAAACTAGATACAAATGAATACATATAACAATTACAAAAATAAAAAATAAGGACTCAAGACTCAAACCATCCATGATCAACCCAAGCCATCATGGTATGGCATTACAACATTTAAATGATCAAATCAGTTGTAGAACCCGAATTCACATATTTAAGCCATGTTGCATTCTGCTGGATATCCTTGAGGAAACCTCTTAGAATCCGAACAATAGTTATAAATCATATAATTCTTTTGCACCCATAACAACTTCTCTTGTTGGCTACTATCCAACACCTCAGTTAACCACGCAGCATTGCTAGAGGCTGAGCCACTGCCACAAGATGTCGATGTGCCTGACACTGCTACACAAGCATTCGCGCTAAAGTTTCTATAGGAAGCAGTGAAAGGAGCTTGGCTCCAATCCGTCTTCACAAGTCCACCTCTTGTTGCCCAATCATCCGCGTTCCATAAACTCGAGTGTATCCTCATTGGTTGGTTCTTTGGGAATGGTACTCCTTTTGACTCCGAGTTCTTGAATTCTCGTATAGGTGTTCCATCAACCGAAAATCTAGTGAAGTCATTATTGGAATGTTGTTAAGTATCATGATCACAGCTCTAAGTTACAGGTAACATGATGCAAAAAATATTTTAAACAACTAAATGTGCTAGGAAAGAATCAGAAAACTTACAAAATGAGTTGTGGGTTCCAAAGAATTGAATACGTGTGGAAATCAGCCGTTGGGTCGAACCAAAGGTAGAATTGCTGCTCTCGATTGCCTTTTCCTTGCGAAAAGACATTTGTGTGAAGAATATAAGGGTCTCCGCTCAAGTTACCCAAGAACTCAAAGTCGATCTCGTCCCAATTAGACCCCTTTGAGCTCAACTGCAATCAAACGTATCTTAGTTAACAAAACAAGCCCAAAAAAATAAACTACAAATAAACAAAATATGTAAACTATATAGCTAAATGATCATAACATGCACTTACGTAATATGCAGTAACAGTACCAGCCGAATTTCCAGGTACCAACTTAAGTTGCATATCAATCTTCCCAAACAAATACTCATTCTTCGACTCAAACCCTGACCCTGATGACTTATCAAGCGACAGGGTCAAAAGCTCGCCGTTTTCAAGTATCTTACCACGTCCGTCACCCCACGTAACATCAAAATCATTATAGAAATTCGCCGATACAAAAGAACTACCACATCCAAGACAAACCAATAAAAGCAAAATCACAACTTTCCTAGACAAAAACAAATCCATGGTAAGATTTTCACTTAAAGTTTTTTGTTTTTATGTTGTGTCATTTTGTTGTGATCTTTTCTTGTACTTATAGATATGAAATTTCAAAATGAAGGTGCTAAAGAAGATCATATTACAGCTGGAAAGTGAGATTAATATTAATGGATATGATTAATATACATAAATAATTAGTCAAAGGTTGGGTCATCAGTCACAAACTATATTCACCTTCACTAGTCACGTACGTATTCATCAAGACAACTGCATAAACCCGGCAATGGAAGTAACGCGGTTTTTTAATGGGGTTGGTGCATGCATAAAAAAAGTTGAAAGGAACGAGTGGTTCTAGATGCCGGCATATAGAAATGACCGGGCCCGGTTGGACCCTTTCCAAGTTCTAGTCCCATCTCGCAAGTTACAAGTTACGTGGTATCTTCTTGGCCTATTAAAGAAAAATCGACGAGTATCAGTAGTTGATTTGCACAAATTTTAACACATTTAGTTTTGATTTGCATGCAACATTAATTTCTGATGCTGTGTCGAGTATTAGATGTTAAATCACTTTGTTTGTATTTGTTGTATGTAAATCAAAAATAAATGCGTGCAAATTAATTCTGATGAGTAGCGTTATACGATGTTTTGTTTTATGGTAGCTTATAAATATTAGGGCTAATAACCTATTAAAGCATCATACTTGTCACAAAAATCAGTTCGACGTAGCGAATAAAAAAATAGCCCTTTTGGCTACTAAACCCGACTATTTTGTCCTTTATTGGGCATTTTACCACTTACTCAACCGATTAGTGCCACATACCCAGTTACTTGGCCACGTCTGATTTCCACGTATTAAATATACTTACGTTTTTTTTTCTCTTTCCACCTCACTATACCAAACCCTTTATCTCTTCCACTTATATCCCAAATCCTCCCCAATAATAAGAACCCTAAAAAATCCCCCTTTCAATTGACCTTAAATTAGTTACTCAAACTTGTATTCCATTTCAATTGACCTTAAATTAGTTACTAAAATGGCCTCCTCGTCTACCTCCTCGCGTTATAATCGAAGGAGATATTCCAAAGAAGAAATTGCTCGTTTGACGCATTGTATTTGTAAGTTCTCAATCTATGAACAGGTTTCATGGACTCCTGAGAATCCTGGAAGAAGATTCAAATCGTGTCCCACCCGTGTAAGTTCTATAACACTAATCAGTTGTGTAGAGTGTTATATTTTTTGTGATTTTGACATCTCTTTATGTATTTGTAAAGAATAAAGATAAGAAATGTGAGGTCTATGGATTCCTTGATGATGAGTTGCCATCGCAATACTACAAAGACCTCATGTACAATCTTCATAAGGAAAACCAGAAACTAGAGTGCAACCTGGACGCTTTAACCCACCAAGAAGATTCTGAAAACGTTGTTTCTAACAAGCATCATGATGAGTTTCCCATGGAACAGATTTACCAAGATTTGAAGGACCTAAAGATGAAGGGAAAAATGTACGACATGTTTTTGGTTGGTTGTGTTTGTTTCATGGTTGTTGTTTTGTTTTTCGTTGTTGTTATTGTTCTTGTGTCCGTTAGGAATTAGCATCAACATTGTGGTTCTGGAATTGTTGTCAAATATTGGGTTAGTGTATTTGTATTATGGACCATTGAAGAAATGTTATCTGGTTTTGTATGACTGAGATTGGCCATATTCTATTACTTAATGTGTGTTGTTTATCATGTCATTCTGCAAAATTTCTTTTATACTGATATATCATTGTTGTCCAAAGCGTATGTGCAGCAAATGATCATTTAATGCGCATCATTCTTGTCACAACATCTACCTAGCAAATGGCCATTTTATGTGCAGCAATGTTATGGTATCATGTTACATCCATAATCTGCATAAATGGTAGCACTACAACTACCAAGCTCAAGACCATTTTATCTGCAGCAACAGTACATCTACCAAGCAAATGAACTTTTTTTTGGTAGCATTCATTTGCCCAAAGCCATTGCATGTGCAGCATTAAATTGACAAAACTTGTTTCCTAACCAGAGTACCATTACCCTTTTCAATCAATGTATATAACCTGTGCAATAGTAAGTAATTCATATGACACCATTTGACACTGAAAATACATACATCATTGGTGTTCTTTCACAACATAATGTTTGTGCAACAGCACCTTACATTGTTACAACCAGAACACAGGCATGCAAAGTTTTGTACAATGCCCTTCAAGACACAAAATAGGGCTATGTAGTGGCATCAACAGCAGCACTACATCAACTATCTTACATAATTATATAGTGGCAATAATTGCAGCACTATATCAGTTTGAGTTACTAATAAAAGTAGGCCCTTCAGTAAACAAAATAGGGCATGCTAATTATACATACACATAAAAAGTCAGTAGGATTTAGAAGCATCTAGTCTAGGACTATTTCATTGTCCAGACTAGAACCCGGTCCTTTTGCTGGTGCAGAAAACTTTTTACTTATGATTCTTTGACTTGGCAACCTTGGTGGTAGCATTGCAGATGGTGCTTTTTGTCGTGGTTGTTCCAATTGTTGAGCTTCAACAGACCTTGTTTGTCTTCCAACCACCTTAGTGGTTGCTCCACCCTCCGAGGAAGCTCCTCTACCACCCCTTGATCCTATTCGACCCCTTGATCCTCCCGTCATTCTTCTTGTTTCCACTATCTCAGATTGTGCTATTTTCCTAGCTCTAGTCACCACAGTTCTGGGCAATACAGTTGATCCACCAACTTGAGATTCTTGTGTAGCTATGAACATATACACAAATGTGTAAGTCAAATGTGTAATTCACTCAGTGTAGACTCATAATCAAATAAGTTTAAAGATAAATACAAATATGTGGAACTAAGATGAAACAACTACTACTAAGTAAATAAAGCCATTACAACTGTATGTTAAGTAACACGTACCTGCTATGTTTGCATGATTACTTGCTGTTTCAGTTCTGCCCGGGATAACCGAGTTCATATTTTGTTGATCCTCAATAGTATCAGAACTTGCACTATCGACAGCCAACCAAGTTCCCATTCTTGCAACCCTCTGCGCTGGAATTAGTCTTCCACTCTTGGTTTTCCCTCCTCTCATCTTCAAGTTACCCCTATTAGAACTTCCTCCTCTTTTGTTCCTTTGTTTTCCTAAATAAAACACTCGACCATCTCCTAAAACCCCTCTCATGTTTGTAGCCCTCATTTCAAACTCATTGATGTCATTGTTAACAAACCTAGGAATGTCATGGTCATCTACCAACTCAGGTTCCACATTCTGTTTCTTGTATGGCCTTCCTGCTTTCCCTTTTTCTTTTGAAACAGGTGGTTTGGGTTGATTTGTACATCCCTTTCTATTATGACCTTTTTCTCCACAGTTCTGAAAAGTCATAACTATTCCTGCCCTACTAATTTTAGTTGTTGATTTTTTTTTCATGGGATGCCATGACCCTCTTTCTCTTAGGCCTACCAGGCATAGACTTAGGAATGGGGCCTAAAATCCTAGAAAAATGACTCACATCTGGCCAAAAGTCGATGCCACCAACTGGTTTCATATACTGAGCATATCTTAACATGTATCTTTCCTTCCTAAAACATTCAGGCACATAGTCCTCTACCATCCTATTGAGTTTAAAAATACATGATATAGCGTGGCAGCAAGGCAAACCTGATAGTTGCCACATTTCGCAAGAGCATGTTCGATTTGGCTCATCCACCTTGAAGGCTTCATATCCTTTCCTGACTTCGAAGTTGTTACCTCCACATGAGACTACATGCCAGAACCTATGAAAATTAAAGCAGTTAGAAAATGTAATTGACATGACTAATAAAGGTATTGTTAATGCTACTTTGTACCTTTGTTGATCCTTTGAGTGTTCAAGTATAGTCTGAATGTTTGAGCAAATATCACCATTCCACTTTTCCATTAGCAGCCTCATTGTATGCATCCTCTCCATAACAATTACTCTCATGGACTCCAACATAGTTATTATGGGTTTATGTCTTATGCTTACCAACACAGCATTGAAGCACTCGCTAAAACCGTTCTCCACAGCCTCATAGCAGACCCCTTCTTTGAAAAATGCCCTTGACCATGTCTTCGGATCTTTCTTCAACACATAATCATGCGCTCTTGGATTTGCTCTTTTGATCTTATCCATCACCTTGTTATGTAATGGTGGGTAAGACGCTTTTGACGCTGCCCAGAATAGTTGTCGAAACTCAACACCCGGAAACTGTTTTCGAAACCCTTCGTATATGTGACAGGCACATTGTCGATGCTCTGCAAGTGGCATGACCTCTTTCACTGCTTCAATAAGTCCCTGATCCAAGTATAAGAAACACATTGATAACTATGCAAGCAACATATAAGAAAAGATGAACCTGATTGATATAAAGTTTACAGACAACGTACCTTGTGTTGGTCAGACATCAGCGTTAAACCTTGTCCAAGTGGAATATCCAAATCATCACCCAACAGTTGTAAAAACCAACTCCAATTGTCTTTATTTTCAACCGTCACCACAGCACATGCCACGGGGAAAATGTGGTTATTGCCGTCCCTACCCACTGCAGTTAGTATTCATCACTACGAACACAAGTGTGATTATCTACCAAAGAAATTACTTGAAATGTCTTCTCTCCTTTGAGCATCTTGCCATAACACCTCCACGGGCAGTCACAATTCCCGTACCTCTCTGAAGGGTACTTTTTGTACGAAGTCTGCTTTCCTAGTGATGGATCCTTAAGCGTCTCCTTTCGTTGACCGCATTTAGCTATAACCTTTGTCCTTGTGCTCCTCTCAAACCAAAGTGAGAATCCGTTGGCCACTGCGTAGTATGCAAGGCACTCCTTGAAACTGTCAGCATCTGGAAATTTTTGTCCAAGCTAGTAAAACAAATATTTTAATTAGTTAAGCAATATAGTATTTCTGATATTTTCTGATTTGATAAACAAATATTAAAAAGTTAGAGTAAAAGAATTACACTAGGTTTCTTCAATCTCCAATGTGTCTTAGAATCATAAATTGGGTACTTTTCTTCCTTTTTTGACTTCTGTAGAGCAGCAAACGGGTCTGTTATTCCAGCACCTTTACCCTTTATGTGCTTAAACAAATGTGCCATGTACTTTTCATGCTCCCTAACTAACGGTCCTAATCCAGTTGGGCCATCTCCAACCACATCTTCTTGTGTATCATGAGCATCATCATCGTTTCCTTCTTCAACGTCCTGCTCGTCAGACGAACTGTTATTCTCATTATATCGCATCTTTCTTAGTTGAATAATGATAACGCTCAAATTGTGCATGTTTTTAGTAGCGTTATCCGTGATTTTATGTGTGTTATTTGGCTATAATCATATACTTTTAATGCTTAATCGTACAAAAGTGCGTTTGCTAGTTCATTTGTAGCCAAGTACAGGAAAATGGAGAAAAAGACGGAAAAAGAAGTAAAATATGAAGATTTCTCCAAATACGAAGAGTTCCCATCAAATGAAAGACTTGCGGAGTATATTCGAGAAGATAAAATCATCAAGTTAGTGGTCCAAAGACTTAAGAATAAAGTTCAAGAAGGAAAACGAGAAAGAAATGAAGAAATGAAGCTAAAACGAAGACATATTGGAAGCCTCGTTGTTCCCGACACACCTTCACCATTTTGGCCATAAATTTTGCA
Source organism: Chrysanthemum seticuspe (assembly GCA_019973895.1). Classification (NCBI taxonomy): domain Eukaryota; kingdom Viridiplantae; phylum Streptophyta; class Magnoliopsida; order Asterales; family Asteraceae; genus Chrysanthemum; species Chrysanthemum seticuspe. The sequence goes on from BPTQ01000005.1 coordinate 51,541,522, forward strand.
TACGGACTCCGTTTGACCCCCCGTTCGCGGCCACGGAAAGCTAAGAGAAAGATCTACAAATTTGGTTCTTGACCTTTTCTATCAAAATGTCGCAACCGGATCGGTTGGATCCCAACCGAATCGGTTACTCCATGCTGATCTCCCCAACTTATTTTTAATGCATCCTTAAGTGTCATTAAGCCCCAAGTCCGATCATATGGTCCTAATAACTCCTAAACCTGCTACTTTATAACACTTTGTGCCCAAGAAACTTACTTGGTGGCTAAGGGTGGCTTCTACCTATAAATAAGACCATTTTTGGTTAGTTTAGTGTGTGTAATTCTAGCCTCCACCTTTAAGGACGAATTTCCACCAACCTATCTCTCCCAAAAGACCACAAACCTCTGCCATTTTCAGAATTATGCATGGTTAGAAGATGTAGTTGATTGGAGGCTTGAAGGAGTGCTATAATCCTTCACCTTTGCCTAATGTAATTCTTACTTTGGGTAAACGCTTGTTACTTTTATGATGTTGAATGTTATGTTTCATGTTTGGTTCTTTGATTGTGTTGATTATGTGATTCTTGTGAATGTTGTCTTGATACATGTTTATTTCATATGAAAACTTGTGATAAAAGGATGTTTGGATAATTGTAGTGTTTGTTTGGAATATGTTGGTAACATCAAATTTGGTTGAATTGGAACTTGTTCTTGTTTATTGTTTTGGTTGATCATTGTTGAGTTCAATGGACGAAAGTATTCTTAACAATGGTTAGTTTCAATTCATTAGTGACAAATGATTTTGGTCTTGTACTTTGTGACGATTGTGCAAGAGAATTAATAAACATAACAAGTAAAGGTTTAATTTGGATTCAGGCCGAAAGGAATCTTTTGAATATGTGTTGTCATTATCTTTCAAGTAAATGGAACTTCATGGATTAATAACATCAAAGTATAAGGGCCGAAAGGATTATTTCTTTGTTGTTTAGGCATAAGGCTCATGACATGACCATTTGATTGAGGCTTATGCATATTTGATTTATAAAACACCAAACTATTATTATGGGTTCTATAGTTCATATAGTTTATCTTTAATAATATGTTTTCCAAACTAAACATCCTAATATCCTTGTGATCATTTGTCTAAACATGTATGTTCTTTGTGTGCTCTTTCTTAGTGGTTTGATCCGTGACAATCATAACCCCGACCTTGATACGTGCTTGTTCTTATATTGCTTTTCTTGTTGGTTTGATCCGTGACAATCATAACCATCAACTTGTTACTTGTTACTTGCTTAAACAAACAAACGAAACTTGCAGTGTAACCAAGTCTCTTGGGACGACCTTGATTTACCATATACTATACTACAACTTGACTAGGGTATACTTGCCCGAATGTGTTCCTAGTTAACCTGTAATTCTTGTTACAAATTTAAAACCCCGATGAAGCACGTCAAGTTTTTGGCGCCGCTGCCGGGGACTTGCGTTTGTATTCTTGTGTTTGCTTGTTTGTTGAATTGTTTGCTTGAATTGAATTGCTTGCTTGCTAGTTTGTTCAAATGATATAATTTCCTTTGCTCATGAATAATTGTTTCGTTGCTCTTATTTGATTGCTCTTGATGTTTGCTAATGAAGTGTGCTCGAAATCGTTTGCGAAAAACCCACCAAAACCACCCAGATCACTCCAACCGAATCGGTTGGCACTCCAACCGGATCGGTTGGAAGCTTCGTACTTAATAAAACCACTACAACCGATCGGTCACTACCCGTAACCGGATCCGGTTGTGTGTTCTGTAAAAAAAAAAAAAAAAATCGTGTGTTTCTTGTTTCGTGTGTTTGTTTTTTTTATGTGATCTCTTGCATGTTTGTGTTCTTATTGTCTATGTTAGTTTCGTATTAATCTTGAATAAGACTATCTTGTTTGATTTGCTTTACGTGACTAATTATTTGTGTTTGCGTCTATGTGATTTTCATTTTCTGTGATTGTTCTTTTATTTGTTTTAAGTGTCGTATTTTGTTTTTGGTGTTCGTGATAATATATGTGTTTATGTGTTTTATTTAATTGTGTTCGTAACCTTTCGTGTTCTTATTTTACTTCATCAATAAAAGTTTTGAAATAAAACTTGTGTTAAAAAAAAAAAAAAAAAAAAAGAAAAAAAAAAAAAAGAAAACTCCTCCAACCGATCGGTCACACCCCGTAACTGGTTCGGTTGGAAGGATTGGTCACATTTGGTTCATTCCAACCGATCGGTTACACCCCGTAACCGATTAGGCTGGACCAGTCGTAAAAAAAAAAAAAAAAAAAAAAAAAACTTTTTTTTATTTTTTGTTTTTGTGTGTTTGTGTTTAGACTAAGTAAGGTTAAATGTCTTTTTGTTTTTGCAAGAGTATCATTTCTTTTATTTGGTTTTTCCATTTTAAGTTTTGTTAATTTTTGGTACATTGTGAATAAATAAGTACATGTGTTTTTTAAAAATGTTTTGAACTTTGTGGGTATGTTCTCTGGAAACCCTCACGAGACTATAACTTGTCCACTTGGGCCACCGAGGGGTTTAAAGGCTTGTTGCATACGCTAAATGCAACCGTGATGCCTACAAAGCGAGTTTTAGAATTTTACGTGTTTTTGTAGTTTATTTTGTTTTTAAAGATTTAATAAGCTCGTGGAGATTGGATTGTTGGTGACATTATACTTGGGATTGGAGATGTTTGGAAGACAAATCGATTGATCTCACACGCTTATGCTAGCGTTTGCTTAGCATCTTATCATATGGAGTTCAATCGCGATTTCTTTGGCCCCGGAGGTTTCGTTTCTCTTGGACTTATTATTTAAATTTCCCTACTTTACATGCTTTGAAGTTTTCGCAATTGCTTTATTTTGTTTCTTTGTTATTTTTCCTTTGTTTGTTTGTTTAGTAAATTATTTTAATAAATTGACTTTTTTAAATCCCGCGAAAGTAAGGTTCACCAATTGTAAACAAACTGTGTGAGAGGTATCAGGCGGGTATCCCTGATTCCCTAAAGAAGTTGGGTTTTTAATATGCTTCGCGCTGACCTGCTTCTCCGCTTCTTTGTGCGTTTCAATGGAGCTACCGAGAACTCGTGAGAAAAGAATAAGTCATGTTTGATTTTAAAAATAATAATAATAATAATAAATTAAAAAAAGAAAAAAAGGTCGTAACTAGTTTATTTTTCAAAAATTCTCGTAGTAGTAATATAATAACATTTTTTTTGTCATTAAGTTATTTTTCTTTTAATTTTCTTTTGTGTGCTTAACTTAAGTGTTGGGGGGAAATATTATTGTGAAAAATGAAACTAGTTTTTAATTTCCAAATTTTTGGGTCAGTTTTTAAAATTTTGTGAACTTGTTTGCCCTCATGATCTAGTTGTTTTCACGCCTATAGGATAATATATTAGAATAACTGGATGAACCCACGTACTGGTGAAATCAGTAAATTTTGAAAAACTTGAGATATGTCCCGATTAATATTGCAATCCATTATGAGATCGGTGACATTGCTAGCACATTTTATAGCCCTTCCACTAAATTGTGAGGATTTGAGCCTATTTCTTATTAGCATACATTTTTTATGTTTGAATCTTTTGCTATAAGTGTGCCGGTGATTTTATTTATTCTAGAACTTGTACTTGCAAATCATTACCAGACCGCAGTAAGATCACATTCGTGTGATATAAGTGTATTCGTGTGATAAAAAGGCACCTTAGGAATAAAACCAAATGGCCTTCCATTTTACATCTAACGTTTTTTGCTAATCACATCGGTTAGTTAACCTCCCACATTGACCCATTTGTTAGCGCTCATCTTTAGTGCTAGATACTCTTAGTACAACCTCTGAGCCATCTCTTTCTTTTTGTTACATCCACTAAAAAAATGTAAAAAAAAATATATATATTTTACACTTTAAACCTTAGCCCTACCCTTGTCAATGTCTAAATGGTTGGTTGCTAGTTGCTTGCTATGTTGGATTGTTTTTGATGATTATGAGTTAGCCGCACTTTTCCATTCGTGTGTGCCATTCCGACAAAGATGAAGATAGCCAACTTCTTATTTGTATTTTTGTGGTGTGTGCTTATACGAAGTGTGGGGGAGATGTGATGTTTGTGGTTCAAAAAAAGAATAAGTCATCGAAAAAAAATGAAAACAAAATATATATCGATTAGCAAATGTGCTAAGACGTGATATATATATTTGGTGATCGATATGTGAAGAGAAGATTGTAACTATAATCATTTTCGGGTTCGCTGATTGTTCGGTAACTAGCAACATGAGTATTAGACTTGACTTTATTTTTATTTTAACACCAATTTCATTAATATCCCCATGCCTTATCCCTTCCCTTTTGGCTTTGTAAAAATATGAAGTGCATGAATATTTTAGTGAACATCCAGTTCTTGAAGGATCGAATGACGCGCCAGCGATCTAGTGCATATTTTTGGTGACCATCCGTTATGCGAACGCGCCAGCGATCCAAGGTATAATCTAGTGACCATCCGTTGTTTGACTTAATCAAGAATTCGCGCCAGCGATCTATTATATTCTTGTATGTAATGTTTGAACATAAGCCCGATAAACCCTTTTAGCCTAACCCAAATAAAAGCCCTCTTTAGATGTTTACACTTGGTGCTTACGCCACGTCGGTGGAGTTTTGTTTCTTGTACAAGCCTATGGTAATATTTAGATCATGACTGAGCAATATGAGTGTACTATTCCTTAATACTATCCATCACTAAATAAATTGAGTGTTGAGTGAATTATACACCCGTTTCTTTTCGTGAGGTGCTTAGCCATGTTATCAAGCGAGAGAATCCATGGGGTATTGTCAAACATCTCAGTTTTTCACTTAAAGCTTAAAACGATGAATCTTATCTTGTACTTGTACTTGGTACATTTGCATCAAACTTTTATTAATCATATTTCATGCACCATGTGGATTATTTATTTTTCTTTAAATTCTATATTTGATTGAGGGCAAGCAAACCCTTAAGTGTGGGGGAGTTTGCGCTTATTTTTATATATGTTTCAAATATATATATATATATATATATATATATATATATATATATATATATATATATATATATATATATATATATTCAAATTTTTTATGTATGTTATTTGGTTATAATCATATGCTTTTGATGCTTAATCGTATAAAAGTGTGTTTGCAAGTTCATTTGTAGCCAAGTACAGGAAAGTGAAGAAAAAGACGGAAAAAGTAGTAAAATATGAAGATTTCTCCATGTACGAAGAATTCCCGACAAAAAAAGACTTCTGGAGTATATTCGAGGAGATAAAGTCATCAAGTTAGTGGTCCAAAGACTCAAGAATAAAGTTCAAGAAGGAAAACGAAAAAGAAATGAAGAAAAGAAGCTCAAACTAAGACATATTGGAAGACTCGTTATTCCCGACACACCTTCACCATTTTGGCCATAACTTTTGCATACGAACTCCGTTTGACCCCCGGTTTACGGTTACGGAAAGCTAAGAGAAAGATCTACAACTTTGGTGCTTATGATTTTTTGTCAACTTGCTCCAACCGTTTAATCAGGCCCCACAACCAAAACGGTTGGAGAGTAGTCAAGAAGACCAACCGAAACGGTTGAAGCCCAACCGATTCGGTTGGGAAGTTCTGGACAGCCATTTCTTCATCACTATGACTCCAAACTTGTTTCAAACGATTCTAGGTCCTTCCTACATGTATTCTAGTCCCTTCCAAACCACTTGGCCTCCAAGAAAAGCATTGAATACCCCTAGGCTTGAGAGTAGTATAAATAGACCTCATTTGTGTATGTTTTCATCATCCCTTCTCCATCCTTCTCATCCCTTTCCACCACCACTCCATCTCTAGGTGTGAAATTCAAGCCTCCACCCTTAAGGATGAATTTCCACCTATTACACCATCCCACTCTCAACTTACCTTCCCCAAAGGTTTGAAATTCGAGCCTCCACCCTTAAGGACGAATTTCCACCAACTATCCTATCCCAACTTGTGTGAAATTCAAGCCTCCACCCTTAAGGACGAATTTCCACCAACTTATCTTCCCCAAAAGACCACAAACCTCTACCAAATTCGTGTAGTGTGCTCAAGGGTTGTTGAAGGCGTTTGGACATCATTTTCCGGCTTGGTAGAACTATTGTAGTTGATTGGAGGCTTGAAGGTTGCTATAATTCTTCATCTTTGCCTACTGTAATTCATACTTTGGGTAAACCTTGTTACTTTTATATTTAAAGATGTTTGTTATTAATATGATTGTCGAAGCTTTGTGTTTGATTGAAATAACTATGAATGTCTTGATACTTGCTTGTTCTTATATTGCTTTTCTTGTTGGTTTGATACGTGACAATCATAACCATCAACTTGTTACTTGCTTAAACAAACAAACGACACTTGTAGTGTAACCAAGTCTCTTGGGACGACCTTGATTTACCAAAACCTATACTACAACTCGACTAGGATATACTTGCCCGAATGTATTCCTAGTTAACCGGTAATTCTTGCATATAAATTTAAAACCTTGTGCGAATGCATCAGGGTTCCAAAGGCAGATCATTCGGAGCATACGGAGCCATCTCTAAGGGAGAAATCACTCCCTAACGATAAGCATTAGCGATCATTTTATTTTTTACTTTCGATTTATGTATTTCATTATGTTAAACATTGAATTCTTTGTTTCTTTTAATATGATCGGCTAAGCACCTTTGGTGCTAGACTAGTTATGATTCTTTGAATTTTTTGTTTATGTTTTCATTCTTCTGTATAATTATTTCTAGTGTATGTATGCATAGTTCATTGGTAGTTACCCTAGCTTCGGTAGTTTTGAATGGCGGTCGTATATAGTTGCTTAGGAGAATTGATCAACTGACCCTAAGTAGTTAGGTAGAGTTTGGGAGGGTAAGAATTGACCAACTGACGACCCTTCCTCGCTTGTGCGAACTGACCAAATGATCACCGGGGAGTTATATTAGGATTTTTATTAAGTCTCTTATTTTTGCTTTATTTTAAATTCTTGTTTGTCACGATTTCTTTTAAGTTTCAGGTATCATGGAGGTTGTGGACATTGATAACCTCACTCTTGAGAATATTTAGCCATGACTAGGGATGAACAAGGGATTGGGCTCGTTAGGCCGGTTGTTGGAGCTGAAGTCTGTTTTGAGATCAATGAACAGTTTATGAGGGAGCTACATGCTAACCCTTTCTTGGGAAACGGAGACGAAGATGCTTACGAACACGTTGAAAATGTCTTGTACATCTCAAGCCTTTTCAACATACTTGATGTTTCTCATGACGCGTTTATGCTCCCAGTATTCCCCACAACTCTTACTAGGGAAGCAAGAAGATGGATTGATAGATTGTCCGCCGGGGCAGTCGATACATGGGTTCTCCTAAAGAAATATTTCATTCAAAGATATTGTCCTCCTTCGAAGATATCAAATCAACTCATGGAGATCCATAATTTTAAGCAAGAAGACGACGAGACGTTGTATCAAGCTTGGGATAGATACAACGATCTACTTTACAAGTGTCCTACTCATGACCTAAACAGCCAGCAAAAGGTCAATATCTTCTACAAAGGTATCAATATTGGTACAAGACAAATGTTGGACTACCAGGGACCTATTCCAGGGATGACCCCTACTCTCGCCATTGAAGCCATTCAAAAAATGGCCGATCATTCTCAAAAATAGCATGATGGAGGAAGCCAAAGAAGCCTAGGCGGAAATCTTGATGGTATTGCTGCCATTACAAACAAACTTGAAAATCTTGGTCGTGACATGCTAAAGCTCAAGGAAAGTGTTCACGCTATTCAAGTAGGATGTGAAAGCTGTGGTGGAGGACATCTTACTAAAAATTGTCCTCTTATTGAGGATGATAGTAAAATTGAAGAAGTAAAATATGGTGAAGCAATTAGACCGTTTCAAGGGCCAAATGGAAACGGGAATGGTTAACAGGGAGGACCTCAATCATATTACAATTGTGGGCCTTTCGGGGAAAGAAGACCTAGTATTGAAGACACCATAACAAATTTCTTGAGGCCTCAGCCCAAAGACAAAAAGAACAAGATGAGTGGCTCAAAAATTTCCAGAAAAATACAAATAAAAGCCTCTCCAACCATGACACAACTTTAAAAAACCTAGAGGCAATGGTGGAAACTCAGTGAAGAGATGAAGAAAAATAACGCTGAACCTGAGGGGATCAAACCTATGGTGGTGTGTAAGGCCGTTATTTCTGAAGAAGATGCAAATATACCGATAGATGATTTCCATTCTTCTCTTAAACCTAAATCTGCGATCAATGATACCGGCGGCAGCCAAGATTAACTAATCTTTGGAGGACGAGCATGGTGATTGAGATGGCAAACATGACTAAAGCAACCCCTCTTGGAATCACTGGTGGTGTATTGGTCAAATTCGATAGGTTCATCTTTACGTCCAAATTCGTAGTTATTGACATGGCAAACACCCCAAGAGAACATTTAATTCTTGGAAGACCTTTCCTTGCTTCCTCACATGTCCGAATCAAGGTCTTAGAAAAGGAACTTTCATTGGGATACAATGATGAGAGATTGGTGTTTGGAATGGACGAAACCTCGTGCCAGGAACCTAATAAAGTTATAAGCTCATGCATGGCGGACAAAGTTTCTAATGAAGAACCAACGAATTTTCCTGATAACTTTCATCCATCATATTTTGGTCACTTGCAGGATAATGAGTCTAGTGATGAATATGATAGTGATAAGTCTTCCCGGAAGGAAGACGATGAAGTTTAATCCTCACCGAGGATGTCTGATAAAAAAGGTGTTACTATATTTGAGGGAAAGCTTCATTGTTACGCCCGTATCACTTCTATGATCGAGGGTTCTAAGATAACTTTGCCGGCATGTTCCCCATTTCTCAACCGTTGCAATGGTGGTGGCCAGTTCTTTGTGAAGCGAATAAAAAAGGCAGCTGAAGTTTGGTGGTGTTTCGAGGATGAAAAACTAATCAAGGAAAACTAGTTCCGGGGGCACCATTTTATGACTGATTGGTTTGAAGATGTAGGGTGGACTCTCCATTTCTATGAACCGGAAATTATGATGTCCGGAGGAACCACTCAAGCATAGCCTACATGCGATCTTCGTCTTAAGGTTTGCAATGGAGGAGAATTCCCGGATCCCAACTGGCTCAACCGTAAGGAATGGGCATGCTTTAATGAAGAAAAGAGAATGGAAGTCGGATACAAGGGAATCTCATTCGAAAATTGGGTTAAAGTAAAATTCGGGGCTACAAAATTAGAATGGCATGCCGAGTCTAAGTTTCGCTATGAATGGGCCAAGTCTAATTTTTTGCAAGAAACTCGATACTGCATGACTCCATACATTCCCCCTTCTGTTTGGGATCAGCCTTCCTCCGGTAAAAGAGCAATTGAGGGTGGCAAAGGTCGAAGGCCACCATAAATCCCCATGGCTTTGAGTCTAACTTAAAGACTCGGTAATAAAGAAAAGTGCTCTTTCGGGAGACAACCCGAATTATCCTTTTTATTTCTCTTATTTCAATTTTTGTTGAGTTTTGTGTTTTTAACATTTTTGCAGGAATTGGAGAAGAATTCACAAGTGACTAAAACGGGGACCTTTTCTGTCCAACAGTTATGGCGTAGCTCATCCTCATGGTTACACCGTAACATATCCTCAGTAGCGATTCTCTCCAAGACATAAACCATTATGGCGTAATCCTATTATATGGTTACGCCGTAGCTATTATCCAGTAGTAGAATGCCAGGTTTTATCACAATTACGGCGTAACTCCTCTTTTGGGTTACGTCGTAACTATCTTGCAGTTCTATTTTTTTCCTATATTAACACAATAAACTTGTATTAGTTTTTAAATGAACTTTGTGGGTATGTTCCATGTAAGCCCTCGCGAGACTACACTCGTCCACTTGGGACACCAAGTGGTTTAAAAGGCTTGTTGCATATGCTAAATGCAACCGTGATTCCTACGAAAGTGAGTAAGATTTCTTTTTGTTTTTCTTTTTAGAATAATGCTTGTTGGTTAGTGTGATTTCAGGGAATGGAGTTTGCTCATAGATGCTTAAGCGAAGGCACGATTCACTTCGCGGGCCTTCTTTCTTTTTAAGAAGCAAATTTCAGAGAAGTTCTTGCTCTAATTCTACTTTCTCTTCACCTTTATTTAACGTTTAGTACAAAAGGGACTTTGTACATCTCAAGTGGGGGGACGGGAGTATAATTATTACTTGAACTTAATTGCCCTCGTTTTTCTAGTTTATTTTGAAAAATTATGCCTTTTTTTAATTTTGACATGTTTTTCTTAACCTATCTAGATTAGACCTTAGCCGAGCACATTATAACACTTGATATTTTATAGTGAGATTAGCCTTATCCGTTTCTAATTTTCTACCCAAATCCACCAAATTATGAGTGTGACAGTAGCTTGTAAACTTTAGAACTTGGCCTTTGCATCATTTCGAGACCATAGACGAGGTATGTTGAGTTCGCTTAATGTATATGGAATAATCAGTTTGAGAAGGCAATATTTTTAGGATTATCACCCAAATAGCCATTCTTTGTGTGTCTATCGATTAGTCACCTCGACTTTTCGACCCCCATGTTAAACCCTTTTGTTGCACTCACCTTTAGTGCAAGATATCCCTAGATACACCCGTCTGAGTCATTCATTTCATTTTGTTCACCCAATATATATTGTTTCATTACACCCATTCGCCTTAGCCTACCGTGTAGTCTTAATTTGTGATTGGGAAGTCATTGTTTGCCTAAGTTCAAGGTTCAAGTAGAGAGGTTTAGAAATCACGTTTTCGTCAAAGACTTATATTTGAAGATCATTGAAGACCCCCCAGATTCTCATCATATGTTCATCTCAAGTGGGGAATGTTATGTTTAGTTATGAAAAAAAATAAAAAAATAAAAAAAATAAAGATTCAAATATGTATATATATATATATATATATATATATATATATATATATATATATATATATATATATATATATATATATATATATATATATATATATATTGTTGGGAATAATACTAACAGTTACCACTGATAGTCTTGTGGTTAACACTGCTAAAGATTACACTAGCAGTGGAAACTCATTACCACTGCCAGTACAAATATTACCACTGCTATTAGGATAAATTTTATGCATCTGTGTATTGATAAGAATAGAAAAGATCTTGTGTATATTCTATATTGTTAGGTTTATACTTCTCTTGTAAAGGACTTCTTGTGCTATAAAAGGAGATCCTAGGTCATTGCTAAGCATACGTATTATTCATATTAGCTTCAAGGTGTAACCCTAGTGATAAGCAAGATCACTCGTATTATTTCTTAATAATATTGGAGCTTTGGGTTTATTGTTCTTACTTACATTACAACATATAATCTGTCTTCTAAGTATTACTAAGTATATTCCGCGTGCTTAGTAATATAACTCAAAATATCACTAACACAAGGTGTGTGTTTAGATCCATCAAGTGGTATCAGAGCGAAGGTTCTGATATTTTGATTTAGAAGATCCAAGGAATAAGCTTAACCTACTCACTCAATTCAATGGAGATGGAAAACAACCAGTCCAACTCTTCTACTCCAAGACTTCCTAAGCTCAAACTTAATGAGTTTGAGATGTGGAGGATACTGATTGAGCAATACTTTCTCATTCAAGACTATGCTCTATGGGAGATCATCTTAACTAGTGATTCTTTCAAGCCTGTGTCAAAAACTCAGAAGGTTGGAGACACAGATGTTGTGACAGTTTTTGTGCCTGAGACCAATATTGGAAAAGCACTGAAGAAGAATGATCTAAAGGCTAGAAGTTTGTTGCTGATGACTCTCCCTAGAGACCAGATCATAGCATTCAGCAAGTTCAAGAATGCTAAAGAACTTTTTGAAGAGATTTGCTCAGTGTTTGGTGGTAATGATGCTACAAAGAAGACACAAAAGACATTGTTGAAGCAAAGTTATGAAAACTTCTCTGCTTCAAGCAATGACTCGCTTGATAGCATCTTCACCAAACTCCAGAAGATTGTTACACAACTGACTGTGTTTGGCATTGAGGTAGAAAAGGAAGACCTCAATTTGAAGTTTCTAAGAAGTTTGCCTTCAGAGTTTCAAACTAATGTTACAGTCTGGGAAAACAAAGTAGATATTGAAACAATGAAGCTCAATGATCTTTACAACAACTTTAAACTCATTGAACAAAGACTGAAGAAGGCTAGGAAACTTGGTACAAGCTCAAGCAGCTTGGCTTTGATGTCAACCTCGGTTGACAGTGATGATTCTGAAGATGACAGTGATGATGATATTGCCACTGCTGGTTCTACATTTTCCACTGGTAATGTTAGTGTTACCACTGCAGGTTCAAAGAAGAAGATTGCTAGTATTGGAGATCCTACCTTTTATGCTTTTATCTCCACCCAAGTTAATGGCTCTATATTAACTCATGAAGACATAGAGCAAATTGATGAAGATGACTTGGATGAGATGGATATAAAATGGCAAATAGCTCTTCTCAGCATGAAGGCTAAGAAATTCTACAAGAAGACTGGCAAGCCTATTCACATCAATGGTGGTGAAACTGCAAGCTTTGATAAGAAGAAAGTGGAGTGTTTTAACTGCCACAAGTTGGGACACTTTGCTAGAGAATGTAGAAGACCAAAGACCAAGGACAACATGTCTACTTGGTACAAGCAAAAGAAGGAACCAACTGTGGATGAACCAAAGGCAATGTTGGCAATTGATGGTGTGAGCTATGATTGGAGTTTCATGGCTGATGAACAAGAGGAAGAACCTTCAGATGCTGCTCTTGTGTCTACTGAATTTGCTCTCATGGCTTTCTCTGACTCTGAGGTACAAAACTTTGAAAGTTGTTCTAAAACATGTAGGGCTGCTAGAGAAGTTGAAAGACTTAATGAATCTTATGAAAGTCAAAGAACAGAGTTGTTTGCTGCTAATTATGCGGTGTCAAACCTTAGGAGAGGTATAGCTGTATTAGAAAAACAACTAGAGCACTATAGAGATAATGAGTCAAAATATAATGATGATATGATTCTTCTTAGAAGAGAGGTAGAACATACGACAGCTGTGAATGAGGCTTTCCAAGAAGAGCTTGAAAAACTTAGAAAGAAACATGAGAATGTCAATTTAACTGTTGACACATGTTATTATCTGTCTAATTCAATTGATAAAATTTGGAATGCTCAAATACATAGTAAAGTTAAGTCTGGTATGGGTTATAATACAGTGCCTCCACCACTAAGAGGTGTTCCATCACCTCCAAGTATAGATTTAGCTCATACAGGTTTAGAAGACATTCAGGAACCTATTCTTGAATATGGTCCTCCAAAAACTGTGAAATGTGAGGAAGAGGTTAAGCTTGATAATGATGTTTTTGAAAGTGCTAGTGACTCATCAGTTGTTGATGAGAATGTTAAAAAGAAAGTAAAGGCTTCTATCCCAAAAGTTGTTAATACTGTTACAGAGGAACCTAGGAAACAAACTAATAAACCTAGATCAACTGTAAGGTATGCTGAGATGTATAGGAACAAGCCTACAGCTCCTAGGGGTAACCAGAGGAGTTGGAATCATGTTAAATCTCAACAACTAGGTAGTGATTTTGTGATGTACAATAAAGCATGCTATATCTGTGGTAGTTTTGATCATTTACATGCTTATTGTGACTATCATGTTGGGAGAAGGGAAGTCCATGGGAATAAAAGGGTGAAGTCTAACAGGTCTCAAAATAATTTGCACCCTAATCAACACAGCAAAATGATCCCAAGAGCAGTTCAACTAAGAAGTGGTCTTAAAACTTTTGCCACTAGAAAAACTGTTAACACTGCTCACCCTAAATCACCTGTTTCAAGTGCAAAATCCAAAACAACTTTTGCAAAATCTGCACAAACAGGGAAAAGAACTTTTCAAAATAAAAAGGTTCATTATAACCAACAGTGGGTACCTAAAATCAAACCAGCAGTTTCCACTGCTCATTCAAAAGTTCCCACTGCAAGGGTTGTAAACAAGAAAAGGGGGGACATGGGCAATGCTGTGAAGGCCTCAGCACATTGGGAATGGAAACCTAAAGGAATTACCTCATCAACCAATCCTAATGGTGTATCAATGACCTTTGATAGATTTAACTATATTGATTCACGAGGCAGATCCAAGTCAATCATGGCTTAGGTCCACAAAAGAAACTAACTCTTTACTTTTATGTGCAGGAACATCCAAGGACAAAAAGATCAGATCAATGCTACACAGATAGTGGATGTTCAAGGTACATGACTGGCAACAAGTCCTATCTCTTAGATTTTGAACATTATGATGGACAGTATGTCAGCTTTGGAGGAGGAGTTAATGGAAAAGTTGTTGGTAAAGGAGTAATCAAAACTGGTAACTTGGACTTTGAACCTGTGTACTATGTAAAAGAGCTTAAGTATAATCTTTTTAGTGTGTCACAAATGTGTGACAAGAAGAACAATGTTCTTTTCACCAAAGTTATGTGCTTTGTTCTCTCTAAGGATTTTAAGATGCCTGATGAAAGTCAGATTCTTCTTAAGATTCCTAGAAAAGGAAACTTATATAGCTTTGATATGAACAACATTGTTGCTAAAGATGATTATGCTTGCTTTCTTGCAAAGGCCACAGTGGATGAATCCATGTTATGGCATAGAAGACTTGGTCATGTTAACTTCAAAACCATTAATAAGATTGTCAAAGATGGTTTGGTGAGAGGCTTACCTCAGAAAAGATTTGAAAATGATCAAACCTGTGTGGTTTGTCTTAAAGGCAAACAACACAGAGCTTCTTTCAAGTCAAAGCTGGTTAACTCTATTGCTCACTCACTTCAAATGTTACATATGGACTTATTTGGTCCTACATCTGTGAGCAGCTTGAATCTAAAGAAATATTGTCTTGTAGTGACTGATGATTTTAGCAGGTTTACATGGGTTTTCTTTCTTAGAACCAAGGATGAAACAATTGGCATCCTTAAGATCTTTATCACAGAAGTTGAAAACCAATATGATATGAAAGTTAAAATCATTAGGTGTGACAATGGGACAGAATTTAAGAATAGAGTTATAGATGATTTTTGCAGAGATAAAGGTATTAAAAGAGAATTTAGTGTTGCTAGAACTCCTCAACAAAATAGAGTTGCTGAGAGGAGGAACATGACCCTTTTAGAGGCTGCTAGAACCATGTTGGCAGATTCAAAATTGCCAATCACTTTTTAGGCTGAAGCAGTTAACACTGCATATTATGTACAAAACAGGGTTTTAGTAGTAAAAACAAAGAACAAGACACCTTATGAGTTATTTAGGGATAGACCACCTATCCTTGACTTCATGAGACCATTTGGATGTCATGTATCTATTCTCAATACCATAGATTATCTGGGAAAGTTTGATGAAAAATCTGATGAAGGGTATTTTATTGGGTATTCCATGGTCAGCAACGCTTTTAGAGTATTCAACTTAAGAACCCAAAAGATTGAAGAGAATCTGCATGTTGAGTTCCTGAAAAACAAAGTAAATCTCAAAGGAACTGGTCCAGAAAGGCTGTTTGATCTTGATACTCTAACCAATACTATGAATTATGTGCCTATCTCTATAGGTACATCTTCTTTTGATTTTGCAGGTTCAGAAGAGTTTCTTGATGATGATGAACCAAGCAAGGATCATGCAGATGATCAAGATGAATTCAGTCTGCCACTTTGGGACTATGCAGATAATGATGATATACCAAAAACTAGAGATGCTCAACCTTCTAATGATTTTGGAAAGGAAGGAAGTAGCAACTTGAATGCTGAAAATTCTGAAAGCAGTGGAAATTCAGATTCCACTGCTAGGCCAGAAGTTTCCACTGCAACACCAGAAGTGGAAATTACAACTCCAATTACAAAGGAAGCTCAAGCCAATGATGTTGAAATCTCAAATATGCCAAGTGAGATTGCAGTTCCTCAGACTCCCCACACTTCTATTCATAAATCACATCCTCTTGAAAATGTGATTGGGGATGTCCATTCACGTGTGAAGACTAGAAGACAAACAAAGCTGCCTGATATTCATGGATTCATTAGTGAAATATATGAATCTAAGACTCATGAAGGCAAGAATGAATGTCTTTTTATGTGTTTTCTGTCATAAATAGAGCCAAAGAATGTGTACAAGGCACTTGAAGATGAAACTTGGGTGGAAGCAATGCAAGAAGAGTTGCTCCAATTCAAGCTTCAAAAGGTTTGGGTGATTTGTGATTTGCCTTCTGGCAAGAAGGTAATAGGTACTAAATGGGTGTTCAGAAACAAGAAGGATAAAAGAGGAATTGTTATTAGAAACAAAGCTAGGCTTGTGGCTCAAGGATACACTCAAGAGGAGAGTAATGACTATGAAGAAGTGTTTTCCCCAGTTGCACGAATTGAAGCAATCAGGCTGTTCTTAGCCTATGCATCCTTTATGGGCTTTAAAGTCTATCAAATGGATGTAAAGAGTGCTTTTATATATGGGCAGATTGATGAGGAGGTATATGTTTCTCAAACTCCAGGCTTTGAAGACCCTGACTATCCTAATAAAGTGTACAGGGTGGTTAAAGCTTTGTATGGCTTGCATCAGGCACCAAGAAATGGTATGAAACCTTAACTACTTATCTTCTTGATAATGGGTTTCATAGAGGCAGAGTGGATCAAACTTTGTTCATCAAGAAAGACAAGAATGATATCTTGTTAGTTCAGGTATATGTTGATGATATTATTTTTGGATCTACAAAGACAGAGATGTGCAAAGAATTTGAGAAGCTAATAAAGGAAGAATTCAAGATGAGTTCTATGGGTGAACTCACATTATTTTTGGGACTTCAAGTATAACAAAGGCCAGATGGTATTTTCATCAATCAAGATAAATATGTGGTTGAGATACTAAGGAAGTTCAAGTTCACTGATGCAAAGTCATCCAGCACCCCTGCAGACAAGACTACACATCAACTCTTGAAGGAAAATAGTGGTGAAGCAGTTGATGTACACATGTACAGGTCTATGATTGGATCTTTGATGTATCTTACATCATCTAGACCAGATATTATGTTTGCAGTGTGTGCATGTGCAAGGTTTCAAGCCACTCCCAAGTTCTCTCACTTGACTGTTGTGAAGAAGATTTTCAGATATCTTAAAGCATTTCCTACTCTGGGATTGTGGTACTCTAGAGATTCTCCTCTAGATTTGGTTACTTACTCAGATAGTGACTATGCTGGAGCTAGTTTGGATAGAAAATCTATAACAGGTGGATGTCAATTTCTTGGCAACAAATTAGTGTCATGGCAGTGCAAGAAACAAACAATGATGGCTAATTCATTAACTGAGGCAGAGTATGTGGTTGTTGCAAGTTGCTGTGCTCAAGTTCTATGGCTTCAGAATCAACTTTTGGACTATGGGTACAATTTCATGAATACCATCATTCATATTGACAATAGCAGTACTATTTGCATTATTAAGAATCCAGTTCAACACACAAAGACTAAACATATTGAAATTAGACAGCATTTCATAAGAGACTGTTATGAAAAAGGACTAATTCAAGTTGTCAAAATCCATACTAATGACAACTATGCTGATTTATTAACAAAAGGACTTGATGTGGGTAGATTTTAGTACTTGGTAACAAGTATTGGAATGTTAAATCCATAAACTTTTTGTGTCTAATGGTCTTTGGTGTTGAGTGGAAGTCTATGGGTACTAATATTGTTGTATAAGTTTGTATATGTTTTTGTGCTTGTGTTTTTGCTTGTTCAATAACTTTTATGCAGCATAGATGGGAGTTGATCTTAAAAGGTGTATAACTGAGATACACAACAAATGGTTATTAATTCACCATGTCTAACCCACATAAGAATCAACTAGTCCAGAGCAAACGGCTACTGGTAAGGACTTGACAAATCCGTTTATGGTTGATAGTTTACCAAAAACTATATGGTTATCAACTCACCATATTCTTTATGATTAAGAGTTGGCTAGTCCATAGCAAACGGCTCATGGTAAAGACATATCAAATCCGTTGATAGCTGGTAGTTTGCTAAAAACTATGATAAAGGGAAATCCAATTTTTAAATGTTTTTCTTTACCACTGCTCTTTGAAAATCTTTGTAAAATATTCCCACTGCTAGTTCACAATTTCCACTAACAGTGTTATTTTTACCACTGTTGATCTAGCCGTTACAACTGTTGTGTCTGTAACTAAATTTTTACTAGCCGTTGAGAGTTAATTACTTTCCATATATAAATAGGGTAGATTTTTAGAAGACTATCTACTTTCCTACTTATAATTTATCTTCTTAAGATAAATATTTTCCTCAGATAATCTTTCTTGCGCAAAACTCTAAAACCCTAACTCTTTATATATTTTCTCTCAATTGGCGAGTTCTTTATACAATTCATACTGACACAATCTATTTTTCATCAAAATATTCTATGGCACCTATCACTTTTGCAGATGAGCACAACCAAGTGGCCTACTTACAAAAGTCAAACGAGAAGAGTGGCCCTGTTTTTCACCAGATTTTGGACTTTCTTAATACTACCCATATAATGTATGCTTTACTTCTTAATCCCACAATCTATATCTCTCAAATCAAACAATTTTGGACTTCTGCTCAGTCCATAACCATTGAAACTAGAGATACACATGAAATAGTGGATGCTCTTAGAGCCACTGTGGATGGGGTAACCATTGATGTTACTGAGACATCCTTAAGGAGAATTCTCCAATTGGATGATCTCAATGGTATCATCACATTACCCATGCCCGAAATTCATACACATCTTTCATCCATGAGGTATGATACCACTTATAAAAAGGCTACTTTCAAAAAGAGTGGTTTTTGTCCCCATTGGAGATTTTTGATACATACTCTTTTGCATTGCCTAAGTCCTAAGAAAACTTCTTATGAACAATTGAGTTCAACCAAGGCTTACCCTTTGGTTTGTCTAGCTTTAGATAGGAATTTTAATTGGTCAAAATATATTTTTCAAAGTATGCAAGGCAATGTAAAGAGTTCAACAAAAATTTCGATGTATCCAAGGTTTGTACAAGCAGTGCTAAATGAGTTTCAACTGCAACCCCACACTAGAGTTTACAAAATCCGTTGCCTTAAGCCTAAAGTTTTTCAAAACATGAACAAAGATGGCAATAGGACTATTACAACTCTTTTTCCTCAAATGCTTGCAAAGATTTCACAGGTACAAAATTCTCCAATAATCACTGTTCCCAACATTGATTATACATCACCTGTTTCTCACACCTATGAGAGGAGGCACAAACAGTCAACTCATCTCATTACAACACAGCATGTTTCTGATCCTTTTAGTTTAGGAACAAGCAGTGGTGGTTCTAGACTTCAACCTAGTCCAACTAGGGAGGAATCTGAGCCATTGCCCCATGATTCACCTCTCCCAACAGGTCACACAGTTGGAAGTGTTGAGGGCAGTGGGCAACAAAAGGAATTGATGGATTTGTGTACCAAATTAGCCAAGCAGGTTGAATCTCTACAACAAAATCTGGCACAAGTAAAGAAGCAGCATGCCAATGACATTAAACATTTAAAAGAGGAGATTCAGACCTTGAAGGAAGAGTTGCAGGGGTTGAAAAAGAAGAGGCCAACTGCAAAGCTAGTGATCTCATCTTCATCCTCACCTAATGATGGTGATTCAACTGATTTTAATCAAGATTTGGGAAATTCTCCCAAACAGGGGAGGAAAACAGATGCTGAAACTCAGGGAAGGAGAATTGATTTTGAAGATGAAGGTGTTTCTAGTAAAGGTGCAGAGGGAGCTGATACTCAAGAAGAGCAACTGGATCAAGACATTTTTAGTACTGCAACTGGTGATTTTACCTCTGATCCAATTTCCACTGCAGAGCCAAATATTCCCACTGGTTGACATGATATTGCCACTGCAAGTGAAGAAATTGATAAACTGAAGAAAGACAAAGGTAAAGCTGTTATGCAAAGCAAGGAGCAAACAAGAAGAAAGGTTTCAAAGAAAGTACAAATTCAGATTGCTCATGATGCTGAAGTTGCAAGAAAGATAAATGAAGAAGAAGTTGCTAAAAAGAAAAAGCTTGAAGAATTGGAGATTGCAAGCTTTATGGAGGCTAAAAGGCTGGATAGAATGGAAGATCCAATAGAAGATCCACTTTCCACTGTTCCACCTACAAGAATAAGAGAGAAGACTCCAGAGTTCAGCTATGTACCTACTGAAGAATAAATTGATTTCTTGATTGCAAATGATCCAGTAATCAAGAAGAAAGCAATTGACCTAGTGGCTGATAAGTCTTTAACTGAAGATAATATAACAGCACAGTTAAAGGACTTTATATAGATGAAGAATAATCAGGCACTTCAAGATGCTATTGTTTCAGTCAAGAAGGGCCAAAAGAAACCAAGACAACCAACAAAGGCACAGGTGATTTCAATGATGAAAGATTATTGTTGCAAGGTTGGTGGTTGGAAGAGACATCAATTCAAAGGAATGCCTGATGATAAAGTTGAAAGTATCTACTACAGAGTTCAAAGACAAGATAAAGACTTTATTCCAATGGACTCTGAAGAAGAAGCAAGAAGGTATCTTAATTTGAAGAGAAAGGCCAAAGATAGTGAATCTCAGACATCTAAGAAGACAAAGTTTGCTGAAGAACAAGAATTTCCAACTGAGAAGTTCACTGAAGACAATTGACTGAGATGATTGTGATAGAAGAAGAAGATTTTTACCCTGAACCACTGCAATTCAGACATCCTATCATTGATTGGGAAGTATTTACTGCCAGCAATTTTGCTCCAACATGGAAGATTACAAGGCTAGGTGGTGAAACTTCATCATTTATTCAGTTTGAAGATCTCATCAAATCTTTTGACAGAGATGATCTTGATACACTATGGAAGTTAGTTCAAGAAAGGTTTGATGCTGAAGATCTCAAAGATATGAAGGAGATGCAGTTATGGGTTAATCTTAGAAGGCTCTATGAACCAGATGTTAATGATGATTTCTGGAAATTCTCATTTTCATGTCCTGGTACTAAATGGTTCTACTATGATTCATGTGAAGTTCATCATGTTTCTACAGCAAATGGAGTAGATGCATTCATGCTTGCTGAGAAAGAATATCCACTCAGAGCTGGAACTCTCACTGTGATGTTGTGTACTACTATAAGAGTTCATGAAGATAGTGAGAAGGTCAGAGCATTGTTACACAGGCTTCAAGATCAATGTTCAAGAGCTATTCAAGCATTGAGAAGAAGATGAAGTGTTTGAAAGAATTCCCCAAATCCTTGCAGATAATGAAGATTGAATAAACTTATCAATTTGCAGAGAAATCATAAGTTTAGGGGAGGATTGTTGGGAATAATACTAACAGTTACCACTTATAGTCTTGTGGTTAACACTGCTAAAGATTACGCTAGCAGTGGAAACTCATTACCACTGCCAGTACAAATATTACCACTGCTATTAGGATAAATTTTATGTATCCATGTATTGATAAGTATAGAAAAGATCTTGTGTATATTCTATATTGTTAGGTTTGTACTTATCTTGTAAAGGACTTCTTGTGCTATAAAAGGAGATCCTAGGTCATTGCTAAGCATACGTATTATTCATATTAGCTTCAAGGTGTAACCCTAGTGATAAGCAAGATCACTCGTATTATTTCTTAATAATATTGGAGCTTTGTGTTTATTGTTCTTACTTACATTACAACATATAATCTGTCTTCTAAGTATTACTAAGTATATTTCGCGTGCTTAGTAATATAACTCAAAATATCACTAACACAAGGTGTGTGTTTTGATCCATCATATATATATATATATATATATATATATATATATATATATATATATATATATATATAGTAGTTTATTGATTATTGTAAAGTGCAATGTTTTAAGCACTATGATTGGAGCTCATCAAAGATTAAGCATCGAGGAGGCCACCTCGGTCACATTTGAAGAATTGAGTTGGTAATTATTGCGCAAACAGTTGAAGAACAAGTAATGTGCCCATCATGACATCCGAAAATGGCACATCTACTTGACTAGATCATGATCCAGTTTCTTCACCTTAAAGCTTGAACTTTGGATGAACAGTAAGCGGTGACAACTTGGTTATAGGTTAAGACTATTTGCTTTGTTACTTTTATTTTACACCAATTATTTCCCATGTCTTATCCTACCCTTTAGTCATGAAGCGTGTCTAGGTGATGAAGCGAGCAATCTTTGGTGTCTTGGCCATGAATTTGGCCATGTATCATTGATTTTGTCCACTTTGTTGTGACATGTTAGTAATGACATTACACCATTAACCCATGTTGTGTCTACCCATATTGCCTTCAAGAATTGTTTAGTCCTTAACTCTAATGGTGGAGATTTGTGTAACCGCCAAGCTTATGATAGAATACATGCTATGACTGATCACCTCAAAATTGACACTTAGACTAGTTGAGAGAATTTGAGTGTTTTGTTCCCATTTAGTAAGGTGTTCGGCTTTGATTTATTCTAGCATAAGAGATTTTTAAACTCATATCTTCCAGGTAATTGGTGATATCTTTTTAGAATTTTTTTTAATAAGGTCTACTTGAGGGCAAGTAGAGTTCAAGTGGGGGGATATTTGATAACAAAATATTATCTTGTATTTTAAGTGTCAATTTTCTCCGATAATGCTCATATTTTATATCATTTATATGGATTTACGCTTATATTCCTTTATATTTCACTTTCAGGTAAATTACGAGTATTGGAGATTATGAGGAGCGGATTTTGAGATTTTCTTAATGATTTATGATAGTATGCCAACTGTGAAGAAGCTACAGCATAACTCACTCTCTCACATTACGCCGTAGCTAGTGCGTTGACTCAGAAGACCAACTTAAAGGCAATTATGGTGTAACTCCCAACTAAGGTTATGCCGTAATCAACTAGGTCAAGAAATGTTTTGCGCCTCCATCAACTATGCCGTAACTCCTCACAAGGATTACGGCGTAATCTTAGCAAAAGTAACCTGTATTGAAGATACGGCGTAACCTTTCCCAAGTGTTACGCCGTAACCTGCTTAACGAGAGCATTATTTGAAGAATTATTGAAGTTACCGCGTAACTCTTAACTCAACTTACGCCGTAACCAGATCGTGCCTATAAATACTAGCCCTAATTTCTGCATTTCACATCATTCACTCACAACTCAAAGGCAGAGAACGTGAAGAGGGTTCCAAAAGCAGATCATTCGGAGCATACGGAGCCATCTCTAAGGGAGAAATCACTCCCTAACGATAAGCATTAGCGATCATTTTATCTTTTACTTTCGATTCATGTATTTCATTATGTTATTTTAATATGATCGGCTAAGCACCTTTGGTGCTAGCCTAGTCATGATTCCTTGAATGTTTTGTTTATGTTTTCATGCTTTCGTATAATTGTTTTTAGTGTATGCATGCATAGTTCATTGGTAGTTACCCTAGCTTCGGTAGTTTTGAATGACGGTCATATCTAGTTACTTAGGAGAATTGACCAACTGACCCTAAGTAGTTAGGTAGAGTTTGGGAGGGTAAGAATTGACCAACTGAGGACCCTTCCTCACTTGTGCGAACTGACCAAATGATCATCGGTCGTTTGGATGAACTTAAGAAGTTAGGGATGAGTGTCTAAGATGTTAGCGTCCGAGCACTCATTATTTTAAATCTTGCATGTAGGATACTTAATGACTTGACTTAGGTGACTAAAAACAACTCGACTATCAAGGGTAGAATCTTGACCTCGGAAGGAAGCCTTTGTTGATAGGTTAGGACGAATTGACCAAATGTTGTCCTAGCGACCTAAACCCCCACTTGAATCAATTGGAAGTAGTAAAATATGAACATTACACGATAAGATGAGTAATTAGGTTAGTACACTTTCCCTCTATTGATCACAACTCTATTTACTTTTCCTATTTATTTCTTGCTTATTAGTTAATTAATCATTTCTACTATAAACCAGTTAAAACCAGTGACACCTAAACTTAATTAGAATCCGCTCAGATAGCTCTTGAGACGACCTTGGTTTTACCGATTACTACACTACACACGACGGGGTACAGTGCCCGTGAGTGCATAAGGTAGACCATAGGTAAACGAGACTTTATAAATATTAAAACGTGGTCAGAAAACCCGCATCATTGATGCACGTTTTTGTAGTGAAATTTAGGTCTAAAACTTAAAACCGTCTATAAATTCCTTTCGGAGGGGTTTTGGGCCTCGAAAAATTCGTTTCACGACTTTGACATGAAATCTCACAATATTTAGGCTTTTCCGGTCGTTTTGACAGGTATTTCGCTAAAAATGGAGTTACGGTTCAAAAGTTATGGTCGTTTGAAGTTTTGACGTAAAAAGTCAACTTTGGTCAAACCGCAATTAGTCAAACCACATTAGGCAAACCGCAAAAGTCAAAACACAGTCTTCTTGATGCAAAACGCAAGACCAAACCACAACTGATCAAATCGCAACAAACTTCAACTAGAAAAACGCAATGATCAAACCGCAACAAACTTCAACTGGCAAAACGCAATAATCAAACCTTAACTAATTAAACAGCAACAACCAAGCCGCAATCTGCCAAAATGCAATTGTCTTGATCAAACCGCAATGTCAAACCGCAAAGGTCAAATCGCAGCTCTTAAACCGCAGTCTTCAAATCGCAGAAGGCAAAATGCAACAAGACCAAACCGCAACTTAGCTCAAACATCAATACCAAAGAGTATATTTTCAAAATGCAGGAGCTCAAGCTGCAATTTTGATAAATCGCAAGACTTCAAACCGCAATGCTCAAATCGCAAGAGGTTAAATCCCTCACTATCTCTTTTGCGAACATAGCCAATCCATTAGGGATCTCGCAATAAAAATAAGGGACGAAATGCGATTCATTCTCAACCATATCCTTGATCGCATCAACATTATCACTCACCAAAACTTCCATCATTAGACCCTATGCAAGCATGGAAGGAATGATAATAATACTTTCTCTTTTTTTTTTCCTTTTGGATCTTTCTAAAGAACAAACCCTTGTTCTTAGTTTTACAATTGTATGTGGCTTATATACCACTACATTTTGATATTTTTTTATAAGGATTTGTTTACGTATATCTTGTTTCTTGTCTTCTACAAGATTATATTACATGTTATCACTAACATTTTTTTTAGGTATTACTTTTTCTCACTTGACGTCCTATTCTAGGGGGAGCTACCGTCAAGGGGGAGTTAGTGCTTTGTGGATCATTTTTTTCCACCATTTATTTTTACTCAACTCACTTTTTGTTTCAACAAAAAGGGGGAGAAGGGAGTAAAACTCACATATACACTTTCAAAACGTACATCTAATCTTAAGTTTTACTCACTATAACTTTATGTTTTGTCATCAAGAAAAAGGGGAGATTGTTAATACAAATAAACCGTAAAAACTTTTGTTTATATTTAGCGATCTCGTTATATTTTGTTGATAACAAATATAAAATTATCATAAGTAAAATTATAAGAATACATGTTGTAATAATAAAATTTTGTAATATAACATGTAATAGGTTGGGTAATATCCAAGACCCATGACCCATACCCATGGAGCTAATCCATAACCCATGACCCATTGCATGACATCATGCATGAAATCATGTTGGGTATTATCCAAGACCCATGACCCAATGTCCATGATCCATGACCCAAGACCCATGACCCATTGTCTAGATACATTGTATCTTGTTGGGTACCCATGCCCAAAGTCCATGACCCATGGCTCATAACCCATAACGCATAACCCGGTTTGAAACCCAAAATCCGGACTAATCTGACCCAGACTGTCGGATCCCTGGAAATGCACTGGCCGGACACTTGGGTGAGAGATCCGCCAGAACCGTGGGACAGAAGGCTTTTGTGCCTATAAATAGTGAGCCATTTCTTCATTGTTCCTCACCCTTCTTCTTACGACTCTCTCATATATTATCTCACTCTCTTAACCTTTGATCATTTGATCATTCTAGTAGTTCTTCTATCCTTTGTTGTGATTCTCATATAGGTCCTTCAAGGCGAGATCACGCTATTCTAAAAGTCATCCAAGCAAAGGGTCCTTGATTGATTTTTCCATCCATAAGATTTTTGTAGCATATCTTGTAATTCATATTTCACCTAGTTGTTGTGTAATAGTTGAGTAAAGGTTTAGTTCTACCTCGTGGAAGAACTCGGTATTTAGCTTTGTTACCGGAAAAACTGTAAACGACGTTGTGAGGCTTCTCCGCCAAGTTGAAGGAGCTTGTTGACATAGTGCTTGAACTCTCGAGTGGGGTAATCGGGGAGTGGAGTAGGGCAAGAAAGGTGTCCTTGTAGCCGAACCACTATAAATTACTTATGTCGCTACTTTCTATCCTTTTACTTTACTTGCTTACTTTACTTACTTTACTTATTGCTTCGTACTATTTATCCATCCATACGAATTCACATAAGATCGAATCTAAATCTTTGAAACTTAAAATAAAATCGGTAAACTATTCAACCCCCCCTCTAGTTTTCCACACATGTTATTCAATATGGTTGTAATAATTCATAATCTTTGGATGTATTTTTATGATGTATAAGTAGTATATGTAATAAGACATGATTGATGTTGTACATATAGGAATAGATGTTGTTCCCTATTCACTATCGTTTAATAACAATTAAGTACTTAAAACAATTTAACAGTGAATAATGACTGAAAGTAATGTAAGTAAAATACACAAAGTAATTTTCAACATCATATTCTTATTAGAAATAAATCAAAAGAATACGTTACCCAAGTACTTGTGGAATAGTACTTGGGATTGAAATGACAAGGTTTGGGGTGACTCCTCTCTAAGCTCAGGCTAAGTCTGAGCACAACTCTTAGAACCCACTGAGCTAGCTCAAGGATAAAGTTGTATTTGGAGGAGTGAAAAGTTGGCTTGTGTGTATGTGTGTTTTTACAATTCACAAGCTTAAACTTTTCACTCTTCTTCTTATGCTATTTATACAAGTATGATATTTAACTTTAACCTAGAAGACAAAAACATAGATCACAGCAAACACGAATATTGATGTATTCGGTTACTGTTCACCTTTCTATTTATAGTAGGCGGCGAGACTATTTCCTTTTGACAGAGAATCGCCGCTTACTATAAATGGGAAGATATGATCTTCATAGATTGAGACTATGTATAAACTGGATAAACACTTGAGGGACTTAGTTTTATCTGGGTAAAACTTTCCCGCCTAGTCCAGCTCATTCTTCAGCCTTTAAAGCCTTCAGTCTCTTCCTTCGTTTGTCTTCAGTGTTTAACAGTTGGAGAGGAGTCGAAGGGATTCAGTGAGTTATTGTCATCACTCACTGAATCCACTATCTTCTTCTTGACTTAGTCTTCACCCTTTAAGTTCCGCCTTGCAGAGTGGAGAGGCTCCTTCTTCGCCTCATACTAAGTGTCCTGAAGATAGCTCACTGAGAGACTATGCGCTCAGTGACCTGATTGTGTTTAACGGATTAAACACTTAGGTTATTTTCTATTCAAATCCTAGTTTAAGGGGTTTGGGTATTTACTGAACCCAACAGTCTCCCCCTATTTAGATATACAAATAGCCTAAGTGTTTGATCAATGTAAGTGAGCAAAAAGGCTTCTTCTTACACTGAATGTACTAATGAATACAATAAGGAACATTTGAGTAATTTGACAAAACATACATCTTTTATTGATCATATTACATATTTCCTATCACTAGTACAAAAGGATAAAATGATGTCAGTCCAGATGGATACCCAGTGCTTCGAGCTTCACTTTCTTGGTGATGAGTGTTTCCCTGTCAGGATGGTCTCTTATCTTTGCATTCAGGTCTTGACAGAACCTGATGTTTGCTGGGGATTGGATCTGAGAGGCCACAGGGATGTAGTTGATCATTATAGCCACTCCTTCCTGATCGATATCACTCCACCTTTGGAAAGCTGGGTTCCCGTAGACATCAATGAAATATAGCCCTCTTTCAGGCTTTTCAATCACTAAACAGTTCACAAATTTTACCCCCTCAGGCAGCTCTCTGTTGCATTCTAAGCCAGGCACTTTGATTTCATGTTGGAACTCAACTCTTTTCCTTTTGCCAGTGGAAGCTTGTGGTTGAGATCCTTGAGGTGCAGTCAAGGCAGGCTGAATTCCCAGTTGAGCTGGTGCATCCCTAATCCTTTCATATCTTTTACTGAGCATTTTCATCAGATCCTTGACCACCTTATTTTGCTTCTTTCCAATGATCGGACCAAGTTCATTGATGCGCTCCCGAACAGTCAAGCTTTATCACACAAGCCTGCCACTTGTGAATGGCAGACCGTAACAAGCTTAAAACGGCTCAGGAACGAACTCAATGAAGATCTGAGGAGTATAGTGTTTCCCCGGGTCGTTATGTCCCAGCGAGCTATGCAATGGATTATCAAACGTATAGTGATCGGGAGATTTGAACGGAAAAGGAGATTGTGAATATTTATAACTACAGGAAAAGCTCATAAACTAAAGGGGCTTAAATGCAAATTAAAGGAAATTAAAAAGATAAAATCTATTAAATAAACGCTATCACTATATTTAAAATGATGAACGTTTAAAACTTAAAACTAAAAACTTACGTTTAAAATAAACTTACGTAAACGTACAAAATAAAAAGTGAAACTTATACAATATAAATCCTAAAAATATGAAAAATACATTTTTACAATCCTAATGATAAAAGAAAATATTGAGAAAAATAAAATTATTTTTATGACTATTATTCTAATTATTATTAATTAAAAACTATTTCTAACTAATAAATAATTACCTAAAATACAAGAAAATAGGAAATAAAGCTAGAAAAATAAAATTAAGACTTAGAAAAATCTAAAATATCAAAATAGAATTTTCAAAACTATTTTTATATTTTTCTGATTATTTTTGTATTTTTTATGAATTAAAAACTATTAAAAACTAATTAAATGGCTTACAAATACAAATTAAACTAAGAAAAATCTAGAAAAATACTTTTTTGTCTTTTTATATTTATCTAAACCTAAGAAAAATGAAAAATTAATTTTTTGAACCTTTTCTGAATTTTTTGTATTAAATGCTATTTAAAAGTACTTAAAAACTAATTTAAATTAAGAAAAATAGCAAATCAACTTAGAAAAATCTGAAAATTTCAGGAAAACTCTAAAATTATATAAGGAATCTAAGAAAATTAGAAAAACAAGTACTTATGTGGAGGAATTAAGAACTGATTTACAAGTGCTTATTGAAATAAGCACTTGAATAAGCTAAAGTGACACAACAAGCACCAACTGATTACAGATGTTCTAAACTGCTAAATCAACTAAAATGCAACAATTAACAACAGGCCTTAACCTCTATTTAGCTGAATTCACAGATTTGGCTTATTTGATTTTATAAACTAAAACAGATTTGGGTGCCAACTTTGAACACAAGCACAGACTTAAAAATAAGCTCAAACTGAAAACTAAAAATTGGAACCTAGACTAGACCTGGGTGAGACCAAGTGCACCAAAAATCAGACCATGGGAAGCTCTTTTGAGCCCTGTGCAAGTTGCACAAAATCTGAGAAAAACTCAGTGTCAACTGAGCCTGTGGAGCAGGGCATCTGACACCCAAAAGAGAAGCCTGTTTAGAGCTTTTAAATAAATTGCAAAATTCCACAAAAATGCTTATAAGTAAAAAGACCAGGTGAACTTTTTAGAATGCCAAGTTTCACTTGATAAGTCCAAAAAATGAGCTCATGAAAATTCCTTGTAGTTGGCTCAAAAACAGATTTTAGCAACTTTTGACTTTTGAAGAAACATGGACAGTTGACTATTATGAACTTGGGATTCAATTTTATTACTGATAATGATGTAATAAGGTTTAATGAACATAATGCAAGCTATGTTTAACACTTTTAAACACTAATCCAGAGATTTCAAATCCAAAGATTACAACAGTGAGCAGTTTTGACAGATTAAGATAGGATTTGACTTTTGAACTAGCAGGCACCAACTATTGACTGAAATGTGTTCAAATGAGCTTAAAAAACATGAACTAACAATAAGTATCCACTGAGCAAGCCTTAAGGGCAGTATGACAGTTAATCCAAACACTCCCTTATTACACTGATTTGCACACTGAAACTAATCCATACACTTAACCAACATATATTATGATCAAACCTACTTAACCAGACCTAAATACATCTATTAGAACAAGATTTGAACAGATTATACTACAGAAACAGTTTATGCAACAAGACCTTGGAAATAACTTACAAAAGTCCAAAGCCACTATGGCTTGCAACCTGTGAAACCAAGGACACTATCCTATATAAACCAACAAATGGCTTCCAAATCAACCCAACTCCATGTCTGAATCAACCCAAATCCTTCCTGCATCACTTTTGGTTCTTGTTTTGACTTTTGTTGACCAATATTCAAAAGAGCTTGAAACTTGATTATAAACTTACAAAAAGCTATTATAAGCTTATATAAGCTTATATGAGATTAAACTTGAACTGCTAAAAGCTTTATCAAAAGGGTTTGAAAATAAAAGTCTCAACAGTTAACATAAATGATGGAAATTGAACATTAACTGAAATTATCACTTAAACAGAGTTGCAAAGTACTTAAATACTTTTGTTTGAGACAAATGAAATGGAAATTACAACTATAAACTATTTAGGACATGATCATAAGAAAAACGACATACATTTTATAAAAATAAAAACTAACTCCTTTCTTGTTGCTTCTCCTTGCTTTATATAAGCTCCAAAGCACTTCTCTCATCTCTCTGGTCATATCCCACTAACAATTGAGGCCCTTGGATTGGTAATTTTAATCTTGGCCGTTTAAATGCTTTTTGGCGCCAAACTTTGTTTTAACAGCTGGGGAGGGCAGGGGTAGGTAGAGGGTGCATTTAATGAACCTTTGGAGTTATGTGTTTGGAGGAGGGTGAAAATGATGATGGTGGAGTGTATCAGTGAAGTAGCAGGTTTGTGATGATGGAAATGGTGTATCTCGTGAAGGAGGGAGGGAAAGGGGTGGTCAAAGGCATTTGACTGGTATTAATAAAAGAGGGAGGTCAAAAGTGGGGGTCCAAAAAGGTAATGACAGGGGTCCAATTGCATTGTGACAAGGCCAAAAGATAGGAAAGGTTTAATACTCAAGGGTCTTTGTTGCAATTTCTGAAAATGGAAGGGCCACTTCTGCCAACTATGCAAAGATGCTTCAGGGGCTGAAATTGCCAAGTGTTAATATTACAAGGACCAAAGTTGACATTTTCAGATTTTCCAGGGACCATTTCTGCCAATTTTCAAAGTTGAAGGACCAAACTTGTAATTTTCTCAAACTTTTTATATTTTTCACCAAAAGACTAAATTTGACAAGTTATGATTTAAAAAGGACCTTTGATGATTTTTCTTTTGAAATTTTGACTCAGGGACTATTTTTGACAAATTTTGAAAGTTGAGGGACTGAAACTGCCAATTATGCAAACTTTGCTCATTTTTCATCTGTTTTTCAACATTTTGCATCTGAAACATATAAAACGCAATTTTGGAATATTTTCAGTATTTTGATGCATTTCTGAGCATTTTTAGACGTTTTGCAGTTCAGATTTGACTAAAAATGATGAGTATTTACACACTCATCATTCATCAAGTTCAGTGATCCCAAAGTCACTGAATTTTAAGGGATCATGAACCTCAAAGTGTCTTTTGTCATCCCCTCTGTAAACATTCATAGCCAATGGTTTGGTGTTGGGAATAATCTTGACATCAGTGATTTTTTCAGGAAGCCTTTGGCTGGTCATTATCCAGTTGTACTCCTCAATTCTGCTTTGCCTGAGAGCTTCAGTTTTCTTTCTCTTTTCTTCATACTGCTTTCTCATTGCAGCCATTTGAGCAGCCTGAGCATCTTTGAATTTTTGTCCTACCTGACCCTTTGGGAGCTTACTTGCATCTAATCCCATGTTCTTAGCTTCTTCGGCGACAACCTTTTCCAGTGCTTCTTTGGTCTTCTTATCATCCTTAGCTTGTTTCAATTTCCTTTCTTCTTTAGCAAGGTGTTTGGTTAGCTGTTGAGGAGTGAAGAGGTATTCAGTGTCACCGATTTTGTAGGGAATCTTCTCAGGCTCAGTTGTTGTCAATATGCCTTTGCCTTTGTCCTGGCCTGAGGAAGAAGATGCAACCAAGGGTGGTGGTGTTGTCATTATTGGTGTTGTGACTGTTAGTGTTGTTGTTTGTGGTGGTAGAGATGAGATGGGTATTGCTGAGACTGGTGGTGTTTGCTCCCCCTCAGAGTGAAGAGGAGTTTCTTCAGCAGTATTCTCCCCCTCAACTGTTGCCGGAGCTTCAGTGAGGGCAAGAGTTGGTGTTGGTGCTGAGGGGGACTGAGCAGCTTGACCCTTGAAGGCCTGATAGATTTCAGTCATCATAGCCTTAATCTATGTAGTATCGGCCTGAATACCAGTGACCTTTTCATCCAAGTTAGCTTGAGAAAGCTCCAAGGCAGTCATCCGGGGACCAAGATTCCAGGCCAGGGAGGAGGATGCCTGAGCCATGGTCGCCACCTGTGTATTCAAAGAGTCCATTGTAGCTTGAAGAGACTGGACTAAGGAAGGAAGACCTTGAACATTGGCAGACTTGAGCAGATCTAGCAGTTCATTAAGGTTTGAGGATTGTTTCAGGTATGCCTCAGTAGTCTTTAGCACTTGAGAGTTAAGTGCTGGATCTTCTTTGACAAACTCCCTGATTTCATTGATCGTTGTGCCTACAGTATGAAGGTACCTTAAGAAGTTGGCCATATTTTCATTCAGTCCGAAGAGTCTGTCATACATCAAGTCCCTGTGCTCATGAACATTTTCATCGAAGCCTTGTACCTCTGCCTTTATATCAGCATAACTTGCAGCAGCCTCAGTATGTTGTTCCCACAATGTTTTAGTAACCCCTGAGTATAGCTTCCTTGAAGCCCTGGTGATCCACTGAGCCAACTGTCTTTCAGCGAGGGGAAGAACATTGTCAAACTCTTTGAATTCATCAGAGCTTGAGGAGGATTCAGAGGCCTGATCATCATGTTGGAATGGGGATTCAGTATGCTCCTGTGGATCAGGCTGAGGCTCTTGTTCAGATTGAACCTCAGCGTCCGCTTCATCCCCTGCTGATAAAATTTCTTCATCACTTTCAACAAGGTCATCATTAGATTTTAGCAACTCAGTAACCTCAGCAACTGTTAACAAGGGAGTGGGAATGGGTTCCATATCAGCGGGTGGTATTGATCCCTCTGAGTCTTTGTCCCCCGTGGACCCCTCGGACACTGGTAGGAGTTTCCCAGCGTCTTCTCGGGAGTCAGGATTGGTTTTGGGTTCCATATCGGCGGGTTGTTCCTTTCCCTCCGAGTCTTTGTCCCCCATTGACCCCTGAGACACTAATGGGTTTTTCCCAGTGCCTTTAGCAGAGTCAGTGATTGTTGTATCCCTATCAGTGGGTTGTTTGTTTCCCCCTGAGTCTTTGGGATCGATCAGTGTGCCCTCAGACAAAGGCTTTGATTTGCTAATGTCCTCATTAGGCGTAGTGGAAGGCGCTCCCCTACCAGCGGGTTGTTTGTTTCCCTCTGGATCTTGGGGAGTAGTAGGTGTGACCAAGGGCACTGACTGTGATGTATCAGTGTCCTTCGTTGTCACGGGGGTGGTTGTTGCCTGGTCAGTGGGTGTCTTTTTAGTCTCAGGCTTTTTGTGCCTCTTAGGCTATGCTCCTGAAGCCTCAGGGCCCTGAGACTTTGGTTTAGTCTTAGTCCCAGTCTGAGACTTCCCCTTTCTCTTTTTAGAAGCAGGATTAGGAGACACTGATCCCTCCTGGTTGTTTACAGCAACCATATGGGCCGTCAATTCAATAGGAGTGACAAGGGATGGGTCCTTTTGAAAATTTGATGGACTCAGGATGCCAGGTAAATTTCCAAAATTTTCATCCTTAGTATAATTGGATCCCAGTAACGATTGCAAAGCACAAGAGACAAACCTAGGATACGAAACGTACTTCGTCCTAGTTTTGCTCTGTAGCTTCGTTACGAGATCACTGTAAATGATCTCCCCTATGTCGACAGTGACCCCATTCATCAAGCAGTATGCCATCATCAACTGAATAGAGTTAACTTGTTCAGTGGATGAGTGGTTCCCGCCGAGGACCTGAATCACAAAAGTGAAGAGGATCCTCCAAGCCACGGGGAATGAGCTTTTAGTGACTGGGGTCTTGTCCAAAAAATTTGGATCTAAAACGATTTGTTTTAACCCATCCTTCACTGTGGAGGGTTCAGGATGGGCGACATAAACACCTTTGTTATAATCTAACCCTGTTGAAGTGCAAAACGTTTTGTAATCCAGGGTGAATTGTTTCCCTCCATTAAGACTGAACCTGATGAGATACTCCCTGAGAGGTCTAAGGTTATTCTCATCAGTAGAAGGTGTCGGGTCAAAGGCTCTAGCTGTAGCCCAAAACTCCCTGAGGTAGTTTGGGTACAGTACTGAGGGACATTTTTCAAAGGCCGTTTTGAGTGGGCAGTTGAATAAAAATTTTATAATGTCTTTATAGGTTGGGACATTTTCAGGATATTCAAAATTTCCTATGACATTATTTGTTTTAAATTCAACGTTAGTAAGATCCCCTACCCACTGAGAAGCAAACTGGAGAGATTGTGTTCTAGCCATTTCCATTAACGAAGATTTTAGGGTTTAAAAAAAATGGTTTGACTAGAACAATCAAAGTATTTAGATCTCTTCAAGTTTGTGATGAAAAACTTTTGTAAATGTTTACAAGGAGGGTTTTCCAAAAGAGGTTTTAAAGATATTGAGAACACACAAATATTTCTGGATTTGAGAAAGAATTTTGACAGAGTTTAGTTGCAGAAAATAATTTGTGTGTTTTTTGTGGTTTTTGAAGAGGGTATTTATAGAGTAGCGAGAGGGGTGGTTTTTGTATAAGTGTGGATATGTAAAGACCATTTTTGAAATCGTTTGATATTCCACATTTAATGCTACCCACCACATCACGCAGTAAAATCCCGTCTTTCAAGGAAAACAGTTGCAATGCACAGTAAAAGTGCACTTTAGCAGTAATAAAATATCCATGGGATATTTTATGTGAGAGAAGGCATTTAATGCCAAGTGGGGTGAGGTAAATGATGATACTCCTGACAGTAAGACATGTATTCCTATATTAAATTGGTGGGATTACCAACCTAGGACATTTAAGTAACTAATACTTGGAGCATTTAGTTACTCATTCAATGCTTTCTGTCAGGGACCCTGAGTGAGTCTTACTCATTCAGTGAGAGGTTTGTTTTGGATGTTCAGGGAGGATGAACCATTTCAGAGAACTTACTGAGATTGGTTTTCAGATATCTGACTTTCAATGTCAAGCATTCCCAATTCAGCTTTCAGTCTCCTGAAGGTAGGTTCATCCAAGGGTTTTGTGAAGATATCAGACAGTTGATATTCAGTAGGGATAAAATGAAGTTCAATGTCTCCCTTCATTATGTGATCCCTGATGAAGTGATATCTGATATCGATGTGTTTGGTTCTTTAGTGGAGGACAGGGTTGTTGGAGATTGCAATAGCACTGGTGTTGTCACAGAAGATGGGCACCATTTTGTAATGGATGTCATAGTCACTGAGTTGACTTTTCATCCATAATACATTGGCACAACATCCTGCTGCAGCTACATATTCAGCTTCAGCTGAGGACATAGCTACTGATTGTTGCTTTTTAGCACTCCAACAAACTAGTTTTCCTCTAAGAAATTGACAGGACCCTGAGGTACTTTTTCTGTCCATGTTGCAGCCAGCATAATCAGAATCAGAGTAACCCTTGAGATCAAACCCTGAGCACTTTGGATAATAGAGTCCAAGGCTTGGGGTTCCCTTCAGGTACCTGAGTATTCTTTTGGCTGCAGTGAGATGGGATTCTTTAGGATTGGACTGATATCTTGCTATTAGACAGACTGAATTGGATATCTGGTCTAGAAGCAGTTAGATACATCAGTGAGCCAACAATCCCTTTGAAATGAGTTTGATTGACTGATTTGCCAGTGAGATCAGGTCCCAGGTTGTTAGGTGGGACCATTGGAGTCTTTACTGAGGCACAGTCAGATATCTCATATTTCTTCAAGAGATTTCTGGTGTATTTCTCTTGACTGATGGATATTCCTTTATCAGTTTGCCTGATTTGTAGTCCAAGAAAGTATGTGAGTTCCCCCATCATGCTTATTTCAAACTTCTTTGTCATCAGTTTTTCAAACTATTTGCAAAGTTTGTAGTTTGTTGAGCCAAAGATGATGTCATCAACATACACTTGGACTAGTATCACATCCTGTTGAGTTCTATAGACAAACAGTGTGTTGTCTATCTTTCCTCTGACAAACTTGTTTTGTATCAAGAAGGCTGAGAGAGTTTCATACCATGCCCTGGGAGCTTATTTAAGTCCATAAAGGGCCTTGTCAAGTTTGCAGACATAGTCAGGGAATTCACTGCTCTCAAAGCCTGGAGGTTGCTGAACATATACATCTTCCTTGAGATCACCATTTAAGAATGCACTTTTAACATCCATTTGGTAGACCCTGAAGTTCATGTATGTTGCATATGCAAGAAAAATCCTGATGGCTTCCATTATTGCAACAGGAGCAAATGTTTCATCATAGTTGATAACGCTACACGCGTCGTTCGGGGTCAAGGAAACTTCCTTTTCTTCGAGCAAGTTTTATAACACCCTAGGCAGTGAACCTAATCGTTGTAGTGTAGTAATTAGGGTAAGCCACGGGTATTGATATCGTTCTCTAGGGGAATAGGAATGCTAGTAGGGAGTTACTACGCTAAGGTTAAGGTTGAGGAAGATTATTTTTTATCTTTTTATATTTTATGAAAATGGAAAGGTACGAATTTCGGGTATTGGATTTGGGGGGGGTTGGTATTTCTACCGATTACTCTACTATTATCTAATTATCTAAACTAAGGTTGTGGGAGTCTATGTCTAATTAATGTGTGCTCGTATGATAGTTTAAAGATGTGTTTACTTAGTTTGTATTACTCCTTAATTATCTCCTATTGATGGTTGAGTGTCACGTCTTATTCCTAGTTGCGTTGTGTTTCTAAAGTTGTAGGGTATGCGTTTCTCCCTAACTCTTTGAACTTACCAAAGGGTCTTGTCTACAAATCCACGTAGAGATTATAGACTCCTACTCTAAGGCACTCTTCGGATGTTTTAGCCTACAATCACTCAGGTAATCATACTCTAAGGTTCACAAAGATGAATCAAACATTAAGTACACAACGAATGACCTATCGCATTACTAGATCATTAATCAACTAAGATAAGAAACAACCAATCAATATTCAATAATTAAGTTTCATACTTCCTAAGCAAACACACAAATAAATTAGCCGGACATGGAGAACATGCAAGCATACACACAAATAATCAAAGACATAATTGAATTAATGAAGCAAAGACTTATCTTGGTGTAAGATAGGGTTAAAAACCCTAAAATACTGTACAAGACACCTTAGGTTCGGTTTTAGGTTTTTACTCCAAAGACTCTCCACACAAAGACTGAAAAATTCGGATTCTATATATAAGATTACAATTGCGACGGCGTCACCTTATGTTTAGTGACGCCGTCGTGTCGCCGCCATTAGGGTTTCGTCTTGGCCACGTTAACCTTGCGACGGCGTCACCTTATGTCCGTGACGCCGTCCTCTTCAGCTTCTGACGTCGTCTGGATCGCATCTAGGCCGTCTGAGTAGCGACGGCCTACTCTTTCACAACTAGACGCCGTCTCTTGAAAACACGAGTTTTGCGTTCTGACCCGTCACAATAATTCTCCGACGGCGTCGCAAATAGAACCTGACGCCGTCGCCTTCTACATTCAGCGACTGTGAGTGTCTGATTTCGACTTTGGCCATTTTCTTCATATATTCGCGCCTTTTCGTCCAAATAAGTGCCATTCCAGCATTTTGCCTTCACGAGACCTAAAAAGTGAAAAGGAACGATATTAAGCAATAACGGATACAAAAGTGATCAAATAAGGACTTAAACGACCCCTCAAAATGGTACCTTTTAAAACCTTATCAAATATCCCTACACTTGTTATTTGCTTGTCCTCAAGCAAATGTGCTTTTAGCCAATTAATTTATAAGTTAGGGGTCATTCATCATTAATTCAAAACGGTCCACAACACATATAAGCCCCGCAAAAGTCATAACAAGCACGGAAATTACATACTAGCACCTCACATGGGGTGTTTGGATACTCACATCTCTCTCAGGTGTATAAATGAAATATAACAATATAGGAAATGGAAGATAAACACTCATTAACCGGTCCTAGTACATAGATTACCATAGGCTTGAGAATAGATCAAACCTCCATCGCTTTGGCGTAAGCACCTAGGAAAAACTATCAAAGAGGTCTTTTAAAGGGTTGTAACGTTAGGCTTACGGTAGGGAAATAAGGGTTTGGTGGGATAGGCTATTTAGTGGTGGTAAGTCAAAAATCTCTATGTTAACTGCATATGAAGAATGGTGTTGCTAAGACAAGACTCGACACTCTAAACTCTAGATAACTGAAATAAACAAACATAAATTAAAAGATAGATGTAGGATGGTAGCCCGTATGTTTTTTTTTTTTTTTTTTTTTTTTTTTTTTTTTTTTTTTTTTTAATCACTCTATTTTTTTTTTTTCATACACTTTTACTCTACCATCCTCTAAGATAACATCAAAATTCTAGGGATTTATAAGCATATCCCTACACTTGAGTTTTTATTATTCTAACACTAATTTGACCCGAATTGAAAAGATCAAAACACTTGGGGTACATTATTACGTAAACAAAGGGAATTTGAATTTAACGTTCCCTTCCCGTCATTTCATAAACTTTAACTTTTCCCATGAATCCCAATCATCCCAAAACTGTATACAAAGGATATGACTCGACTTAGCAACTCATGCAAGTAACTAGATAATTGAACTAAGGGTTTAGGGTGATAACAAATATTTGCACTAAAAGTGAGTGCATAAGGGGTAGGCTAAGGCGATTTGGGTGTATATTTGGGGGTGGGGTGTAAACAATGCTCTTCATTGATATTCCGGAAAAACCGAAATATCACGAGAACCGCGAAAAGGATAGGCTCTGAGGGGTTAACTAGGGGTATCGTGTACTAAAAATGAGTACAACGCAAAGGGTGTGGGGGAATTACTCAACCGATGTGGAAGAAGTAATTATATTACAGGTATCAAACAAGGGTTATCCTAATGCCTCTTATCATTTAGTTATTCCTAACTACACAAGTGTAGCCTCACTTGCGATCTCGGAGTGCATCACAAAACAAGTTCTAGAATCTAATATACTACCGGTTCACACTCTAAGCATTAAAGATGAATGCTTTAATTCCTACTAATCTAAGGGCGATCCTCACATTTTGGGTGGAATTTGGGTGGTAAGGGTTTTTGTGCTAGTCATATAACTTCCTATCCATGAGACGCTTTTGTTAAGACTAATGGCCCACTCCTATATGTCATAGAAAATTTTAAATTTGGTGCCAAAATTACCCTATCCGACATTTTCTCATGGTTTATTACACAATCACAATTGGACAAAGCAAATAATCAAGGATAAGCATAGTTTCAAAGTTCCCGTTTTATTTTCCCTCCCTACACTTAAACTGAACATTGTCCCCAATGTTCCCCGAAAGTATCAAAGTTATGATAAAAGAAGGTAATTAAAAACGAAAGAAACTAATACTCCCCTGATTAGCTCGGTAGGATCCGTGTAAAGTGGTGGTTAAATTCTTTTCAAGAAGAATTATTGCGTGAAAAGCTCCTTCCAATCTTATGTAACTTCTTCTTGACAAACTAAACCTGCACACTTGAAGAAAACAAACGAAACCTTCGCGTAAAATCGGCGGTAATAATATATATAAGACTCGATTTAAACTAGGATATAATGCTTGTGGAATGAATGTTTACAGAATTTCTAAGAAAATTAAGACCTGGAAAATTCCAAAAATTTATAAGTAGCTCAGAAAACGAGAAAAAGTAATCTGATGTTTTTACTCCTTCCTGACGCCGTCAGGTTGCAATCCTGACGCCGTCAGGTTATCCTAACAAAAACTGGTCTGCGATTTTCTGGAAAAATTTCTGGAAAATTTACATCTTTAGAATCTGGAAAAATTTCTGCAAAACATTCATTATGACTCGATACAAGCATTTGACTCGAACAAACAAACATATATATCTTTTAATTAATTGTTATTCTCATGTTTACGTTTCTTTTGAAAACGTGTGTAATCCTCCCTACACTTATCCCTTATGTAAAATACCTTTATATGTAATTAAGACGAAGTTAAAAACAAAATAAAGCATTTTTACAAATTTAAACATGAGGATAAATAATTAATAAAAGATATATGACACTAACAAGCAAACAATTAAGCATGGGTTGCCTCCCACGAAGCGCTTTTCTTTATTAAAGAGTCTTGTAGCTAGACTCGTAGTCGTGCTCCTACGTACCGATATACGTAAGTCTATCCTCAACAATGTCGTAAGATCAAACTTATCATTCAAGTTCCTAGTAGTACGTTCGGTTAAATATGCCTTTTCAAACATCTCACCATCGGGATCATAGATTTGTATCCTAATGTGCCACCTTCCATTACCATCACTAGGCGGTCTATTCCAATTCCACATGTGTTCGGATTTCTCAACTATCCACTTATTCATGACAAGGTTAACGGGCAAGCTTCCTAGGAACTCGGTCATATTCCTAAATACTAAGGCGTCCTCGAACGGGTTCACTTCTATATCCCTAGCCAATTCTTGTTCTTGGAAAGTTGCTGCACTAGTAAAGGCCTTATCTAGGTAAAAAGGTCTTTGGGGGCCTATGATGTTCTTCTCAATCCAAGGTCCATATCGAGAAGGCTCTCTATCCAACCCTATCTCTTGTGGGATTTCCTCATCCTTATAGTATGTATGTTTTTTAACATCGTAAACAGACCTAGCACTCCCCTCTCCTACCACTATTTTGGACATCTTACAATCGATGATGGCACTAGCGGTAGCTAAAAATCCTCTTCCAACTAGTAATGGGCATGTCGGGTCCTTATTCATGTCGAGTACATGAAAGTCGGCCAAGAGAGTCAACTCTCCTACATGTACTACCGTGTCCTTTATTATTCCAACCGGACGTGCTATACTACCGTCCGCTAATCCTAAGATAGTTTCCGTTGGTTCAATTTTACCTAGGTTGAGGCTTCTATGAAGGGACAACGGAACGAGATTGATGCATGATCCTAAATCGGCTAAAGCATCGAGTGGCTTGGAAGTTCCAAGTCTACACGGAAGAGTGAATAGCCCGGGATCATCTAACTTCTTAGGTAAGTTGTTTCGCACAAAGGCGGACCCATGTTTCCCAAACCTAAGTTCTAACTCATATTTTTCTTTTAAAGCATTATAATAAGGTGCATGAGCTAAGACTTCAAGAATTGGTTTCTCTTGATAGAGTTCCTTGTACTCCTCCTCTAAACTAGGTTTGGATTCTTGGCTGACGGGTTTCTCAGGAGTAGGTTTTACCAAAGGTGCCGGGCCTTGGTATCTTTTGGATGACTTGGAACCCTTTTTGATAGCATTTACCGAATGAACCGTTGGGTGAGAGGGACATGGATGTGCACTTTCCCATGATGAACTGGAATGTGAAGTCGATGCAATCGAATTCACTTTTGGGTTCTTAATGGTATCACTTGGGAGTGCTCCAACTTCCCGCTCATTGAAGGCTTTTAAGAGGGCATTGATAAGGTTTTAAAAGGTACCTTTTTGAGGGGTCATTTAAGCCCTTATTCGATCACTTTTGTATCCGTTATTGCTTAATATCGTTCCTTTTCACTTTTTAGGTCTCTTGAAGGCAAAATGCTGGAATGATGCTTATTTGGACGAAAAGGCGCGAATATACGAAGAAAATGGCCAAAGTCAGAATCGAGACACTCAAAGCTGCTGAAACATAAGGCGACGGCGTCACTGCATATCTGCGACGCCGTCGGGAAGGAATTTTGCGACGGCTCAGAAGAAAAATTGCATGTTTTCAAGGGACGACGTCAGGTTCTAAAGGAATAGGCCGTCGCTACTCAGACGGCCTAGATGCAGCCAAGACGGCGTCAGAGCTGAAGGGGACGGCGTCACAGTCATAAGGTGACGCCGTCGCAAGGTTTACGTGGCCAAGACGAAACCCTAATGACGGCGACACGACGGCGTCACGAAACATAAGGTGACGCCGTCGCAGATGTAATCTTATATATAGAATCCGAATTTTTCAGTTTTTGTGTGTAGTCTTTTGGAGTAAAAACCTAAAACCGAACCAAGGCTTTCTTGTGCAGTATTTTAGGGTTCTAAACCCTATTATACATCAAGATAAGTATTTACTTCATTAATTTAATTATGTCTTTGATTATTTGTGTGTATGCTTGCATGTTCTCCATGTCCGGCTAATTTATTTGTGTGTTTGCTTAGGGAATATGAAACTTAATTATTGAATATTGATTGGTTGATACTTATCTTAGTTGACTAATGATCTAGAGTGCGCTAGATTATTCCTGTCTAATAGAACTACATATTATCCCAAATCTTGGGATTTTATGACGTGTTCTTTCGGAACCAAGCCAAAATCCAAAAATGAGGTTTTCTGATGTGTGTTTTTGACTTTTTAAGCCTAAGATATATATTCTAATGTAGACGCTGCCGCAGTGG